>JAVIAB010000059.1:44284021-44681004 GCA_032433765.1 Megaustenia siamemsis | reverse complement strand
GTCCGGTCGTTCGTCCAACCGTCTGTCCGGTCGTTCGTCCAACTGTCTGTCCAGTCGTTCGTCCAACTGTCTGTCCAGTCGTTCGTCCAACCGTCTCTCCGGTCGTTCGTCCAACTGTCTGTCCGGTCGTTCATCCAACCGTCTGTCCAGTCGTTCGTCCAACCGTCTGTCCGGTCGTTCGTCCAACCGTCTGTCCAGTCGTTCGTCCAACTGTCTGTCCAGTCGTTCGTCCAACCGTCTGTCCGGTCGTTCGTCCAACCGTCTGTCCGGTCGTTCGTCCAACTGTCTGTCCGGTCGTTCGTCCAACCGTCTGTCCGGTCGTTCGTCCAACCGTCTGTCCGGTCGTTCGTCCAACTGTCTGTCCGGTCGTTCGTCCAACTGTCTGTCCGTCGTTCGTCCAACCGTCTGTCCGGTCGTTCGTCCAACCGTCTGTCCAGTCGTTCGTCCAACCGTCTGTCCGGTCGTTCGTCCAACCGTCTGTCCGGTCGTTCGTCCAACTGTCTGTCCAGTCGTTCGTCCAACTGTCTGTCCAGTCGTTCGTCCAACTGTCTGTCCAGTCGTTCGTCCAACCGTCTGTCCGGTCGTTCGTCCAACCGTCTGTCCGGTCGTTCGTCCAACTGTCTGTCCAGTCGTTCGTCCAACCGTCTGTCCGGTCGTTCGTCAAACTGTCTGTCCAGTCGTTCGTCCAACTGTCTGGACGTTTAACCCCTTACTCGCCCACCTTCCAGTATGTCTATATTTCTACTAATCGCTCGAAAGAACGTGTATTCGTTTTGTTTCTTTCTCTTTGTATCTATCACAGCCTAATATTTACTAAGTCACTTGAAACGAAGTTTCACCTCTCTTAATCTTTTCTCCTAAACTCCAACATTATTCTCTTTCACAGTACCCTCCAGTTCTAAGACACATTTCTACACACTTCTCTCGCCACTTGTCTTCAAGTTCTAAGACACATTTCTACACACTTCTCTCTTCGATTGTTCTCCAGTTCTAAGACACATCTCTACACACTTCTCTCATCACTTGTCCTCCAGTTCTAAGACACATCTCTAAACGCTTCTCTCATCACTTGTCCTCCAGTTCTAAGACACATCTCTAAACACTTCTCTCGCCACTTGCCCTCCAGTTCTAAGACACATCTCTAAACGCTTCTCTCATCACTTGTCCTCCAGTTCTAAGACACATCTCTAAACACTTCTCTCATCACTTGTCCTCCAGTTCTAAGACACATCTCTAAACACTTCTCTCGCCACTTGTCCTCCAGTTCTAAGACACATCTCTAAACACTTCTCTCGCCACCTGTCCTCCAGTTAAAGACATATCTCTACACACTTCTCTCGCCACTTGTCCTCCAGTTCTAAGACACATCTCTACACATTTCTCTCATCACTTGTCCTCCAGTTAAAGACACATCTCTTCACACTTCTCTCGCCACTCGTCCTCCAGTTCTAAGACACATCTCTACACACTTCTCTCGACACTCGTCCTCCGACACATCTCTACACACTTCTCTCGCCACTCGTCCTCCAGTTCTAAGACACATCTCTACACACTTCTCTCGCCACTCGTCCTCCAGTTCTAAGACACATCTCTACACACTTCTCTCGCCACTCGTCCTCCAGTTCTAAGACACATCTCTACACACTTCTCTCGCCACTCGTCCTCCAGTTAAAGACACATCTCTACACACTTCTCTCGCCACTCGTCCTCAAATTAAAGACACATCTCTACACACTTCTCTCGCCACTCGTCCTCCAGTTCTAAGACACATCTCTACACACTTCTCTCGCCACTCGTCCTCCGACATATCTCTACACACTTCTCTCGCCACTCGTCCTCCAGTTCTAAGACACATCTCTACACACTTCTCTCGCCAATCGTCCTCCGACACATCTCTACACACTTCTCTCGCCAATCGTACTCCAGTTAAAGAAACATCTCTACACACTTCTCTCGCCACTCGTCCTCCAGTTCTAAGACACATCTCTACACACTTCTCTCGCCACTCGTCCTCCAGTTCTAAGACACATCTCTACACATTTCTCTCGCCACTCGTCCTCCAGTTAAAGACACATCTCTACACACTTCTCTCGCCACTCGTCCTCCAGTTCTAAGACACATCTCTACACACTTCTCTCGCCACTCGTCCTCCGACATATCTCTACACACTTCTCTCGCCACTCGTCCTCCAGTTCTAAGACACATCTCTACACACTTTTCTCCCACTCGTCCTCCAGTTCTAAGACACATCTCTGCACACTTCTCTCCCCACTTGTCCTCCAGTTCTAAGACACATCTCTACACACTTCTCTCGCCACTCGTCCTCTAGTTCTAATACACATCTCTACACACTTCTCTCCCCACTTGTCCTCCAGTTCTAAAACACATCTCTACACACTTCTCTCGCCACTCGTCCTCCAGTTCTAAGAAGACACATCTCTACACACTTCTCTCGCCACTCGTCCTCTAGTTCTAAGACACATCTCTACACACTTCTCTCGCCACTCGTCCTCCGACACATCTCTACACACTTCTCTCGCCACTCGTCCTCCGACACATCTCTACACACTTCTTACGCCACTCGTCCTCCGACACATCTCTACACACTTCTTACGCCACTCGTCCTCCGACACATCTCTACACACTTCTCTCGCCACTCGTCCTCCGACACATCTCTACACACTTCTCTCGCCACTCGTCCTCCGACACATCTCTACACACTTCTCTCGCCACTCGTCCTCCGACACATCTCTACACACTTCTCTCGCCACTCGTCCTCTAGTTCTAAGACACATCTCTACACACTTCTCTCGCCACTCGTCCTCCGACACATCTCTACACACTTCTCTCGCCACTCGTCCTCCGACACATCTCTACACACTTCTCTCGCCACTCGTCCTCCGACACATCTCTACACACTTCTCTCGCCACTCGTCCTCCGACACATCTCTACACACTTCTCTCGCCAGTCGTCCTCCAGTTCTAAGACATTTCTAAGAACCCATCTTCTCATAACATCCCAACCAGACCCATATTTCCCATTCCAGTACATTCAGATCCCCCGAGGTTATTTTAAAGACGGCACATATTTAAATATAGTTTGTCTGTATAAAACGAAACAAAATGTAAGAATTTATTAGATTAAGATGACAAGAATATCTCTCCCAATCTCAATATCCCATTAAAATAAAACCAACTCGAAAATTGAAACCAACTTTCTTTTTCCTTCCCATTCCACACTTTTCTTGTCTCAGCCATCGATGATCTCGCGAATGTAAATTTGATTTTAAAAAGTAAATTAAAATGCGAATTTGTTTTGCGAATAGAGAGAAACACGACTCTATGGACAGATCAATCAAGCGATTGTTGTGTTTAAGGAGATGAGAGATTGTGCAACACAATCAAGCTGAGTTGAAGTGAACAATGTGATTGTGTGACATCTGACACTTAAGACGTTTACATAGTAGGTTGGACCATGTTTTCTCCCGGTGTGGAATATTGAAAAGGGTTGGGAAAAGGGGAGGGGGCGCACGCACTCACTTACTCCTCTTTTCTCTCTCATACACACACGCACATATACGTTGTCTCTCTCATACACTCAGTCACACACACAAACAATTTGGTAAGGAAATGTATTGTTTGTTTCCATATATGATTCATAGCACAAAATGGCACACACACACACAATTTGGTATTACAATGTATATTGTTCACTTATATGATTCATAGCTCACTATCACACACACACACAAACACACACACAATTTGGTATTACAGTGTATATTGTTCACTTATATGATTCATAGCTCACTATCACACACACACAATTGCCCACTTATATGATTCATAGCTCACTATCACATACACACAATTGTCCACTTATATGATTCATAGCTCACTATATTTACTCACGGAGGAAGCTTCTATTGATATTTCCCGAGCTACCTTGTCTAACTTTGTCATGCAACAGCTCGCCACATCAACTTCGTATGCGTTGGACTGACTGATGTCTATTAAGGAAACAAACCTGCGACATTTCGATTTGAAGATAATATTTTTTTACCAAAAAATCCGCTTATAAAATGATAAGGTCACAATAAGTTGATGGAAGAGCATCAGAAACGCCCAATGAGGATAGCAACAAAGCGACTATTACGCTGGGTTTACTTGGACATGAAACAGAAACTTTTGAAATGTGGAGAATTGGGTGGAAGGAAAAGAAGAAAATAGTGACGTCAAGAACCAGCTGAAAAGATAAAAAGAACCAGTTATCACAGAAATAGATAAGAGGCATTCTTGGGAATGTGTAGAGAAACAATAAGAGACTTAGACGGTTATTTTTGGAGGGAAGGAGCCACTGACGGTCCTTTTGGAAAGGAAGGAGACACTGACGGTTATTTTGGAAAGGAAGGATACACTGAAGATTATTTTGGAAAGGAAGGAGACACTGAAGATTATTTTGGAAAGGAAGGAGACACTGAAGATTATTTTGGAAAGGAAGGAGACACTGAAGATTATTTTGGAAGGAAGGAGACACTGAAGGTTATTTTGGAAAGGAAGGAGACACTGAAGGTTATTTTGAAAGGAAGGAGACACTGAAGGTTATTTTGGAAAGGAAGGAGACACTGAAGGTTATTTTGGAAAGGAAGGAGACACTGAAGGTTATTTTGGAAAGGAAGGAGACACTGAAGGTTATTTTGGAAAGGAAGGAGACACTGAAGGTTATTTTGGAAAGGAAGGAGACACTGAAGGTTATTTTGGAAAGGAAGGAGACACTGAAGATTATTTTGGAAAGGAAGGAGACACTGAAGATTATTTTGGAAAGGAAGGAGACACTGAAGGTTATTTTGGAAAGGAAGGAGACACTGAAGATTATTTTGGAAAGGAAGGAGACACTGAAGGTTATTTTGGAAAGGAAGGAGACACTGAAGATTATTTTGGAAAGGAAGGAGACACTGAAGATTATTTTGGAAAGGAAGGAGACACTGACGGTTATTTTAGAAAGGAAGGAGACACTGAAGGTTATTTTTGAAAGGAAGGAGACACTGAATGGTATTTTGGAAAGGAGGAGACACTGAAGATTATTTTGGAAGGGAAGGAGACACTGAAGATTATTTTGGAAAGGAAGGAGACACTGACGGTTATTTTGGAATGGTAGGAGACACTGAATGGTATTTTGGAAAGGAATGAGACACTGAAGATTATTTTGGAAAGGAAGGAGACACTGAAGACTATTTTGGAAGGGAAGGAGACACTGAAGATTATTTTGGAAGGGAAGGAGACACTGAAGATTATTTTGGAAGGGAGGAGACACTGACGGTTATTTTGGAAAGGAAGGAGACACTGAAGACTATTTTGGAAGGGAAGGAGACACTGAAGATTATTTTGGAAGGGAAGGAGACACTGAAGATTTTTTGGAAGGGAAGGAGACACTGAAGATTTTTTTGGAAAGGAATGAGATACTGAAGGTTATTTTGGAAAGGAATGAGATACTGAAGGTTATTTTGGAAGGGAAGGAGACACTGACGGTTTTTCTGGAAAGGAAGGAAACACTGAAGGTTTTTCTGGAAAAGACGATTTAGGATAGTCGAGGCAGAGGCAAAAATCAAAGTTTATTATAAAAAAATGTACAGGTGAATCTATGACAACATGTACTACCAGGCAAGATACTGAGTGACATGGCGCTCCATGGTAGCCAACCTTCGATGTGGAAACGGCACCTAATGATGATGGAACTTTGGTTCTATCCCACCGGACATTATCTGCTTGCGCAATTGAAGAAAGAATTGGTTCAGAGTGTGAAGCAATGTTATAACAGCAAGAAAGAATCGGCTCAGAGTGTGAAGCAATGTTATAACAGCAAGAAAGAATCGGCTCAGAGTGTAAAGCAATGTTATAACAGCAAGAAAGGACACTTGATTCGATTCCGATGGACGGCATCAAAGTTCACCAAAAGTTTAAAATGGGTACCATATGTTTTCAGGTAAGAAAGATGACACTGGTACAATACAGACCACTTTTCTCCAATGTCCCATCGTTAAAAAAAAATGTTTGGTGGCATTAATGTCATCACATGTGGCGATGTTTGTTTTCTGTCTTCTACTAGACCACGGCATCTGAAGGTGAGAGTGCCAATATCCCTACCCTTTGTTAGTACCTCCATTATTCACGCAATGACCAATCAAGCCGGTACTTAACTCCGGTTAACCATAGCCCGACTTCTACGCTAGAAACGTTCGATTTGTGTAAGAATTTGAATATATTGTCAAGGTCTTTGCGCTGCCACAAAGTGTGTCTGAGCTGAAGCCATCTTCAGTGCTTTCCCAAGTGTGTGGTAGGCATGTTTCATATTGTGGAACGTATTGAGGAGTGTTATGTGAACTATAGAGTTGTCCGTTATGCATTGTATATAATCTTCTTCTACTTCTTCCTCTTCTCATTCTTTCCTTCCTCGTTTGTTTTTCAGCGGCTAGGGGAGATATAATTTGCGGTCTTTTGCTTTTCTTTTCGCCTCTGATGCTGTTATGTTTCCTAGTGCTTCTAATATTTCGTCGACCCATCTTTTTCGTGGTCGTCCTTTCAGCCTGGTGTTCTCGCAACGTTTATTGAGGGCTGGCTGTTTTGTGTTTTGATCACTCTGCCATGTCACGTGGCTAAACCATTTTATAATGTGTTTCATTATATATTCTATGGCAGTGGGTTATTCCTAGCTTTTTTCTCAGTTCTACATTTCTGATCTTGTCTCTCAGACTGTTTCCTGTCATTCGTCTAACATATATATATATACACACATATAATAATAATATAATATTAGAAAAAACAATCATCATTTTTTGACCATGTAATGAGATGAGAACAACTGGAAAATATTGTAACAACTGGGAAATTTGAGGGACGCAGAGATAGAGGAAAGGAAAGAAAAAAATCCAGATAGCTTAAGAGAATGGCTTGGCAGAAGGTCAACAACAGAATTGATAAATAACTGTCGAGATCGAAAATTGTGGAGAGACATGATCACCTACGCTAGCAGGCCCGGTACTTGATGATGATGAATAATAATATAATATAATAAATTATATTTATAACATTTATAACACATAACAGGATATAATCTATCGACTATAATAAACTAAACTAGAATAAATATATTTACATGTCAGTGCTGGTACAAAATCGCAATTGTCTGAATGCTTTTCTTTTCTCCCAGTCAACATGTGCTCGTTAATTCTATGTCACATCTGCAATTTATTTTAAATGTATTCCCACGTTGTAATCAGAAGCAATCTTTTCATCATCTGCCAAGTCCTGCCATCCAGCTGGAATGTACATCTTCGTGGAGTATGGTCGGGCAAACCGAAGCTTGCATAAAAATCAGCGACATGACATTAGCATTGGCCACATCCTCTTCGACATTAGAGGGGCCATCACAGGCTTAACCCAGGATGTTCTAATAGCCGAGGGATTGAGTCTCTTGAAGAAAATGTCTACTCACTTCGTGCATATGTTAAACTCTTTACTTAACATGTCTCCAGTTCCTGACATTTTTCTCGAAAAGGAAATGCTCATATATCCCACAGATGCGCTTAACGAAATGTCCACACACTGTCGTCTTGTTCAGTGTTAAATGTGACAGTATAGTTCAAGCTAACGATAACAAATAAACTAAAGAACTTGGTAGTTCATGTGATAAAAAAATCCAGAAACGATCACAATAATTGCCATGCAGATGACCCCGGAGAGAATGGTATGAGTAGAAATAAAGAGAGCCAAAGGGGAGAAAAGTAGAAGAAGCAGAGATGATGATAATGGGCCAGACTTAGAGTATCCTGGAAGGATGGCCATGGTGAAGTCAATTTGATGTAGTGGTCGTCACAATTTGTACAGTCTGTTTTGTGAGCAATAATGGAAGAAGAGGGAGATCGAGCTATATAATGTGACGTGTTCTCGCAAAGATATCTCAAATCTATTTCAATGTTGAGACTAATATTTTTTAGAATAACTGAAACGTCTGCATCTATCCCAATGTTGAGACTAATATTTTTTGGGAATAACTGAAACGTCTGCATCTATCCCAATGTTGAGACTAATATTTTTTTAGAATAACTGAAACGTCTGCATCTATCCCAATGTTGAGACTAATATTTTTTGGGAATAATTGAAACGTCAGCATCTATCTCAATGTTGAGACTGATATTTTTGGAATAACTGAAACGTCTGCACCTATTTCAATGTTGAGACTGATATTTTTGGAATAACTGAAACGTATGCATCTATCTCAATGTTGAGACTGATATTTTTTGAATAACTAAAACGTCTGTATCTCCTTACTGATAATAGAGTTGTCATATTTTTCACTGATAAATGGAGTCATGTACTGAGTCATATCAGTCTTGGTTAATCTGCGATATTTGTCCATTTCGTCTAAACAAATCCGACTTGACGCGACACATTTTGGGACCAGATTTACTTTCCCTTTTTAATCGTACATACTTTATCACGCTGATTAATGGGTTTCCAGGACCACGATGGTCTTCCACGAGACAGCCCTTATATATTGGCGCCGTCGATAATCTCTTGGTTCCTATCTTCGTATTAGCTCTACACCGTTTACTGGTCCTGACACATTTAGTTTGCGTTGCAACAAAAATATTTTTATTTATTTTAAAATAATAATTAATTAATTCTTCTTCTTTTCTCCTTTCACTGATACCTAAAAGGTGTCGTGGTTATATCATTTGTCGTTCTTGACCTGCTCGAACTGTCTGAATTAGTGATTTTCCTTTGTCGTTATATGTCTCTGTCACTGCATCTATCCATCTTCTTCTGGGTCTTCCTCTTGGTCTTTTTCCGTGCATTTTTTAGAAGAACGCCCTTGATGGTGATTGGTGAGGATTCATTCTGACCACGTGGCCAAACAATTTAAGTTGTTGTTGGTCTATATATTCTTGGATGGTAATTAATTAATTAATTTCTAGAATTGTCTCCTAATATTTTCTTTTCTAAAGAATTGACAAAAGCAACTAAAGTATCAGAGGAAAGGGCCGTGCATATCATCACAGAAATGTCTGGTCAGAGCGAACGAATGAACGTGATTTCAGGTGACAAGAATTTTCATGCGATTACGTAGACATGAGCATATATTTGCATATTAGAATGTACTCAAGCTAGAGAGGATACACTTGTGACATGGTAAGCCTCTAGCAGGCGCTTCATTACAACTCGTTCTGTCTCTAATGGCACAGACACTTTCACGTGCAAGGAATTTCCTTTTGTCAGCTTTAACCTTGCATCATGATATGCTGCATCTGAATTTAGAGACATATGGACGTGAATCATGGACAATCAAGCAACACACAAGCAAATCGTTGGAGACCACAGAAATGTGGTTTTACAGAAGAAAGTTGAGTATATCAAGGATGGTTAACAAATGTCAGAGGGGTGATCTTTAAGAGGTTAAACAGAATGAAATCAACAGGAAGTAATCATGTTTTTCTTGGTCATGTAATGAGAAAGTGATAACTGGAAATGAATGTCAAGTCAAGCTTGACACCTTCATAATTTTCAGATCTAACCATTCGTTCGTGTGTGGGAGGTTACCCACCTTTGTTCCAACACTTTCCTTGTATTTATATACATACTTATATACATATTTATTTACACACTTATATACATACTTATTTACATACTTATATACACACTTATATACACACTTATGTACACACTTATATACATACTTATTTACATACTTATATACATATTTATTTACACACTTATATACACACTTATTTACACATTTATATACATACTTATTTACATATTTATTTACATACTTATATACATATTTATTTACATACTTATATACATATTTATTTACATACTTATATACATACTTATTTACATACTTATATACATACTTATATACATACTTATTTACATACTTATTTACATACTTATATACATACTTATTTACATACTTATTTACATACTTATATACATACTTATATACGTACTTATTTACATACTTATATACATACTTATATACATATTTATTTACATACTTATTTACATACTTATTTACATACTTATATACATATTTATTTACATACTTATATACATACTTATATACATACTTATATACATATTTATTTACGTACTTATTTACATACTTATTTGCATACTTATATACATATTTATATACATATTTATTTACATACTTATTTACATACTTATATACATACTTATATACATATTTATTTACATACTTATATACATACTTATTTACATACTTATATACATATTTATTTACATACTTATATACATATTTATTTACATACTTATATACATATTTATTAACATACTTATATACATACTTATATACATACTTATATACATACTTATTTACATACTTATTTACATACTTATATACATACTTATTTACATACTTATTTATATACTTATATACATACTTATTTACATATTTATTTACATACTTATATACATACTTATTTACATACTTATTTACATACTTATATACATACTTATCCTCTCAACTATTGTTGTTAACCTCTCCACCGCTCAGGACGTTTGAGTTCATTGTGTAGCCTTAATATTTCATGTCCTATTTTTTGTTTCGTTTGTTTCTTCAAAGGCGACGGACATGACATTTTTCAAGCATATTCTGGTGTCCTGAAGAGGTTGTCCAAGTTTCACATCCATAGAGAAGTTATGCTAAGCACGCAGTTATGATAAACCTGTTTCGTTAGTAACAATCGCATTCATCCAAACCTTTTGTTGCAATCTGCAAATGTTTTAACTGCATTCCTGATTCTTTAATTAATTTACATATAAATTACTTATTATTTACTTATTAATTTGCTTATTAATTACTTATTTACTTATTAATTTCTTATTAATTTGATTATTAATTACTTATATACTTATTAATTTCTTATTAATTTACTTATTAATTACTTATTTACTTATTAATTTCTTATTAATTTGCTTATTAATTACTACAACCCATACGTGCATACTAAGGGATTCGATGAGCATGACAAGAACATTGGAGACGAGGAACAATACACGCAGGCAATGTGTAGAGTCATTGCATAAGTCAAAAATACGTGGAGTCATCTTTGTCTATTTCCATACTGAATTTCCATACTTTGTCTATTTACATGCGTGAGTACGGGGAAATGAAAGATCGGACAGGATGCCTGGCTGCGCTGTCGTTAAAGACTGTCAACCAATGGATCGGGCGGACATCATTTATGCCCTCCGTGGTGTAAGAAAGACACAAAACTTCGACAACCACGAGTCCATGTCACTCCTTAGGAAGTGGAAATAGATGGGAGTTCATAATGGCACAGCCAGAGACGTGGAACTTAGTGGGAGTATAAGAGGACTTATCAACCAACACAGAACTGGAGACGCCAGTCGCTGGACACTACGGGACTTGCTGAGGAGGGGATCTGAGCACCTTGTAATAGTTTCTATTAATTATTTATTTCTGTTGTTTTTATTAACGTTCATTGTTCACAGCACAGCTTATTTATAGTCCACAACATTAATCATCACAGACTATTCTGTCATCATTCATAATCAAGTTTATTGATCTTTAACTTGGCACGTGATACATAATAGTGAAAGCACTTCTCTATGAATTACTGTTCTTTAATTATGGACATTCAGGAGGCTATCACCGAATAGCTATTGAACTGTCCATCAGTGCATATTATACAAGTTAATCTCTTTCACAATTTATTTATGACTTTGTTCTCTGAAGCACAAACCTGAAACACTTTCAACAACACTTTCACATGTAAATGTTCTCTATGTTCGCATTCACTTGTTCTGGTTCTGTCTACTGCTCAACTATTTTCCTATGTCACTGCTATCTTTTCCTATTTTCACTACTCTAAGCTTGCCTAGTCCACATTTATTATTCTAACTGCTTCTTACTACTACTCTCTAGTCTGTTCCTTAATAACTTCTCAAATAACTTAAAACTGAAAACAATTATCTAACTGACTGTTCTAATTTGCGTGCATAACTACTTGTCTGTTCTAAATTGCGTGCCTAACTACTTAAATCTATTGTGTCGAAGCTTAAATACCCAAACATAAATCTGCGAGTGGAAGACCTGCATTCAATGGATTTATCGCGAAATCATCGCTAAGTGACAACTTGCAACCTCTCAGACCACCAGAGTCCACAATCCTGAACCACATTTGACCTATCTCTCAGAATTGTCAAAACAAGCTGCTTATGACTCCGAAGTGACCTCTGGTCAACTTGACCTCTCCTGAGTTTCAAACAATTGTGTTTTTTTTCATGACTTTGACCTGTCATGGAAGTTTTTTGTCAACCTATTTACCTGACGGGTCAAGCCATATGTTGACTCACACTTTCACAACAACTATAAAATTTCCATTTTCCCTAAACTTGTGACTGACTACTACCCTTCCTTCATCCCCACCTATTAACCCCACCTACTCATCTCATCCCCACCTACTCGTCGCCACCTACTCATCCCCACCTACTCATCCCCACCTATTAACCCCACCTACTCATCCCCACCTATTAACCCCACCTACTCATCCCCACCTATTAACCCCACCTACTCATCCCCACCTACTCATCCCCACTTACTCATCCCCACCTACTCATCCCCACCTACTCATCCCCACCTACACATCCCCACCTACTCATCCATTAACAGCTAGGAGAATTTTCCATTCGCACAACTTCACATTGCCTTTCCATCGCTTACATAATGTCACTAACTACTAATGACCGCTATGTTATGTCACTGCTATTGTCTGTTAAGAAATGGGTCCCAGCTGAGTTACCTGACCCATACTTTAATTTGACCTGTCCTGTTACACACCTATGAACAAGTTCGGAGTGTAATAATGATGACCCGCAAATAAATGAATACCTCAATATTAGATTTTTTTTTTTTTTTATCATAGGAGTGACTATAGATAAATAGCTTCCTGAAACTTTGTACAATTCTTTGTACATAATTTTGTCAATATCTTTGTACATATTTTTGTAAATATCTTTGTAAATATCTTTGTACATATTTTTGTAAATATCTTTGTACATATCTTTGTACATATCTTTGTACATATTTTTGTACATATCTTTTTACATATCTTTGTACATATCTTTGTACATATCTTCGCTGTTATTCTGGAAGTAGGATAATTAACAATTGCCTGTTGAATACTTGATCTGGTGACAGTTGTATAGTGACAGAATGTAAAGCCGATGATTTGTAAATATGTGGATTCATACGCCCAACAATAACAGTTTTATAGTGACAGAATGTAAAGCCGATGGTTTGTCAATATGTGGATTCATGCGCCCAACAACAACAGTTTTATAGTGACAGAATGTAAAGCCGATGATTTGTCAATATGTGGATTCATGCGCCCAACAACAACAGTTTTATAGTGACAGAATGTAAAGCCGATGGTTTGTCAATATGTGGATTAATACGCCCAACAACAACAGTTTTATAGTGACAGATTGTAAAGCCGATGATTTTTCAATATGTGGATTAATACGCCCAACAACAACAGTTTTATAGTGACAGAATGTAAAGCCTATGGTTTGTCAATATGTGGATTCATACGCCCAACAACAACAGTTTTATAATGACAGAATGTAAAGCCGATGATTTGTCAATATGTGGATTCATGCGCCCAACAACAGTTTTATAGTGACAGAATGTAAAGCCGAGGATTTGTCAATATGTGGATTCATGCGCCCAACAACAACAGTTTTATAGTGACAGAATGTAAAGCCGATGATTTGTCAATATGTGGATTCATGCGCCCAACAACAACAGTTTGCAACTTACCCTTAACCTTGGAATCAAAACTAGTTTGGTCTCTTGAGATCTAGCCTGTGAAGAAGAAATCGAAGAAAGAAAAAAAAGAAACATTGTATGTTAGGTGCTAAATAAAATGCATTAAAGAAATCGGATTTATGCACATTCATTACAGGTCGGGTTTTCCTAGTTTTGATGTATTTTGCCAGCATTCTTTTTGTAAACTGTCAAAGGTTCATTGGATAGACATTCATCTTCGGTCCTATAAATGCTCCTTTAGCATTATTTATCTCAAAATCTGGCAAGTTCCAAAAAAAGAAAATCTTCTCAGATAGAGGTTGTATGCTTTATTTTATTTTATTTTTACAATCTTTACATTTCTCATATAATATTTTTTTTGTCTTTTGTTTATCTCCTTCCTGTCTCTTTCGTTCTCTCTCTCTCTCTCTCTCTCTCTCTCTCTCTCTCTCAGTTTAAAATTATTTTTTTTATCTCCCACACCATAATTACTCGCTCGCTCTCTCTCTCTTTCTCTCTCTCTCTCTCTCTCTCTCTCTCTCTCTCTCTCTACGACCCATTTTTGTACTGTACCTTTTATTCTCACGCCTATTCTTTAACTTGTTGCTCTAAATCTTTCCTTCTGTTATTTTCCTTTCGTTTTCTGTTTACTTAATTCTTTCACTTTTATTGTAGTTTAGATTGTTGTTTGCTTTGCTCTTCTATTTAATTCTCTCACACGCCCATAATTTATTTTCTCGTGTCTCTCTTTTCTACTCTCCGCTTTCATATTATTTTATTCTCGTTTTCTCATATCCTTTTCCTCATATTACGTACCGTTTCTCTTAGACACACTCTACTTTCTTTCTCTCTTCGATTCCCTTTATTTTATTTCTCTCTTTATATCTTCCATTCTTGTTTTCTATTTAATTCACCTTAAATTATTCTTCCATACACACGCAAACTCACACATTGTTTGTGCTTTAAACCCCAAACCCCATTTTTACAACCTTACTCTAGCTGTCTTTTTCACTCCTCCATTTGCAATCATTTCACCGGTCAGTTGTGTTTCCTGTTCTCACATTCCCAGAATGATAAACGACATCACTTCCTGCTTTGACGGAAGTTAGACAAATCTACATTCACATTACAACAGCTCCAACAGCTAATCATGCGTGGTTGCCTAATGGCCAAATTGAGATTTCGCGTTTGTCGTCCTCTTTAAACTCACTGTTGAGAAAATTGCGCCAGGACTTGGGCGTCTCAAAAACTCCAAGCTTGCTGGACACAATTAAAGCTCCGGAGACTTTCTACTCATCATCTATTCTCCTTGAAATCCCTTCTGCCAGGACAAGCGAGATGGACGCATTATCGGCCAATTTATGACTCAGACACCCCGAAGAGTTCTGTTGCGGTAATGGAGCGAAAACTTGGCCACTTTTGTCGCGGAAACGTCTCCTGGGATTCATCTTAAAAGACAAAATGTCGTAACCTGCAAGATGTACAATATTTTACAAATAATTATTTTCCAGGCCTGGGGAGACAGATGATAAGCGCGTCCAGGTCACGTACAAATATGGAGTACCTCCCTCTATTCTTCCCACCAGAAATATGAAGCAAATTACCGATCTCATCGGTAATCCTGTCTTTTGGTAATGAATATCACTGCTTTTCACAATTTTCTGTTTTATGAACGTATATTGCTCCTCTTGTTTTTTCCATTTCACGGAGCGGGTGTAAGTAAAAAGTAAAGTACCCCCGTCACGCCAAGTGGCGTATAGGGAATATAGTGTTAGTGATCATAAATTTTACATACCTTCGGCACATGATTTTTGGGGTAATGTGGTCGGTATTACGCCCGTGCCGCTTCACTTTCCCAGAAAAAAATCTGGTACCCATTAAAGGCTGGGTGAACCCGGAAGCCGTCGATTGGGATCGAACCCTACCCCTTGTCCTTTGTAGTCCAGTTCACTAACCACTGAGCTATCGCGACTCCATACGGAGCGGGTGTACAGGTCAGTAAAACCTGTTGTCTGGTCGACTTACATTCAATTCATGGTAGGACAGAAGCCTTTTTTTGACGGGTACAGATACAAAACCATGCACGCTGCGTAACTATATCGGTCACGCATTATTTTATTATTAGCTCTCCAGTATATGTACAACGCAATTACTTAATGGTGTACTTATACGTATAATTTTATTCTTTTCAATCGAGATAGATCTGTCATTGATAAGTCATTTTTTTTTTCACTGTTGCAACGGCGAATACCTATTTCCAACAGCGGCTTATTTGTCCAGTTCGCTCACTACCTTGTGAGACAACTCGGGAGAGTTCGAAAGCTACGGGATTAAACACAGACAGAAAATACAGAGAGAGTGACCCTTAAGCAGTCGGTGATGTATTATCCATCCTATGGTATTCCCTGCAGCTCAAATTTGGTTCCGAACCAAAGGACCTCGTCCCTTCTTCGGCAAGCTTCAAAGAGAAGCCGAGATGTGGGTAGTGTGCTTTTGGGCAAAGCACTATCTCCGTATTATTCATCCAGGCTTAGCAAGCAAACAGAAATGTCAGTATCATCCTAGTTAGGACATAGAACAAAGAAAGCACCATTTCTCATACTCGACACATGGAACGTTAGTTAGGACATAGAACAAGGAAAGCACCATTTCTCATACTCGACACATGGAACGTTAGTTAGGACATAGAACAAGGAAAGCACCATTTCTCATACTCGACACATGGAACGTTATTTAGGACATAGAACAAGGAAAGCACCATTTCTCATACTCGACACATGAAACGTTAGTTAGGACATAGAACAAGGAAAGCACCATTTCTCATACTCGACACATGGAACGTTATTTAGGACATAGAACAAGGAAAGCACCATTTCTCATACTCGATACATGGAACATTAGTTAGGACAACGTGTCCTGGAACAATAATAACAAACTTACTAATGTAAAAAAAAAACAAGAAAAACAACCCTCATTGAGTTAAAGCTGCAAAACTACATGTTGATATTGCAGTCATCAAGGAAACAAGACTTGTGGACCGTGGTTCTGTCAGGGAGAAAAACTAGACCTTTTTTGCAGGCAGGGGTTATAAAACCTGAGCAGCCTCGCCTACATGGAGTGGGTTTTGCTGTGCATAATAAGCTCATGCATTCTATAATGTACACGCACCAGCTGTGTTGCTTGTAAGGTGAGCACCATCTTCACTGTACGCTGATGGTGATAGAAGTGCGCAGAGATTTTGTAGAATAGACATTAAAATGTTTGAGTTAATGTATAGGTGGTTATCATATTTATAAACATATTGAAAAACGTTTTCATTTTGAAATTACTTTTAACCAAGGAATGTTTTGTGCACACCTTTACTTACCTGCGGTTCCTTCAGAAGAAGATAATCAATTCCTTCAGAAGAAGATAATCAATTCCTTCAGAAGAAGATAATCAATTCCTTCAGAAGAAGATAATCAATTCCTTCAGAAGAAGATAATCAATTCCTTCAGAAGAAGATAATCAATTCCTTCAGAAGAAGATAATCGATTCCTTCAGAAGAAGATAATCAATTCCTTCAGAAGAAGATAATCGATTCCTTCAGAAGAAGATAATCAATTCCTTCAGAAGAAGATAATCGATTCCTTCAGAAGAAGATAATCGATTCCTTCAGAAGAAGATAATCGATTCCTTCAGAAGAAGATAATCGATTCCTTCAGAAGAAGATAATCGATTCCTTCAGAAGAAGATAATCGATTCCTTCAGAAGAAGATAATCAATTCCTTCAGAAGAAGATAATCAATTCCTTCAGAAGAAGATAATCAATTCCTTCAGAAGAAGATAATCAATTCCTTCAGAAGAAGATAATCAATTCCTTCAGAAGAAGATAATCAATTCCTTCAGAAGAAGATAATCAATTCCTTCAGAAGAAGATAATCAATTCCTTCAGAAGAAGATAATCAATTCCTTCAGAAGAAGATAATCAATTCCTTCAAAGCCGATAAATGTTAGAGTAGATGCTGCTTTGTACTAAATTGTTTGTAATAATTAACATGTATTCATATCAATTCAATTGTCGATTATTTCATGTTTTAAGTATTTCCTGGTTGTCCGGTTGTGAGCGACACTGTGGAACCTACTGCTGTTATAGGTAGACAAGAAGTGCAACTGATATCTTGTGCCCTCTGACATGTTAGGAAGGGGGAGTAGTCCCAAAAAAGAATACTTGAAGTCGGAACTCCTAAGATGGTTAGTGATGTATTAAAGGTTCTTAAGGACATCCGGTCTCGATGGACAGGTACCAAAAGTAGCACATTTGTGTCCCTGGAAAAAAACAAGACTAACGGGATCTAGGTCTGGGAAATACAAAATCTCCATACACCTTTCCCCGGATCGTATTATTGAAACGTCACCTCAGTTGTGTTGTTGCTCCTCAATTGACCTGCCTAATTGATGATTCTCGAGATAGATAACCGTTCATTAATTTTTCCCCCGATAGTGAAAGATTCTTCAAATATTTGACATAATAAAGTGTTGATTAAAAATTAATACAATTGTGGGAAACCTAAACTCTAATTTTGTCAAGACCATTTTTTTACGAGCTCACGGGTTTCATTTGCACTAAGACTTTTACATCGTAAAATGTATTTTCTAAAACAAGCCTACAAAAACATGGTTTGGGGAAAATTAGAACCCTCCAGCAAAAAAAAAAAAAAAAGAAAGAAATTGGTAGGATACGGACCAAATCTTCCTCCCTACCCATTTTATGTTTAGCTCTTTTTTCTGCTGGTTATTGTAATGTCAAAGTTTGTTTGTTTTATTAGTTCGGGTGAACCATGTCGCATATATCGCGCTTCATTCCATCTGCGGACCCGCCTATTCCAGAATGATCTGCCTGACACTTCTAATTTGCTCCCTTAATATCTTGTGCCCAGACTGGCGTAGACGATCATACATCATCGAAACTGTTCATCACAAATTATGTCAGTGTAGCTTCAATTCTCGTTTGCCATTGAGGGTATTGCCCTGTCCAAACATTCTCTCTCTATCGTTTTCTGCTACCCTTGTACCTCGTGACCGCAATAACGCCTTATTCTTAGTCTTTTTCGCTCCCTCATTACTCTTTCTTTATACTTTACTTTGTTTATTCTTATTTCTTTCATTTATTTCTTTGCTCTCATTGACTTAATTTGCTTGTATATTTTTCTTCTCTCAGTGTTTGTTTTTACATTTCACACATATCTCTTGACTCTCTCTTTTAATCGTGTTCTAACTTTTTTCAGCTCTATCTCGTTCTCTCCTGCTGTAACAACGTCTATATGACGGAATGAAGGATGCCGAAGCATATAATAATGAGATAAATTGATACATAGAAGAAGAGATAAGATAATGGAGAGAAGATCTCACGTCGCGACCAAACAGTTAAAGTTAAATCTATGTCCATGTTTCAGATCCACATAATAGTGTGCTAAGCACACAAGTTTGATATATTAAGAGTTTGGTCTTCAGGTCTAGTTTTGTGTTGTTCCTGGCCCAACTGTGAGTTTGCCGAAAGTCGTAGCTGCTTTACCAATTCGGCTGTTTATTTCATCATCAAGAGAAGTGGTTTGCGTAATTGCGGATCCACGATACGTGAATTTCTGAAATGAACTGAATTTCAACTTATATATATCACGAATAATGAATAATCAGCAACGTTTATGTATTATGGACAATTAATAATTATCGACTTATAAGTATAATGAACAATCAATAATTACCAATAAATCAATTCATCTATGATTATTATCACATGAGGGCGAATAAACATTGATTGAACATGATATGCCCTCAGTTATTAAATTGTCACGTCACACATGTTGTGACATCTTGATCGCCATACAAATTCATCCTATCAAATTCTTCATGATTCCTTGATTTACTCGTGTTTGTACATCTCAAATAGACTACACCGCCTCTCTGCTCTCGTACACCAACACAAACACAGTCTCGGTCTCATTAACTGCTTTTTCATTTCTAAAAAAAAATGTCCTTTCCTTTTTCACTTTTTCACTTTCACTGTATCCTCTATTTCCTTTTTCTGTCTGGCCACAGCACAGTTTACAGGGAAGACTGTTTTATTTTTTGTTTTGGGGTGGGGGAGGGGGGGGGGGCTCGGAAGCTTAGTTGGCTACCGACGTTCGGACAAATCGTGTTTGATTCCCGCTGGATGACGTGTGAGTTGTACTTGTTTATTTTTTATTTTTTAAATACCCCAGCGGTCGACCCAGCGACTGGCAGAAATGTGTACCAGGGCAGTACTCTGGGAAGGTGAGGAATGCCGCCTCGCATCGTGAGTTTCGATGCTTGAAGTGACACTATCCAGAAGTCTCCGAACACTTCTTAATAGACGGCAGAGCACATATGAGTGAAAATTCGCGTGCTAAGACGCCTATTCTAGTCTCGTACTTTACCTTGACCTTGATCTTTACCTATACCTTGACCTTTACCTTTAAATTTTATTTTTATTTTTATTCCTCATTCTAGTTCGAAATAATTATTTTTAAAATTTTAAATAGCTATATGTGTGTATGTGTGTGTTGTATGTTTGGTCCTGCTGAAGACCTATTGAGCCGAAACATCGTTCTAATTTGTGTCGCCCACTTATTACGTAAAGCTTTATCAATACCATTTTTTTTCTATTTTTGTCTATTTTTTTCATTTCTCCTTACAATTAGCTTTACTGCAGCTTCGCATTTTTATGCATTTCTTTGCTTTGATCTTCTATTTCCCATAGTATTTTCTCCGTCCAGTCTACTCTTTAATCTTTAATATTCTCATTTCCTCTTAAAAAATGTGTATTTTATTCTCTATTTCTTACCATTTTATTTCATTATTATTGTTTCCTTCGGTTTCTCTGTAACTGTGATTGCCTACACACAGAAGGAAAGGGCTAATGGAGGATTTACACCGGAACTAAATGACGGAAAAGGGAAAATCGTGACCTCACAGAGACAGGAGACAAGAAAAATCAGTTGAAATTCAGACGCTGTAATCAAATCCAAAATGCAAGCAGAGACACAAATATTGATCATTACAGATGCTTTATCAATACTGTAGGAATTATGGGCCAACGCGGCAATCAAATTAGCATTCTGATAATTTCACTACAGAGACTTGCGAATGTCGCAGAATGTCGACGATTCTAAGGGTAACGACATTCTAAACACAGTGGTTTGTTATTGATACTTTAGTTGATTTGGTCGCTGAACGTCGATGGTCTAGACTCACGTGCAGTCAGTCGCACGGTCCAGAACCCGTCGATGATGTGGATGGTCTAGACTCACGTGCAGTCAGTCGCACGGTCCAGAACCCGTCGATGATGTGGATGGTCTAGACTCACGTGCAGTCAGTCGCACGGTCCAGAACCCATTGATGCTGTGGATGGTCTAGACTCACGTGCACTCAGTCGCACGGTCCAGAACCCGTCGATGCTGTGGATTGCCTAGACCACGTGAACTCAGTCGCACGGTCCAGAACCCGTCAATGCTGTGGAAGGTCTAGACTCACGTGCATTCACTCAGTCGCACGGTCCAGAACTCGTCGATGCTGTGGAAGGTCTAGACTCACGTGCACTCACTCAGTCGCACGGTCCAGACAGAACCAATTTCCACGTTATAGGCTGGCCAACTCCAGTCAATTAGCTCTACGGCACATGGAGACACCGTGAGCGCTTCATTTAAGAAAGAAAACTAAGTCGTCAGTCACTGGATACTGCGGGACTTGCTGAGGAGGGGATCTGGGCACCTATGGACATGTTCGGAGTGCAATAATGATGACCCGCAAATAACTCAATAACTTTAATTGATTTGGTCAAAGATGTCTTTCCAGGAAGGTAAAATACACATGCTTCTTTCTCTTTTATATTTAAATTAAACATAAGAAGCTGTGTCGTAAAAAACTAAAAGAAGAACTGGTAGTGAAACATTGAAAATCGCACATCAGACATTCTCAGCTTTGCAAATATTGTAACATTTTTGTTACGAGCATTAATTAATAAAATAGCACTGATACATAAATGTTGACTTGAGCTAACATTCTTTGTATGTGGTGTCATGAACTGAAACCACTCCCATAACATTTGTAATTTAAGAATGAGTGGAATGTTATCAGGCTTAGGAAATTGTCATCCATAAATGCAGTAAAATTTAAAAGAACAGAATTAAAGTTCTAAATTGAGGTAAAAATTAACAGCTGTGTACATAATTCCTGGTAATTAAATGACATATATACATGGTCTCACTCTCTACCAAGCCGGGAATTTCCTTAATAAACCTTATACCAACGAAGGTATTGCAACGAAATTTGAAGAGAAAATGTCTGTAGCGTGTTTGTCGCTGTTTCTACACTGAAATTGTAGCACTGCCTGCCTGTCTCGTCCCTCATCAGCTGATCTGTAAAGTAGATGATGGTGTCTACACAATACAGTTGTTAGTGCGTCTGAATTCTCACAGGATAGCTGGAAGATGTGTTGGTAGATTCTGGAGGAGCCAGTGGTGTGTGGTAAAACCATTGAAGAAATGTGTTGGTAGATTCTGGAGGAGCCAGTGGTGTGTGGTAAAACTAATGAAGAAATGTGTTGGTAGATTCTGGAGGAGCCAGTGGTGTGTGGTAAAACTAATGAAGAAATGTGTTGGTGGATTCTGGAGGAGCCAGTTTTGTGTTGTAAAACCATTGAAGAAATGTGTTGATAGATTCTGGAGGAGCCAGTGGTATGTGGTAAAAACATTGAAGAAATGTGTTGGTATATTTTGGAGGAGCCAGTGGTGTGTGGTAAAACTAATGAAGAAATGTGTTGGTAGTTTCTGGAGGAGCCAGTGGTGTGTGGTAAAACTAATGAAGAAATGTGTTGGTAGATTCTGGAGGAGCCAGTGGTGTGTGGTAAAACTAATGAAGAAATGTGTTGGTAGATTCTGGAGGAGCCAGTGGTGTGTGGTAGAATGTGTTGGTAGATCCTGGAGGAGCCAGTGGTGTGTGGTAAAACCATTGAAGAAATGTGTTGGTGGATTCTGGAGGAGCCAGTAGTTTGTGTTGTAAAACCATTGAAGAAATGTGTTGATAGATTCTGGAGGAGCCAGTGGTATGTGGTAAAACCATTGAAGAAATGTGTTGATAGATTCTGGAGGAGCCAGTGGTATGTGGTAAAACCATTGAAGAAATGTGTTGATAGATTCTGGAGGAGCCAGTAGTTTGTGTTGTAAAACCATTGAAGGAATGCTGAATGCACAGCTGTTTGTTTTCATCCTAAAGTGGCATTTTAGTAATAACCTTGGAATGTAGCAACAGATATGAATGAAAATATCCTGAGTGTATACATTCCACTCATTCTTAAAACTGATTTTTGATAAAGTTCTGTCCCTTTATGACACCACACACAAAAGGCAAAATATCGACCGGAAGTAAAATAGTTATATAGAAATTATATTTTAATTGTTGATACGCGTAACAAACAAGATGGGCAGATCCAAGAGTTTCGGCGGATGCAATTTTCAATTTTAAATCAAATAAAAAATTGTTACATTTTCCAATGCAACCTCTTCTAATAATTTTGAAGGTATAATAGAATAGGTATACGTATTTTATTTTCTTGGAAAGAAGCAAATGATGAAATCTACGAAAGTATCAACGACAAATAACTGAGAATGACACCCCTATATCTGCAAAGTCAGGTGCAACACTTCAACAAGAAAGTCAAGAGGTGTCGTATGATCAATAAAACAAGGTTATAAAAGAATTATTAAAACCAAGACAGGTAAAAGATCATATACATAATGTGAACATGTTTGTCGCTTGTTCTCTAGGTAAACATATCAAATACGAGGATACTAACATATTGCTAGCACACCATCATGCTATTATCTTTCAGCTATTATCTTTCAGCTATTATCTTTCAGCTATTATCTTTCAGCTATTATCTTTCAGACAAAGACAAACTCTTCTACATCATTCATCTTTCTTGCTCTAGCATATTTTTGTTTGCATCGGCTAAAAATAGGTTTAATGTCAATGTATCTAGCCAGCTTGCCTCCCTTTCAGAACTATCAGTGAACATCAAGGAAGAAACAAAACTCAAACATCAAGAAGATTTTACTGTAAGAACAGTTTGTGTAAAGTCAATACTGACATATGGAAGTGACTCATGGACACTCAAACAGCAGACAAGTTAATTACTGAAATCAACGAAAGAGGGGAGAGGCGGTTGGCCATTAACATGTCGCTTTCCAAACCAGGAGAGCTTGGGATCAAACAACTGTAGATTCCAACAATATTACAACATACAAAATACGGGGAAAAAGAGATTGCGGAAGACAAAGAGAAAAATAATAGATGACTTGGTGTCATAGCATGGAAAACAGTCAACATCAGAATTTATACGATGCACAGTGGATAGAGAATTGTGGAATGACATGATCGCCAACGCCAACCGGTATGGTACATGATGATAATGAGATTCAAACGTTTTTTTCTTCCAACGAAGGTGAAATAATTCTCAGACTCCAGCGACTCGTGACGAATGCACTTTACGTGCGGCCTTTATTCTCCGGTTCTGTAAGTCACCACTTCATCGCCACACTCCAGAAATGGGATAATGCCGAAAAAGAGAATTTTATCTGTGTTTATTTTTTTTTTAAAGTGAGGTTTTATAGAAAACTACTATGGACAGCAGAATAAAGATTATTCGGCCATTTCGAGAAGAAACTTTATTATTGATGTCGGAATATACGAATTTTGTTTTTTTAAATAAAGAATTTCCAGCACTAGGAGGAATCATGCTTTGTGATGACAATGAGAAACAGGGAGGTTATAGCATATCTTGACAAGAGATGAGTGGAGAGAAGCAATTAATAAAGGGAAAGAAAGAAATAATGTCAGACAGTCTAAGAGAAATGACATACAATGAAGTCAACAGAGAAATCGATAAACAGTCACAGAGTTACAGAATTGGGGAGTGAGATGGTCGCCTGCTCCAGATACCTTTGTTGTTGATCTAAGAAGAAAATCCTTCACATGTTTACTTTCTTTGTTTTATTTCATTCTCATTCAGGCTTCTCTCCCTCTCTCTCTCTCTCTCTCTCTCTCTCTCTCTCTCTCTCTGTCATTCTTCACTCCCCCCTCCTCTAACATGTTTTCAAACTGAGAATGTTTCTCACAAACCGCCTTCTTACTCTGACATTGCCCCGACACTTTGACACTTCAATAACACTCCTCCAATCCCATTGTTACTAAAGTGCTTATAAATACCAAAGTTTCCATGACATTTCCCTACTCATTTGACTTTTCTCCACTCCCATGACATTGCTCTATTCATAACCCACTAATTCTCATTACATACCTCCCACCCCCCCCCCCCCATGACATACCTCCACCACCATGACATTCCTCCACTTCCAAGACATTCCTCCACTCCCATAACATTCCTAGACACTTTCATAACAATTCTTTCCTTCTACGATTTATATTGACTCATATATTCATTTGATCTCCTCCATCACATTTTTCACTTCACATAACGTAACATAATATAATAGAAATAATACAATACAATACAATACAATACAATACAATACAATACAATACAATACAATACAATACAATATGATATGATATGACTTCTTTTTTTTTGGGGGGGGGGGGGGAGGGGGATAGGGGGATAGTAAGGGGTGAGGAATGAATAAGATGAATCAGTTATAACTGACATTTTGCCACATGAAACATAAATAATGACATTGCCACATGAAACATAAATAATGACATTGAAAGAGCAAAAATTAATGTATTTTCTTTCAATACTGAAAAGTGAGCGCCCTGTTATGGGACTTAGACACTCCTTCAAACTATGCTGGCTGAATTATACATCAGTGGGTAGAGACGAGCACAATTGTTTGTCTTCGATATTTAAGTTTAAGAAAATAAACTTAAAATAGTAGTGGGCAACTAAACTAATAGGGACAGCGAACAAAATTGAACGCTCCGGCCACAGGTATTCACCAGAAACAGGACAAGAAATAAAGCCAGGCTGTTGGTTCAAAGCGAAGAATAACGGCCATACGGTCCGGAAGTGACAGAAGTTGCCAGGACCTAAGATCATCTTGGTTCTTCTTCTTCTACCTTTCAGCTCCCTGTGGAGCATAGGTCTTCAACAAACACTTTCAGCTCCCTGTGGAGCATAGGTCTTCAACAAACACTTTCAGCTCCCTGTGGAGCATAGGTCTTCAACAAACACTTTCAGCTCCCTGTGGAGCATAGGTCTTCAACAAACACTTTCAGCTCCCGGTGGAGCATAGGTCTTCAACAAACACTTTTAGCTCCCTGTGGAGCATAGGTCTTCAACAAACACTTTCAGCTCCCTGTGGAGCATAGGTCTTCAACAAACACTTTTAGCTCCCTGTGGAGCATAGGTCTTCAACAAACACTTTCAGCTCCCAGTGGAGCATAGGTCTTCAACAAACACTTTCAGCTCCCTGTGGAGCATAGGTCTTCAACAAACACTTTCAGCTCCCAGTGGAGCATAGGTCTTCAACAAACACTTTCAGCTCCCAGTGGAGCATAGGTCTTCAACAAACACTTTCCAAGTCGTTCTGTTTTTTGCCATTCTTTTAAGATCATTCCATGTCTTCCCCATCATCTTCATCTCTGCTTCTATCTGTCTTCTCCAAGAATTCCTTGGTCTTCCTCTTTGTCTTTTCCCCTGGGGATTCCAAAAAAGGGCCTGTTGTGTAATACTCTCAGTTGGCTTCCGTAGTGTGTGTCCTATCCATCGCCATCGTCTTCGCTGTATCTCTTTATCCACTGGTGTTTGACTGGTACATTTCCATAATTCTATGTATCATCTTGGCTATTTTGATATATTTATGGGGCAGGTTTGACATCAGTGACCAAAAGAAGGGGCAGAAAAAATATTTTAATTTCTTTGCTCAGTTGTCCTTTTATCAGAGATATGAGGTTGTAAGCTCTAATATGGTGCGTTCATGTTGATTAGAAGAAGTTGTATTTAATTTCTTTGCTCACTTGTCCTTTTATCAGAGATATGAGGTTGTAAGCTCTAATATGGTGCGTTCATGTTGATTAGAAGAAGTTGTATTTAATTTCTTTGCTCAGTTGTCCTTTTATCAGAGATATGAGGTTGTAAGCTCTAATATGGTGCGTTCATGTTGATTAGAAGAAGTTGTATTTAATTTCTTTGCTCAGTTGTCCTTTTATCAGAGATATGAGGTTGTAAGCTCTAATATGGTGCGTTCATGTTGATTAGAAGAAGTTGTATTTAATTTCTTTGCTCAGTTGTCTTTTTATCAGAGATATGAGGTTGTAAGCTCTAATATGGTGCGTTCATGTTGATTAGAAGAAGTTGTATTTAATTTCTTTGCTCAGTTGTCCTTTTATCAGAGATATGAGGTTGTAAGCTCTAATATGGTGCCTTCATGTTGATTAGAAGAAGTTGTAAAAACAAAACATTTGTAGTTAAATTATGAAAATAATGCACATCAAAATAGTTCTTTTGTTATCAATCTTTGACATTTTGTTGTTCTTACTAACCCTTATTCTACAATCAAATATGTCTTGGCATCGTATCTCAATCGTCTGGCCTAACAAAGGTCATTATGCAAATAAGTGTGAAAGGAGAAAGAATGAGAGCTAGGCATAGATGAGAAGATAACATCAAAGACTCGCCCGGCCTCGGATTTCATCATCATCATCGTCATTGAGTGCCGTCTGCGCATTGAATGTTGGCTACCATGGAGCGAAATTCCACTCTGTCTCTTTCTTTGATGATGCAGATTGTCATAGGTTGACTCGTCCATCTTCTGATGTCACTCGTCCATATTAGTCTTGGTCTGCCTCAGCCTCTTTTACCTTGTATTTCCCTTCCAATATTGCTTTTATTAGGCTGTTGTGTCTTTTACCTTGCATTTCCCTTCCAATATTACTTTTATTTGGCTTTTGTGTCTTTTACCTTGTATTTTCCCTTCCAATATTACTTTTATTAGGCTGTTGTTTCTTTTATCTTGTACATCCCTTCCAATATTACTTTTATTAGGCTGTTGTGTCTTTTACCCTGCATTTCCCTTCCAATATTACTTTTAATAGGCTGTTGTGTCTTTTACCTTGTATTTCCCTTCCAATATTACCTTTATTTGGCTGTTGTGTCTTTTACCTTGTATTTCCCTTCCAATATTACTTTTATTAGGCTGTTGTGTCTTTTACCTTGTATTTCCCTTCCAATATTACTTTTATAAGCTGTTGTATCTTTTACCTTGTATTTCCCTTCCAATATTACTTTTGTTTACATGTTGTGTCTTTTACCTTGTATTTTCCCTTCCAATATTACTTTTATTTGGCTGTTGTGTCTTTTAACATGTCCCACACATTTCATTTGTTGGTCCCGATCCAATAAATTTCCTGATAATCAAACTTCTCTTTATATTTTTTATTTCATTTCTCTTTAATTCCCCTGACGTTATCTACACCTCGTCGTTCTTGTAATTTACCTTATCTATCTACACTTGTCTGATAGAGCACCGCATCTCCTCTGATAGAGTTACACTTGCTACTAACATACTTTACCTTACCTATCTACACCTGTCTGATAGAGCACCGCATCTTCTCTGATAGAGTTACACTTGCTACTAACATACTTTACCTTACCTATCTAACCCTGTCTGATAGAGCACCGCATCTTCTCTGATAGAGTTACACTTGCTACTAACATACTTTACCTTACCTATCTAACCCTGTCTGATAGAGCACCGCATCTTCTCTGATAGAGTAACACTTGCTACTAACATACTTTACCTTACCTATCTACACCTGTCTGATAGAGCACCGCATCTTCTCTGATAGAGTTACACTTGCTACTAACATACTTTACCTTACCTATCTACACCTGTCTGATAGATCATCGCATCTCCTCTGATAGAGTTACACTTGCTACTAACATACTTTACCTTACCTATCTACACCTGTCTGATAGATCACCGCATCTCCTCTGATAGAGTTACACTTGTTACTAACATACTTTACCTTACCTATCAACACCTGTCTGATAGAGCACCGCATCTTCTCTGTTAGAGTTACACTTACTACTAACATACTTTACCTTACCTATCTACACCTGTCTGATAGATCACCGCATCTTCTCTGATAGAGTTACACTTACTACTAACATTCTTCCCCACAACCTCCATATTTATATGTCCTTTCTTATTTGTCCACACTTCTGATATTATGTCTTTTCTTTCGTTCTTTCTTTCTTTCTTTCTTTCTTTCTTTCTTTCTTTCTTTCTTTCTTTCTTTCTTTCTTTCTTTCTTTCTTTCTTTCTTTCTTTCTTTCTTTCTTTCTTTCTTTCTAATTCTTTCTTTCTTTCTTTATTTATTCTTTCTTTTCTTATCTTTCTTCCTTTCTTTTTTTCATCCTTTATCTCCTTTCCTCCTTGTCTTTCTATTATTTTTATTATTCTCTTCTCCTCCCATAATTTGTCTTTTACACCTCCAATATTACTTCTCCACACTGGCATCCCTCGACTGGAAATCGTAATACTCCGTTCTCGTATCGAAATATTGTTATTTTTCCTGACATTCCTCCACTGAATAGCAATATTCCACTCTCATAACAAAATACTTCTTTCATGATATTCCTCCACTCAGCAGCAAAAAAAATATACTTCACTATCACAACAAAATACTTCTTTCATGATATTCCTCCACTCAGCAACAATACTCCACTCTCATAACAAAATACTTCTTTCATGATACTCCTCCACTCAGCAACAATACCTCACTCTCATAACAAAATACTTCTTTCATGATATTCCTCCACTCAACAACAATACTCTACTCTGATAATAAAATACCTCCATCCTGACGTTATCCTACTGTATGGAAGTATTTCAGTTGACATAGATTCATCCGCTAATTAATCATTCTTCCACTCCTCTTTAATCGTCCACCTCAATAACATTCATTCCGTTTTCTGCCATTCCTCCACCTCCATACTCCCTTATCCCTCTGCCGCATTCTTTCACTCGTTCAAAGCGTTCCCAGTAAATTATTTCCACTCTCCTAGATTTAAAAAAAAAAAAGCGAAAAAAGGCCATGATTATCTACCCAGAATTCCCTGTCCAGCAGGATGCGTTGACTCCATGACAGCTTTAATGGCGCATCTCGCGAAATCACATGCCACACCTCCTCACAATTTCCGGTCTGTAAATCTTATATTTCTTCCATCACCGATCTTACACAGGAATTAAGGCCAGAAAAGCGAGGCGAGAAGCTGGCAGTTTTTATTTAAATATCAGTTTAACTTCAAGAAATAGGGTGCAGCTCGGACACAATAATGTTCACTATAAAATGTGCCATGCGTTGATCTGCATCTTGGTAATATAGTGGGGCGGGGGGGGGGGGGGGGAATCCTGGAGAGCTGGCTGAGTGGTGGTTGGGGAGGGGGTAGAGTTCACATATTATGTCAGGATCACAGAAGTAAGAAGGAAAGGATTTGGGAATTGAGAATTGTACACACACACACACATACATGATGATACAGAAGAGAGAGATATCACGGTACCGGGGAAGAAAAATGAGTGATAAATGATGAGGGATATCTTATAAAATGGGGAAGGAGAAAGAGTGGCATAAGAAACATGATAAATAAACAGATAAAGAGAGATAAAAACATAAGAGATATTAAGAAAGATAACAAGAGAAAGATAAGAAGACTGTTTAAGAAAGGTATGTGAAGAGATAGAGAGACGGATACGAACTAATGGATGGACAGATAAAGAAAAGATAAAGCTAGAGAGTGATTGTGCTATTGAGACAAAGAAGATAAGATACAGGAAGAGAAAGATAAAGGTCTAATTTAGTAAAGAAAGACATATTTAACATCATAGTCAACAAAAACGTAGCCACTGTTATATATGTGTGTATATTGTATGTACCTGCGCGCATACGTACGCAATGTATTTACGTCATCATCACTAATCCCGCGTAGGAGATCATGTCTATCCATAATTATATTTACAATTCTTTTTTAAGACCTAAATATACTATTTTCTGTAACATTTAGTGTCTTTTCTGATAGGGTCAAAGCGAAGAAATGCATATAAATGCTTTAATGTGCTCATTTACGTTCGTTTTCCTTCTGGCCATAGCACAGTTTACAGGAAGTCATTTTGTTTCTATTTTTATTTTTATTTTTCACACTAGTTCGAATTTATTATTATTTATTATTATTTTTTTTTTATTTTAAATACCTATCTGTGTGTGTGTGTGTTGTATGATTGTTCCGGCTTAAGACCTATTGAACCGAAACGTTGTTCTAAATTGTGTTGTACACTTATTACGTAAATCTTTAACCGTACAGTTTCTTTTTTTATTTTCTGTCTATATTCTTTTGTTATTTCTCCTTAATGTCTTTTCTCACCGTTTACATCTGTCTCCTCGTTCCTTACAGTTTCCAGTTGTCACGTTATGTTCAGCTTTATTAAAAAAAAAAAAAAACTTAACGAAATTCCCATAACTAGAGTCAGCCAGACGGATTTATAGGACCGGAGGCCCGTTTGCCCTGTTTTTGGGTCTGAGTTCATGTTTGGCCCTCGATATAAAATATATTTAAAAAAACACTTAACCCTTTCGAGATTCGAACCCATGTTATCCTTGTTTGGAGTCCCCACACGTTATTGACTCGGCCACCTGTTCCTGTATACTTATTACTTTTACAAAAGATATTACTCCTTCATAATTTTCGCGTTAATATTTCTTATTGCCTCGTAGACCATTTCAGACCGTACTAATTTTGTTTTTTTACCTGCCTATTATATTTTTAAAAAGGGAGCTCTTAAAAAACATCAGAAAGAAGCAATCAACATTTTTCGGGCACATCATGAGAAGAGGACAGTTGGAATACTTGGTTACAACTGGCAAAATACAAGGAAAGAGAGATCGCGGGCGACAATGAGAGAAAATACTGGATAGCTTGGTGTCATGGCATGGAAAACAGTCAACAACAGAACTGATACGGTGCACTGTAGATAGAAGATTGTGGAGGGACATGATCACCTACGCCAACCGGTATGGCACATGATGATGATGATTATATTTGCAACTGACTTCTACCAAAAAAAACACATTTCTGTAGTTCCCTAAGATGTTCAGCCCAGGGCAGTTTGATAGATTCCAGTAATTGCCGTTCGTTTGGCCAGATGATATGATAGGAAGAACAATATAAATGCTAGGAAAAGTCAAACACAAGGGTCGATTGATTGAATATTCTTCCTCTTCAAACCTTCCTCCATTGCCGTTGGCGTCGAGGGGAGATACAATCTGCGATTCTTTGCTCTTCTGTTGGCCTCTTCTGGTGTTATCCCTTCTAGTGACTCTAGTATTCCCTTTATCCATCTCTTTCTCGGTCTTCCTCTTAATCTGGCATTTTCGTAGCGTTTGTTTATGGCTATTTGAGTCGTTGTTAGTTCTTTTTGTCTTGTTATGTGGCCGTACAAATTTATCTGTTGTTTCTTTATGTGATGAATATTAGAAACACAAAATAGCAAGAGAGACAGAGTAACAGACTGCAATCTATATTTCCTTCCAACGCTGGAGGGCAGATGAGGAAGGAAAGCAGAAGAATGTTAAAGGAGAACATGTTCCCGTATAATTTTCAACAGTAATCCCTATTTCATCAACCTCTTGATAGTTTGTTAAAGCTATAAATAGTAACCAAACAAATCAACGTGGCTGCTTTTTTGTGTTAAATCAATTATTGGCGTTTTCAAGAAAGTCAGTGGGAGACGTGAATACTGAGTAACGAACCAATCACACTCAGGACTGAGGTGTTGCCAGCCAATCTACGTCACTGACTGACGACCTATCACCTCAGCAATATAATTACTCTGAAGCTGGACATTTTGTTGATTTTGAGGCTGGAGACTGACCGGTTAAAATTATTTATCCTGACCAATTTACAAGGATTTCTTTTGGACTGAAGGCCTGATTGGTGGAGATCGCTAGACGTTGGGGCGTCTTCGGGAGCTGAAGAAGAGATGAGTGAAAGGTCCAGAAAAGAGAGGTCAATGATTTCTTCAGGTTAGCGAAATAGCACCGAGAGTGGGATAGCAATTATTGACAGAATGATTGCTGGATTGAAGAGAAAGATTACTGATTTGTCAAAGCGGAATATAATGAGAAACGGTTATTGCTGGGAAATTGACAGAGTAATTGCTACAGGAAATTAGGGTCAAGTATAACCTGAAGTTCATTTCCGGTGTTGATGCTGTTTAGAGTATAGAGCCCATGTTAGACTTGCGTGCAGGCAAGTTAGAGGGAAGTCAGCATTTTGGGAAAAAAGTTAGAATATTGTCAACAAATAAAACATTTTAAAGACTGACATTAAGAAGGAATTCGAGAAAACAGAAAACAATTTTAATAAATACTAATTTGGGAGAAAAAAAAGAAATTGTGTTGAAAACAAGAAATTAGGAAATGTATAGCTGTAAAACAGCAATAAATAATAAACATGTTAGAAGGCATAAACAATGACAGCAAATTAAAATAACAAAGAACACTTACTGGCAACAAACAGCTACCATAGACCTGAAATGAAATGGGAATGTTTCAACACATAAAATAAGGTGTTAGGCAAGGTTGTGTGCTGTCACCAGATTTATGTAATATGTATAGTGAGATTATTTTGAGATCCATAAGGAACATACATGTAACAATATTTGGAGGTCTAATGTAAAAAGCCTCAGGTAGGTTGATGATACAGTCTTAATCGCTAAGAATGAAAATGAGTCACAAGAAATGTTAGACATTATAATGAAATAAAGCAAAAAAAAGGCCCCAATAGTAAAATGACAGAAGCAATGGTAGCAACAAAGAAAAAGATAAAAGAAAATTTACAATATTAAAACAGGTTAATGAATGTAAATATCTGGGAATAATGTTAACCTAAGATGGTAGATGTACAACAGGGATGAGATGCAGAATAGCTCAGGCAAAAGCAGCTTTCCAAAAAAAGGAGGAAAATACTGTGCAATCTATTTTTGACAATATAAATGAGAAAAAGAGTTCTTAATGTTATGTATAACCAATCCTAACATATGGATGTGAACCACAGACAATAGGACACCATATAAGTAAATCATTCGTGGCTGTAGAAATGTGGTTTTACAGAAGAATATTGAGAATACCATGGAATGCTACGCAGAGCAATGAAAATGTTCTGAAAGAGGCCAAAGTAAAAAGAGAGAGATCCTTTCCAATGCTAGGAAGAAAAAATCATCATATTTTTTTTCATGCAATGAGAAGGGAACAGCTGGAATATATTGTGACAACTGAGAAAATTGAGGACGGAGAGTCAAAGGTAAGCAAAGAGAAAAGATACCAGAAAGTTAAAGAAAATGGCTTGGCAGAAGGTCAACAACAGAAATGATAAATAACTGTCGAGATCGAAAGTTGTGGAGAGACATGATCACTTACGCCAGCAGGCATGGTACTTGATGATGACGACGCTGATGAGGATGGTGATAAAATGCATAAGAGGTGGAGGGAAAAGTAGAGGTAGAGTAAAGAGGAATAGAAGTCAAGCCAAAGTAGAAACAGAAGAATTACAAATGTCCATTCATTCAATGATGGTGGTGATGTTTTAAATGTCGTGAAGTTGACTATGATGCCCTTGCCTCATAGACCAAGTTGATATGGTGACAGGTGGCAATAACTTTCTTGATTTCTCTTTCTCTGTTGGGAAAATGGTCCGTCTGGTGCATGAAGTAATTCTGTTATTTTCTGTATCAAGATATGTCACCACAGAGTATCCTCGCCAATGTAGCCAGAGTCCCTTAGAACCGGTGTTTCTAAGAAGTCCAAAGAAAAGATTACACGAGGTCTCTTGACTATTGACATCGCTGGCAGGTAGCTCATGTTCAGTCTTACCAGAAGGAAATGAAAACATACAGTATTGTCAGGGTTTGGGGAGAGACAGCACATCAAGCAGTTTTAGATAAGGACTACGCTTAACCCCACTAGTTTGACATCACCGGTCAAGGTTGACCTTTGAATTCTACAGATGACTGACATATTCCTTCCCACAACCGACCTTGTTCGTCTGTAGACAGAAATTTTTGATGGAAGAAAGGAATGAACGAAAAGTCAATGCTTGTGTGTGTATATATATATATATATATGTATGTGTGTGTATGTATGTATATGTGTGTGTGGTAGAGAGAGAGAGAGAGAGAGAGAGAGAGAGAGAGAGAGAGAGAGAAAGACAAAGACAGAAAGCTCTGTTTTTTTTTTTTGTTGCAATACAATTCAAAGCTAGCAGGCCATGCAACGCTAGTGCTATAAATGAGAGATGAGCAGCAAAAGATATAACAAAAGCAGCCCATTGGAAAGAGAGAAATACATAAATAAAAGATAGATAACGTCACAAATGCATTTAATTACAACCATTACCTTTGATGCGGAGATGACACGTAACAGCACAATTACCAGTAATGTTAATCATCAAGTTTTGAGCACGTTTCTTGATCACTTCCAGGATTGCCCTGGCGAGCCCCAGTAACCATCCATTAATTCAACACGATCTACTAACTAGTTCGTTCACAGTTTTCCCCCTTGTTTCATTACCATTCAATCAATAGTAATTTCTTGAATTTGTTTAACCAAAACATCAGGAAAGAAATGACAGAAAGTGCCTTGTGGCGAATGCCATCCGATAATTCAGCAAAATGTGCCACCGTCATGATCATTAGAATGTTTAATCTTGAGGTGAAAAACAGATTACTCAAAAATGTGGCAAAATCAACAGTTCTTTGAAGGCCGAAACAGACGGTCAAAAACATTGTGTGCGCATGCGTGTGTACATGGCTCTGAGCAATGGGAGTTAAGAAATGGAAGAAGAGGTTGTTTCTTGTGAGTTAAAGTAATTAGAAGATGCAGTTAAAAGCAGGTCGTGGTAAATTAGTTGCTTAAGACTTAATTAAGTTGTGTAATTTGGCTTTTAAAGAGGGGTGTGTAGAACGTAAATAGAAAATTGTAAATGATACTCTCTCTTTATTTCTAACCTTCACTCGATGACTAATAAAATGAAAGAATAAGCATCTTCGTCATCCGTCATTAAAAGGGCGTTTAAAGGGCGTTGATATTGTAGTTGTGGTTTATGTGCGCCTTTCAGCCCAAAACATCCGACTTCAGCATGGAGTTGTTGAGTATCGGGTTGTCTTCTCTCCTTGATCTCCGCTCGCTTGGCCAGACAAGACTGGTTAGTTTGGTACTGGAGGCACCTCGAAGAGGTGGAATAGGGTCTGGACGGTTTTGATTCACCGATCTAGGCGCAAGCCATCAGCTATACGTTGCTGGCAGTTTCCAGCTCTGTGGCTGTCAGGCGCCAAGTCTCCATAAATAATACTATTTACAATAATTATTTCCTAAGTTTTACTTCGGTATCTAGTCTGTTTCACCGCGTTACTCTCTTAAACCTTATCTCATTAATTTGTTTTCTAAATTAGATATTTCCCTTATCTTATTATTCTCTAAAATATAAATACAAAATAATATATAGATGTCTGGGGGATATTTCTGGTATTTCTTTTCCCATATAGATGTGTGGGTGCATGGATGGACGAGCAGCCGGATGGACTCCTTTACCAATAATTATTACCTTATCTTAAATCATTATATCTATCTATCTATATAGCCTTTTGAGACGTGGCCGACCCACAGAGCATAGACCCAATACTCTTTCTCTTTTTCTAACTTTTCTTTCTAGCATTCTCAATCCTTGCAATGATATTTTATCAAATCTCGCCATTTGTCTCTGTTTTGTGCAAGTATCTCGATCTCATTGAGGGAGCTGATTCCTACAGCCTTTGCCTCCCTGATCAATGCTCTTCTCAATGTTTCTCTGGGTCTGCCTCTTTTCCTTTTACCTGTTGTTTCCCATTTGAGGGCCTGCTTTGTTATTCGGTTATGTTTATTCATATTATTTTGAAATCATTGCCCCTTCACAAAGGAGCTGCGATAGCTCAGTCGTTAGTGAACTGGACTACAATGGACAAGAGGTAGGGTTCGATCCCAACCGACGGCTTCCGGGTTCACCCAGCCTTAAAAGGGTACCGGATTTTTTTCTGGGAAAGTAAAGTGGCACGGGCGTAATACCGACCCCATTACCCCAAAAATCATGTGCCGAAGGTCAGTAAAATTTATGGTCACTATAGCTCGTTTCAAATCACGTGCCCAACTTCAAAACGCTATTACTCAGTAACCGTTTGTTAAAAACTGTTGAAATTTTCCAAATGTTATTAGAATGCAAAAGACCCTTTAAATGTATATTTAACAAATATCTTGCAGCTGCAGTTTTCTTAAAGCGGCGAATTTCTTTGATGTTTGTCAAAATTGTAAATTGTGAACCCCTAAATAATAGAAATTACCGTAGTTGCTGGACTATGATTAATTTTCACTAGGTAAAGGCGTGGCCGTAATGGGGAAATAACTGAATAAGGCAAAACACCAGGAGAATTATTGTCTTCTCAGTTCGAGGACGGACGATAATATCAAGGTATACCTGTATGTCCCAATTTTCATAGTTGTGTGGTCCTGAAACGGACCGTTTGTTGAACTAATTTAAGGTAATATAGTGGCCAACATTGTGGGGGCTATATACTTTCATTCTGAATCAGACGAGTCTAAAATATTAATAACTGTTTGGGGTTGAACATTCCACAAACCATCATTTTTCCAATATTCCTCTTCCTGTTTTAAGACGTGGTCTTCACATTTAGCCCACTAATCTTTGTCTATATTTAATAAAGCGAGATTAGCAAGAGTCTTTACATCGCATATTTTGAATGTTTTATTTTCATCTGCCACTTGTCCTTTTAATTTTGCCCAAATTAGTTCTATTGGATTTAAATGAGCATGGTAAGATGGCAGCCTCAAACTTATATGACCGTGCTCTTGGATAATCTTATCTATTTGAAAAATCTTCGTCCTTTGTTTTTGCTTTACTAGAGATAGTAATTCAGGTTTTAAGTACATGTTATTAAATTGTATGTGCTCCTTTGTGAGCCATATCTTAATAGCATCTTTTGTACTGGATGACGTCGGGACTTTATCTTCAAGTGCAACAATGTTGTGGTACTCTGCATTGTCCATTATTAGGCAAGATGGTCGATCTAGTGATGGGAGAACAGAATTTTCAATCCAATGTCTAAATATGTGACCATTCATCTCAGAGTGATAATCCCGATTGTCTATGGATTTTGAAAGAAAAATGAGCTCTGCATTCTGTATTAGTCCATGTTGTCGACTACCTGCATGAGCAATTATCAAGCGCTGTCCTTTGCTGCTAGGTATTAATCTCTTAATCTTTCCATCTGATGACTGCCATTTCCTTTGGTTAGTGTGGTGAGCATTGATCCATGTTTCATCCAAGTGCACAATATAACCCTGCTTGCGCACCTCTTTTACTTCACGTAAGTACTTGCTTCTCATGACTACTATATGTGGCTTCTCACAGATGATGTTTCGTCCATTGGAATACTTTCTGAATGTAAAGCCTGCAGCTCTCACATTCCTCCATAATGTAGACTTTGATATTTCAATACTGTTGTTCTTTTTCAGCGATACTTTTAATTTTCTTATTGTAACAGTTTCATTCATACCCAACATTTTGCGAATTTCACTTCTAATAAGTTCGCTGTCGAAATTATCCAACATTTTTGCTCTTCCTTGTGATTTTGTATATTTTGAACATTGACGGTCACGTGCTTGAATCCAGCGATTAAATGACCGTTTAGATAAATCCAAAATGTGTCTTGTCCTATTCTCAGGGTTTTCTAAAGAATGAAATAATCTTCCTCGTTTAGCCTCTTTGCAAAAATAGTCATACATTTTTATTGCGATGTTTTGTAAACTGCAGAATTTCATTTTAAGACTCATGATAAATGTTATCGTTCCACGCCATCACCTCTGAATGAACGGAAATGGAACACACAATTTCTCGTGTTTTTTAAAAGTGTCTAATTGTGTAAAAAAACGAACGGTGAAAGCGTGCAAACACGTCAATTTGACCGTGTATGGATTTTTACTCGCTATTTTTAACTTAAAATACTGTAAACATTAAGTTTTGACTACATCAATGGGTCGTTATATATTTATATAAATCAAATAAGCAACAATAATAACCAAATGTTTTTTTTAATGAAATTAATTCCCTGTTGGGTTCTAATCATTATAACTTTACATGCAAATTTTGAACAACTTACACCAAGCGGTTAAAATGCTATCGATTTTAAAAGTTGGGCACGAGTTATGAAACAAGCTATAACACCATATTCCCTATACGCCACTTGGCGTGACGGGAGCTCTTTACTTTTTACCCCTTCACAAAACACCTCATCGAAATCTGTATGTTTTCCTCAGCTCTTTATCGCCACTTAAAGTTATCAATAATTCTATAGCAACTGCCTTTCTGTAGTGATCTTTTAATGACGTCATGGTACTAAGTCTCGACGTCATGAATTGGAGTGGCCGGTTCCTCGCTGCCTCTTTCCTTGACAGGGAACATACCTGGTAGCCATTTAATAGGGCGTGGTCAGTCCTGAGAGTGTTTTAGGTCGAACTTCCCCTCCCCTTAACTAGAATTTGAGCCCAGAACTTGCAGGTTGCCAAACTAGTTCATTGACCACAACGCCACTGGGATCGTCTTTTACGCTTACCTAATTATTTGTCATATCGTTATTCATTTGTCATTTCTAATCTTATTACCTTGTCATCACCCTTACACCTCATTACCTTGTCATCACCCTTACACCTCATTACCTTGTCATCACCCTTACACCTCATTACCTTGTCATCACCCTTATATCTCATTACCTTGTCATCACCCTTACACCTCATTACCTTATCATCACCCTTACATCTCATTACCGTATCATCACCCGTATACCTCATTACCTTGTCATCACCCTTACACCTCATAACCCTTCCCATTACCGTCTCATTTCCCCCCACCACATCCACCCACCTACATCAGTCATTATTGAAAACCCCACCTCTCTAAAACAAGATAATTAAATCCACACTCATTATTATCCAAACATCAGTACATCTCCCACACTTTCCACTTCAAAACATCCTGTTTTATCGTTTCTTTCTCTATCACTCTATCTCGTCCTTCCTCCCTACAGCTGTCACTCCGTCACGTTCCTTTGACTCGCGATCCTATTTGTCGACCAACCTTTGCCTTTGGGGTAAGAAAACAAATCCTGTCTACCAGCAATTCAATTTGTGGTCCGTACTTGGGTCTTTCCAGGCGAACATATTTTTCCTCACGCCTACTAGTCTTTAGCCTGACTTACCCACAAAGGCCTGACAAGATGAGATCGGAAACAAGTGATATTTGGTCGCATAAAGCATGTGTTCATTTATAATCTAAATAGATTTTTGCTTTTTTTGTTTTCTTTGTTTAGTCTTATTTTTATGTATTTATCCGCCCGTAAGTCCTTCCATCTATCTATCTATCTATCTATCTATCTATCTATCTATCTATCTATCTATCTATCTATCTATCTATCTATCTATCTATCTATCTATCTATCTATCTATCTATCTATCTATCTATCTATCTATCTATCTATCTATCTATCTATCTATCTATATGTCTCTCTGTCTGACTTTCCATCTATTCATCCATCCTACCTACCTGCTTAATTACCTATTTACCCGCCTACTTACCTACCTACCTGCTTATTTACCTACCTGCCTGCCTACTTACCTACCTACCTGCCTACTTACCTACCTACCTGCCTACTTACGTACCTATCTTCCTACTTACCTACCTATCTGCCTAATTACCTACCTATATGCCTACTCACCTACCTGCCTACTTACCTACCTACCTGCCTACTTACCTACCTACCTGCCTACTTACCTACCTACCTGCCTACTTACCTACCTACCTGCTTACTTACCTACCTACCTACTTACCTACCTACCTGCCTACTTATCTACCTACCTGCTTACTTACCTACCTACCTGCCTACCTACTTACATACCTACCTGCCTACTTACATATCTACCTGTCTACTTACCTACCTACCTGCCTATTTACGTACCTACCTGCCTACTTACCTACCTACCTGCCTACTTACATACCTATCTGCCTACTTACCTACCTACCTGCCTACTTACCTACCTACCTGCCTACTTACATACCTATCTGCCTACTTACCTACCTACCTGCCTACTTACACACCTATCTGCCTACTTACCTACCTACCTGCCTACTTACCTACCTACCTGCCTACTTACCTACCTATCTGCCTACTTACCTACCTACCTGCCTACTAACCGACCTACCTAATTGATGCGGTGGCAGCAGCTCAGATATGATAATCGGACACTTCAGTAGCTATGGTTGTAGTGGTATCTGACTCTCTGTCATTCCAAGGAAGATTCAAAGTGGAAGATATGAGTAAATGGTGAGAAAAAAAACCTCCAGACTTTAGGAATTAATATGCTACGTTGCACTGGCCATGTAGAATTGCGAGATAATGAGCCGAACCGATGGGCTAGCCTCCAATGTCATGATGAACTAGTTTTGTTTACTTTAGTTTTCTCGACAAGTCATCGTCATTACATATTTGACATCTCTATAGTGCTCAGATCCTCTCCTCAGCATCGTCATCAGCGAAAGGACTAACGATGGTTAAAGATCATATTCACGAACTCATCAGCGAAGACTTTGAAATGGAAGGAAAGGTAATTGGGTTGATTTTTATATCATTTCATCTTCATCATCATCGAGTGCCGTCTCCGCAACGAATGTTGGCTACCATGGAGCGCCATTCTGCTCTGTCTCTTGCCTTGATGGGGCAGGTTTTCATAGGCTGATTTGTCCATCTTTTGATGTTACTCGTCCATGTTAGTCTTGGTCTGCCTCTGCCTCTTTTACCTTGTATTTTCTCTTCCAGGATTACTTTTTCTCCAGGCTATTGTGTCTTTTAACATGGCCCAAAAATCGCATTTATCTTGTTTGAATTGTGCTTATTTGTTCTCTTTTCATTTTTAGTTGTTTAAGACTTCATCGTTTGTTTTCTTTTCCTTCCATTCAATTCTATCTATTCTTCTATATATCCACATTTCAAAGGCTTCAATTCTCTGTTCTGTTTTCTTGTCTAATGTCCATGTTTCTGCACCATATAGGATAGGAATATTGAGAAGATGTAACATTTTGCTATTCTTAGTTTTAGCCCTGGTGTTATTTGTTTTGATGTTAGTATGTTCTTCATGACATTAAAATTACTTGTTGCCATTCCTATTCTTTTGTTTATTTCAGTTGTACATTTTCCATCACTGGTTATAGTATGTCCAAGGTAGTTGTAGTTCTGAACTGTCTCCAGGTCTATTCCTTCAATTTTGATATCCACTTGTGAGTTTTGAGTATTTTCTTTGTTTATGATCATATCATTTATCCATTGATTTATACATTGATTTTTGATCATTTATCCTATTTTTAATTGTTAAAATTTCTTTAACGTGCGCAGAGTGAAAACAATATATCATATTGTTTTATTTCGGTATCCGAGATGACTAGACATATGACATGAAGCCTGGTTCCATGAGAAAAGCTTAGAAAACAAAATTTGATGCAAACATGATGAGCTCGAAGAAAGAGTTCCTCTCATTATGTTCCCTTCTAAGTTATGACAAACAAGGCGCAGGAAGTGACGAAGAAAGAGTTCCTCTCATTATGTTCCCTTCTAAGTTACGACAAACAAGGCGCAGGAAGTGACGAAGAAAGAGTTCCTCTAATTATATTCCCTTCTAAGTTACGACAAACAAGGCGCAGGAAGTGACGAAGAAAGAGTTCCTCTCATTATGTTCCCTTCTAAGTTACGACAAACAAGGCGCAGGAAGTGACGAAGAAAGAGTTCCTCTAATTATATTCCCTTCTAAGTTACGACAAACAAGGCGCAGGAAGTGACGAAGAAAGAGTTCCTCTAATTATATTCCCTTCTAAGTTACGACAAACAAGGCGCAGGAAGTGACGAAGGAAGAGTTCCTCTAATTATATTCCCTTCTAAGTTACGACAAACAAGGCGCAGGAAGTGACGAAGGAAGAGTTCCTCTAATTATATTCCTTTCTGAGTTACGACAAACAAGGCGCAGGAAGTGACGAAGAAAGAGTTCCTCTAATTATATTCGCTTCTGAGTTACGACAAACAAGGCGCAGGAAGTGACGAAGAAAGAGTTCCTCTAATTATATTCCCTTCTGAGTTATGACAAACAAGGCGCAGGAAGTGACGAAGAAAGAGTTCCTCTAATTATATTCCCTTCTGAGTTATGACAAACAAGGCGCAGGAAGTGACGAAGAAAGATGACGTAGCTTTTCATCAACTTTAACAGCTTATTATGGGCTGAGCTACACTCTTTGTCTACATTCCGACTCTAGTGTTTACCTCTAGTGTCTAAATAAGGGTACCAGAGAGTTGTGTTGAAAGTAAAGGCGGTTTGGCGTGATACCGACCACATTTGTGCTGTTATATATATATATATATATATATATATATATATATATATACACACAAACAAAAAGTATATTTCTTATAGGCCTAGTCAGTCGTGAAAGGAGCTGCTATAACTCAGTGTTAGTTACTGAACTACTAAGATGAAGAGATCACGTCCAGTCCTGACCGACGGCTTCATCCAGTCTTAAATTAGTACCGGATTTTTATGGTAAATAAAAGCGGCACGGCGTAATATTGACCACATTCTTGATCTTGATCTTTCCTGGTGTTGCTTATGTCTTGTAGTGTTTTTGTCATGCATTTCTATTCTTAGCGAGACGTCCGATCTTATCTAATGAATCTATGCCTGCCAACTTTGCTTCTCTTATAAGAGCTCTTTTAGATGTTTCTCTAGGTCTCCTTTTTGCAGTATCCTGATGTTTTCCACAGAAGAACCCTTTTTGAAATTTGCTCGTTGTCGTTTCTCAACACGTGTAGTGACTTCATTGCCCCAACAATAATGTGCCACTGTAAGGACACTATCACCATACTGCCCACACGTCACGTGTAGTGACTTCATTGCCCCAACAATAATGTGCCACTGTAAGGACACTATCACCATACTGCCCACACGTCACGTGTAGTGACTTCATTGCCCCAACAATAATGTGCCACTGTAAGGACACTATCACCATACTGCCCACACGACACGTGGCGTGACGTGGCTCTTTTCTTCTTCTCCTTTCTCTTAGTAGTGAAGTGAATATTTTCTTTATGCTTCTTGTGTATTTATCGATGTAGAACAATGTGTATATAGAACAATGTGTATGTAGAACAATGTGTATGTGTAGAACAATGTGTAGAACAAAACATGGTTTACAAGCTGAACCTTTTGTACAAAAGTACCAGTCCTTGATTTCCTGACATTTTGTTCATGATCTGGCAGAGGTCAGAGTTCACTGATGTGTTTTAATTGACATGCTCCACAATATTAGCGTCAAGTATTAGCAACTCTGTTGTAATTCTCTGTGGCTTGTAAGCATCGTTTTCCTTGAAACATCTTAATATGCGAATGTAAAATGACATTTTATATATCAAAGTGACAATTTTAGATAATTCTCTCCCCTTATAGAAGGGTAAACAACTCCCGTGACCGACAGACAAGACACACATACAAAGAGAATGATGATTTATTATAATTCTTTTTGCTCACAGAAAACGTATGTATTCTCAAAGGGAACTATAATTCTGTCACTTGCCCAAGAATCACATCCATAAACGCAGTATCGATTATTTATAAACCCTGAAATAATATATTATTTTTAGGATAGTTTATTGTTTATGTATTTTTTTTATAAACCAGGCCTTAGCTTGCGTGATCCTGCATTCATCTGTTTTATTATTAATTTTTGAGTTATGCATCTGCACTTTCAGTTATGATCATTTCGTGGTATCCGAATTGTTTGAAATATTATTTGTCGATCTTCCTTTATGCTGTATTTAATCAGCGTTTGTGTGATCATTACTTGTTTTCAAATATTTAGAGAAACGAATAGAATTCGGTCTCTTCATTCCCATATTTATTTTCTTCCTCTTGTTGTACCCTATTTCTTGTATCCAGTATCTTATAGAAGAGGTTTATTCGTATTCTTTGCATGGTTAATTATGTAGTTTGAGTTGTCAAATTGGATTTTTTTAAAGTTACTTTCTGGATCCGTCAATTCCATCAGTTACTGTGTAGTTATTCCTCCTTGTAGTCTGCTGTTTTCAGATAATGTGTTTGATTACGTTCCCTCAAGTCAGATGTCCAAACAATGCAAATCTTTATTGTTCGATATAATCAATTGCTGGCGCTGTCTGTGCAGTTGTTTATTTTTCCTCAGTTTATTTTTAACTCCATCTTTCCTTATTTTATTGGCAATTTGTTGTCTGTCTCTTGTTTACCATGATGTTATTTAACGCCAAGAGGGAAAAGGGCAAACATGAAATATATTTCTTGATATCCCGTGAAGTCGTTTTTCTACCATCCCCTCCACACATACCTTCACACACACACAATACACACACACACACACACACACACACACACACATGGGGGCCTCGGTAGCCGAGTTGGGAAAACCACCCGACCGGGCTACCGACGTTCGGACAACCCGTGTTCGATTCCCGCTGGGAGCAGTGTGAGTTGTACTCGTAGTTGAAAAAAAAAATACACCCAAGGTCGACCCAGCCGTTGGCAGAAATGGGTACCAGGGTATTACCCTGGGAAGGTGAGGAATGTCGCCTCGCATCTGAGTTTCGATGATTGAGGAGACACTATCCAGAAATTTCCGAAAAATTATGGATAGGCAGCCGAGCACATATGGATGTAAAACTCGCGTGCTAAGACGCCGGTTCAAGTCTCGTACTTTACCTTTACCTTTACCTTTACCTTTCCCTTTACACATGCTTTCATCACAACATACGCTTTCCGCCATTCCCCGACAATGACACTTTTCACCTCAATACCACTACCTCCAATGACACTTTTTACCTCAATACGACTCCCTCCGTTGACACTTTTTACCTCGCTACCACTCTCTCATTTGACACTTTTCACCTATATGTCACTTCCTCCGTTGACACTTTTCACCTCACTACCACTCCCTCCGTTGACACTTTTCACCTCACTACCACTCCCTCCGTTGACACTTTTCACCTCACTACCACTCCCTCCGTTGACACTTTTCACCTCACTACCACTCTCTCCGTTGACACTTTTCACCTCACTAACACTCCCTCCGTTGACACTTTTCACCTCACTACCACTCCCTCCGTTGACACTTTTCACCTCACTGTCACTCCCTCCGTTGACACTTTTCACCTCACTGTCACTCCCTCCGTTGACACTTTTCACCTCACTACCACTCCCTCCGTTGACACTTTTCACCTCACTACCACTCCCTCCGTTGACCCTTTTCACCTCACTACCACTCCCTCCGTTGACACTTTTCACCTCACTACCACTCCCTCCGTTATTCTTTCTTTGTCCTTACAGTCACCACTCATTCTGTTACTCCAAATAATTGTACTTTCTCCTCCAGTTTCTCTCTTCTCCATTTCCTTTATTCAGTTTCTCTGTTTCAGCTTATTCATTCTCTTTGTTAAACTCTCTTTTTTCCTCATATCTCACACAGTTTTTGTTGATGCCTCCTTGTTACACTCTTAGTTTGGTCAAGACTTACGCCAGTGAGTTCATTCTTTTATCTCTCAATCACTGAAATTCTCCTTTATTTGCTGTAGCTAATTCGTTCACCAAATCCCTCTCTCACTCGCCTTCAACTCTTCCGCTTTCATTACTAACTCCCTAATGCTTATAAACTGGATCTACTATCTCTCCAGATTACTCTATAGAGATAGAACATTCTTTATGTAGACCTTCGCAACAATCTGACCATCAGAAGTTAACCCGTCAAGTAGATGATTGGGCCCTTTAACTTATTGAGACTCTTGGAGGGGTTCGTGAGCTGGTAGATCATGACTCCCAGACGTCGAGTTCTGCAGCATCTGAACCTGAAAGTTCATAGTGTGGCACATATGATAGAAGTGATAGTCTACTCAGTGTGTGGCACATATGATAGAGGTGATGGTCTACACAGTGTCTGGCACATATGATAGAAGTGATGGTCTACACAGTGTGTGGTACATATGATAGAAGTGAAGGTCTACACAGTGTGTGGTACATATGATAGATGTGATGGTCTACACAGTGTGTGATACATATGATAGAAGTGATGGTCTACACAGTGTGTGGTACATATGATAGAAGTGATGGTCTACACAGTGTGTGGTACATATTATAGAAGTGATGGTCTACACAATGTGTGGTACATATGATAAAAGTGATGGTCTACACAGTGTGTGTGGTACATATGATAGATGTGATGGTCTACACAGTGTGTGGCACATATGATAGAAGTGATGGTCTACACAGTGTGTGGTACATATGATAGAAGTGATGGTCTACACAGTGTTCTGAAAATATGATAGAAGTGATGGTCTACACAGTGTGTGGTACATATGATAGAAGTGATGGTCTACACAGTGTCTGGCACATATGATAGAAGTGATGGTCTACACAGTGTGTGGTACATATGATAGAAGTGATAGTCTACACAGTGTGTGATACATATGATGGAAGTGATAGTCTACACAGTGTTCTGAACAATTTATTGAAGAGACTCTGGTCTACACAAAGACAAATGACTGATTGAGACAATTTAGCCTCGTTGATTCATCAAGTCAAAACTTCTTTCCTTCTTATTTCTTTCACTTTCGTCTTTCTTTCATTCACTATTAATTAATTTCCAATATTAGGAAGAAACAATCATCATTTTTTGACCATGTAATGAGAAGAGAACAACTGGAATAGATTGTAACAACAGAAATGATAAATAGCTGCCGAGATCAAAGTTGTGGAGAGACATGATCACCTACGCCAGTAGGCCCGGTACTTTATGATGATGATGATTACTGCAAACATCTGGCTGGCAGATCGTAGCACATGGATGCAGAACAAAAAATATAAATGGTACAGCAACCTTCGAGGCAGTGCTGATATCAAATTCGGAAGACAAAAGTATAAAATAGACGTGTCCAGGCACCACGAACACATTTTGTTCGTTGAGTGATCGGATCTGTCGATCCAATATTGGTAGATTCAGTCACGAAAGAAGCTCCTCAGCAAAGCAGCATCCAACATAAGACACTAACATTTTTACCAAACTACTGACTTCATCATGATTGCTTACTACCAACTGTCTGTCAAGACTCCAAACGTCACACATGTACTCTCCAAAACACGTTATTTCATCATTCGTGGCAATTCAAATAAGACAAATTATATTTTTGGGGCATGTTAAAAGACACAGCAGCCTACTAAAAGTAATTTTGGAAGGGAAATACAAGGTAAAATAGGCAGATTCAGACACTAACGGGGACGAATAACATCAAACGAAGGACAAGTGAGCCTTTGACAACCTCCACCATCAATGCAAGAGACAGAGCGGAATGGCGCTCCATGGTAGCCATCATTTGATGCGGAGACGGCACTCAATGATGATGATGAAAATTCTTTCAATTTTGCTTTGGACATTGTATCTTGTTCTTTTGGAGGATTGCCGGGAAATACCGGAAAATGTTCAGGGAGGCATGAGGTGGGGGTGTATACATATATATATATATAGTAAAAGTAAAGTGCCCCGTCACGCCAAGTGGCGTATAGGGAATATGGTATTAGTGACCATAAATTTTACAGACCTTCTGCACATGATTGGGGTAATGTGGTCGGCATTACGCCCCTGCCGCTTCACTTTCTCAGAAAAAAATTCGGTACCCATTTAAGGCTGGGTGAACCCGGAAGCCGTCGGTTGGGATCGAACCCTACCCTTGTCCTTTGTAGTCCAGTTCACTAACAACTGTGCTATCGCGGCTCCCCATGTATATATATATATATGTAAGTTAAGATTCGAGTGCATATATCTGTAAAGAACGGCAAACCGACATGTATATATCCGATATATGTATTGTCCTGTAACATATAATGTTATAGGTGACTGCAGTATCACACTTCTCCGCTCTCTACAACCTTTAGAGACACATGAACCATTACTTATTATTAAATTACTACCAAACTCGGATAATATACAATATATGGAATGAGAGCTTCTTTGTGTTCATCCATTAGGGTCTTATTCCCGATTTGTTAGGCAGGGGTCAATGATAAAATGCCTAGTAAATTAGCCCGGGAAATGCCAGTTTTGGTTTACTATTTTTGACTTTACTTGCCAAGAGTTTTTAACATGCGCGATTGCACACGGAACCTCCTGTTATTTGCCTTTATTCGAGAGGGGTAGACATCGGATCTCATTGCACAGAGAGTGGTTTAGACATCGAATCTCATTGCACAGAGAGTTGTTTAGACATCGGATCTAATTACTCCAAAGAGGTGTCTAGACATCAGATCGTATTACCCAGAGAGAGGTCTAGACATCGGTTCTCATTACCTAGAGAAAGGTTTAGACATCGGATCTCATTACCCAGAGAGAGGTCTAGACTTTAGTTCTCATTACCCAGAGAGAGAGGTCTAGACATCAGAGCTCATTACCCAGACAGTGGTCTACACATCGAATCTCATTACCCAATGATAAGTCTAGACATCGGATCTTATTACCCAGAGAGAGGTCTAAACATCGGGTTTCATTACCCAAAGTGAGGTCAAGACATTGAATCTAATTACCCAGGTGCGAATTCGAAATAAGATGTCCCGTTTGCTGCAAAATGTTAACACGGGGCCTTATTATCCAGAGCTTGACGTCTTAACTCTTGACCTTCCAGCTTGACGTTTTAACTCTTGACCTTCCAGCTCGACGTTTTAACTCTTTACCGTCCAGTTCAACGTTTTAACTCTTGACCTTCCAGCTCGACGTTTTAACTCATGACCACCCAGCTCGACGTTTTAACTCTTGACCACCCAGCTCAACGTTTCAACTCTTGACTATCGAGCTCGACATTTTAACTCTTGACCACTCAGTTTGACGTTTTAATCCTTGACTACTCAGCTCGATAATAAAAGAAATATATTTTTTTATTTAGTGACGTAATGATGAAAGAAGCGCTGGACAAAATCTAAATTAAGATGTTAAGAAAGTCTAGAAAGACAAACAGTTACAGTAGCTTAGTAAAAGCATCAACTATGTCCTACTTTTGTTGTCGACACACCTTTTGTCAAAGTAAAACGAATAGTGTGTTCGATTTAGTAGCTTGTAGCAATAGACAGGATTATAAAAATGAACATTTCAAACTTCGACCCTATAATTTCATTACATTTGAACTGAATGTATTTTCAGTTACAAGGTTTTTTTTTTTGTTTAATTGATCATAATTTGAGAAACTCTTAATGGAAAATATTAGAGAGAAAAACAGGGATAATCGCCACGAAAAATTATAATTATTGCCAATTACGATGAGTGGTATTTACTTTTTATTTATTATTCATAGGGCTGGAATTTGTTCATAATGATGGGATACTGAGGCAGTGATTAGGGGTAGTTGCTCATGCTTTGGGATATCGAGGTAGTGATTAAGGGTCTTTTATGAGGGATTGGAATACTGGGGTAGCGATTAGGGGTGTTTGATTAGGGATTATGATACTGAGGTAAAGATTAGGGGTATTTGATTTAAGATTGGGATACTGAGATAGTGATTGGAGAATAGGATACTGAGTTAGTGATTAGAGTTTTTGATTAAGGATTGAGGTACTGAGCTAGTGATTAAGGGTATTTGATTAGGGATTATGATACCGAGGTAGTGTTTAATGGGTATTGATTAGGGATTGTGATAATGAGGTAGTGATTAGAGGTATTTGATTAGGGATTGGGATACTGAGGTAGTGATTAGAAGTATTTGTTTAAGGATTGGGATACTGAGGTAGTAGTTAGGTGTATTTTATCAGAATTTTTGATGTTGAGGTTGTGGTTAAGGGTATTTGATTAGGGATTGGGATTCTGAGTTAGTTATTAGAAGTATTTTATTAAGGGTTGGGATACTGAGATAGTAATTAGGGGTATATAATTAGGGATTGGGATACTGAGTTAGTAATTAGAGGTAAATAATTAGGGATTGGGATACTGAGTTAGTGATTAGGGGTATATAATTAAGGATTGGGATACTGAGTTAGTAATTAGGGGTATATAATTAGGGGTTGGGATACTGAGTTAGTATTTAGGAGTATATAATTAGGGATTGGGTTACTGAGTTAGTGATTAGGGGTATATAACTAGGGATTGGGATACTGAGGTAGTGATTATATGTACCGTATCAGGGATAGGAATGGGTGGAATGAAATTTGGCAAGATAAACAACGGTAAGTTCAAGGATGTTGGGTCCTAGTTTTGATGAGATAATGAATTGCTGGATCAAAGATCTGACAAGACATTATGATGGTGGACTAATGATCTAATTAGGCATTTGCTTGCTTGTCTAAGGATCTTATGAAATAATGAATTGCTGGATCAAAGATCTGACAAGACATTATGATGGTGGACTAATGATCTAATTAGGTATTTGCTTGCTTGTCTAAGGATCTTATGAAATAATGAATTGCTGGATCAAGGATCTGACAAGACATTATGATGATGGACTAATGATCTAATTAGGTATTTGCTTGCTTGTCTAAGGATCTTATGAAATAATGAATTGCTGGATCAAGGATCTAACAAGACATTATGATGGTGGACTAATGATCTAATTAGGTATTTGCTTGCTTGTCTAAGGATCTTATGAAATAATGAATTGCTGGATCAATGATCTGACAAGACATTATGATGGTGGACTAATGATCTAATTAGGTATTGGCTTGCTTGTCTAAGGATCGGATGAAATAATGAATTGCTGGATCATGGATCTGACAATACCTTGTGATGGTGAACTAATGATCTAATTAGGTATTGAGTTGTTTGTCTAAGGATCTGATGCAATTATGAATTGTTGGTACAATGCTCTTATGAGTTGTTCATTCACTAATTTGATGCGATAATGAGGTGTTGAAACAATGAACCGATGTGATAATGAGCTATTCATTCAAGAATCTGATGAGATAATGTGTTGCTAATTCATTGATTTGATATGATAATGACTTGTTGGCACAATGGTCATATAAGATAATGAGTTGTTGGTACCATGGTCATATAAAATAATGAGTTGTTGGTACAATGGTCATATGAGATAATGAGTTGTTAGTTCAGTTGTCTGAAAAGGTACTGAGTTGATTCAATAATTTGATTTGATAATGAGCAGTAGGTGCATTGATCTAATGAGATAATTAATTGTTGGTGCAATGATCTTATGAGATAATTAATTGTTGGTGCAATGATCTGATGAGATAATTAATTGTTGGTGCAATGATCTTATGAGATAATTAATTGTTGGTGCAATGATCTGATGAAATAATTAGTTGTTGGTGCAATGGTCTGGTGAGATAATTAATTGTTGATGCAATGATCTGATGAGATAATTAATTATTGGTGCAATGATCTTATGAGATAATTAATTGTTGGTGCAATGATCTGATGAAATAATTAGTTGTTAGTGCAATGATCTTATGAGATAATTAGTTGCTAGTACAATGATCTTATGAGATAATTAGTTGTTGGTGCAATGATCTTATGAGATAATTAGTTGTTGGTGCAATGATCTTATGAGATAATTAATTGTTGGTGCAATGATCTGGTGAGATAATTAGTTGCTGTTACAATGATCTGATGAGATAAATAATTGTTGGTGCAATAATCTTATGAGATAATTAATTGTTGGTACAATGGTCTGATGAGATAATTAATTGTTGGTGCAATGATCTGATGAGATAATTAATTGTTGGTACAATGATCTGATGAGATAATTAATTGTTGGTGCAATAATCTAGTGAGATAATTAGTTGCTGGTACAATGATCTGATGAGATAATTAATTGTTGGTGCAATGATCTGGTGAGATAATTAGTTGCTGGTACAATGATCTGATGAGATAATTAATTGTTGGTGCAATAATCTAGTGAGATAATTAGTTGCTGGTACAATGATCTGATGAGATAATTAATTGTTGGTGCAATGATCTGGTGAGATAATTAGTTGCTGGTACAATGATCTGATGAGATAATTAATTGTTGGTGAAATAATCTAGTGAGATAATTAGTTGTTGGTACAATGATTTGATGAGATAATTAATTGTTGGTGCAATAATCTAGTGAGTTAATTATTTGCTGGTAGAATGATCTGATGAGATAATTAATTGTTGGTGCAATAATCTAGTGAGATAATTAGTTGCTGGTACAATGATCTGATGAGATAATTAATTGTTGGTGCAATGATCTGATGAGATAATTAGTTGCTGGTACAATGATCTGATGAGATAATTAGTTGTTGGTGCAATAATCTGATGAGATAATTAGTTGCTGGTACAATGATCTGATGAGATAATTAGTTGTTGGTGCAATGATCTGATGAGATAATTAATTGTTGGTGCAATGATCTGATGAGATAATTAGTTGCTGGTACAATGATCTGATGAGATAATTAGTTGCTGGTACAATGATCTGATGAGATAATTAGTTGCTGGTACAATGATCTGATGAGATAATTAATTGTTGGTGCAATGATCTGATGAGATAATTAGTTGCTGGTACAATGATCTGATGAGATAATTAATTGTTGGTGCAATGATCTTATGAGATAATTAGTTGCTGGTACAATGATCTGATGAGATAATTAATTGTTGGTGCAATGATCTGATGAGATAATTATTTGTTGGTACAATGATCTGATGAGATAATTAGTTGTTGGTGCAATGATCTGATGAGATAATTAATTGTTGGTACAATGATCTGATGAGATAATTAGTTGCTGGTACAATGATCTGATGAGATAATTAGTTGTTGGTGCAATAATCTGATGAGATAATTAGTTGCTGGTACAATGATCTGATGAGATAATTAGTTGTTGGTGCAATGATCTGATGAGATAATTAATTGTTGGTGCAATGATCTGATGAGATAATTAGTTGCTGGTACAATGATCTGATGAGATAATTAGTTGCTGGTACAATGATCTGATGAGATAATTAGTTGCTGGTACAATGATCTGATGAGATAATTAATTGTTGGTGCAATGATCTGATGAGATAATTAGTTGCTGGTACAATGATCTGATGAGATAATTAATTGTTGGTGCAATGATCTGATGAGATAATTAGTTGCTGGTACAATGATCTGATGAGATAATTAATTGTTGGTGCAATGATCTGATGAGATAATTAATTGTTGGTACAATGATCTGATGAGATAATTAGTTGTTGGTGCAATGATCTGATGAGATAAAGAATTGTTGGTGCAATGATCTGATGAGACAATGTGTTGTTGAATCATGTTTACGAACATTCAAGAGCTACGGCACAAAATGGTTCATTGTGATATTACAGGCGGAAGGTATAACGTAACATTAAAGTAACGGGCCAAATGTACAGTGGGACATTGTGATGTACAAGGTGAAGTACTGGATTTAATTCATAATGAAATACTGACATTTTGAATCAAAAGTATCACTGAACATTGTGATGTAGAGGGTGAAAAGTGATACCTGATAATGAAGTGTTATGGTAAAAGTGTAATGAAACATTGAAGTATTAAATTCAAAATCTAATCAGATAAGTTTATTGTTTTATGACTGACTGGTCACTTTCAACCCAGTTGCCGCTTCGAGTCTAGTGCCTTCCTTTATTGTTTCCAAGTAAGTATTAAAGTCAACACTGACATTCATTGAATCAGATAACTAATCGTAGAGCTGAATACCCTTTATTGTTTCCAAGTAAGTATTAAAGTCAACACTGACATTCATTGAATCAGATAACTAATCGTAGAGCTGAATACCCTTTATTGTTTCCAAGTAAGTATTAAAGCCAACACTGACATTTATTGAATCAGATAACTAATCGTAGAGCTGAATACCCTATCACTCAACTTCATAGTAACGTAATCAACTTGCTCGTCTGATGATCGGATACGCCCAGTTAGAACAGATTTCCGCAACACTGTCCATTTTATGCTTGTGCTTTTTATTTCAATTAAAGATGAAATCTCCGCTCAAAATTATAGACACTCCACCATGCGGCTAAAACCACTGTTTCGTAGGCTGAAAAGCTGACGTACGGCATTCGAAATTCGCGGTAGACAGAAAGGATTGTTTCTATCGGAGGTGAAATAAAATCCCGAGTCTCACAAGTCGTGGCGACTGCTTTGACCAAGCGGCCTTTATCCCGCTGGTTCTATCGTGTGCCCCCCCCCCCCCCCCTCGACATACACCAGCAATGGTACTAAGTGTGGTAAAGATAGTAAATGGGATGACAATACATGCTTCATTTCGTCTTCTTCTGCTGCGATCATGGCTCATTCAGACTAATTTTAAAAAAAAAATGGTAAGTTAGAAGCTTTACGTGATAAGTGGACGACACAGACTAAACGACGTTTCGGCTCAATAGGCCTTCTGCAGGAACAAACAAGAAACACACACACACAAAACTAATAACGAAACATTAAAAACAAAAATATTCGAAATATGTTAAAGAAAATAAACTAAAAATGTCTATACATACACACAGGATATACATTTTTAGTTTAGTTTAGTTTATTTTCTTTAACATATTTCGAATATTTTTGTTTTGAATGTTTCGTTATTAGTTTTGTGTGTGTGTGTGTTTCTTGTTTGTTCCTGCTGAAGGCCTATTGGGCCGAAACGTCGTTTAGTCTGTGTCGTCCACTTATCACGTAAAGCTTCTAACATACCATTTTTTTTTTATTTTTTAATTTTTCCTCATATTCAGCTTTACTGCAGCTTCGCATTTGTATGCATTCATTCGCATTTCTTTGCCTTAACCCCTCATTCAGACTAGGATTCCGGACTCTCGTATGAAGACAGCTGTCTAAGTGATTCGGTTGCCTCGTATAGTTTCTCTTCCAGGGAGGTGGGTGTGGACCACATTGTCTTTCTCAGGTCTGTGTACTGGAGCTTCATTTGTTTCAATGCTGAAGCAGCGCTTCTAGTGTGGTTAAGAAATCTTCTGTTGTAGTCAAGAATATTCTCTGGACATTAGTCCTGACCGCTTCCAAGTTAACCCAGCCTGTAATGGGTACCTGACACTTGATTCTGACAAACAAATAGGGTCGTCATAGTGAGGTTTATTGAATTTGCCAATATGTAATTACATCCATGCATTGTGCTGCTTTCTCCATCTCGTCTCATGTCTTCTAATAGTAAACGAAAAGTCTTGATGAATATTTCTGAAACAATGATGGCTGAAACAAGCTTCTTTCTTTCTTTCTTTCTTTCTTTCTTTCTTTCTTTCTTTCTTTCTTTCTTTCTTTCTTTCTTTCTTTCTTTCTTTCTTTCTTTCTTTCTTTATTTCTTTCTTTCTTTCTTTCTTTCTTTCTTTCATTATTTCTTTCTTTCTTTCTTTCGTTCTTTCCTTCTTTCGTTCCTTCTTTCTTCCTTTCCTTCCATCTTTCTTTCTTTCTTTCTTTCTTCTTTTCTTCCACTCTCACAAATTATTTTTCAGTAGCTTGTCCTGAGCTATAGAGTTAAATATTCTTTAATCTTGTCTTTACACTCTTCATGTTTCATTCTTGCTCCCATCATTTCTTTAGCAATTCATCTGTTTCTGCGGAAGATTTTTTTTTTTGCTAGTTCCGGAATCGTGATCAATAGTTAGAGTTTGTATATCTTCACTGCGGTCTGGGGATATTCATCTGTGCCCTTTTTTTAACAACCCTCTTATGATCTCTCATAAAAAAAAGAACAAACTGAGAATTCTCAACACAAAAATATGTTCCATGTTTACCAAGACATGTGAAGGCTGGAAACATAAGAATTAAATTCAGAACGGAAAGGAAATGCATTTTAAAAGAAGCGTACAAGGATAGTACACTTTATAGAAGAGAATGTACTCAAGAAAACAAGAATAATATAGAATTAAGATTACTTGCGATGTTACCAAAATTATTGATAATCAGGAAGAGACGGTGAGCATTCCTTGACCTTTTGATGAAAAGAAATGATTAGAAAATCAAAAAGTAAACACGTAAATGTGAAAGAATGTGAAAAATAAAATGAGAGATCGACAGATTCAAAGACGAACATTGACAAGAGAGACAAATATAGCAGGCACTGATTTTCTTGCAGAGAATGATAGCCCCGCCTAGATTAAGTGATTGTTTCGATTGAATCATGCTCTGTGCGACGCCTGACGCTAGTAGAATGATTTTAAATGTAAGCTATTATCCCGCTGTTTAATAATCGGTGGCATCTATGTATACAAATGTTTGTTTTGTACACCTTCATTGACGTTATGTGTACTGGTTTCGGGTCCTGCTCAGAAGAGGTATTGTCTCAACATTAGCAGTTTTGTGTACATTTGGCTTCTCATTGGTTTCCCGTGTGGGACTCCGCTCAATATAACGGATAGGCGACGGGAACCGTCCAGGCACTGTCAGAAAAAGTGTTCATAGTTGCAGTTTCCTCATATACCAAGTCTGGCTTTGTGCCGGAGCTACTGAGTTTAGTGCTCACCGTGGGCTGTGTGTTTCATCTGGATCGAGATTAGATATTCAGATTGCTTACGTTGAATGACGTCAGCGATTGACGAATGACAGTTCAGATGCGTTCACTTTCGGTGCGGAAAAGCCTTATCTCTTTTCACGTGTGCTGTGTCTGCAACGATAGGGACTGAAGCTGCATTTGTTTGTTTTTATATTCGATGAGAAGTTAATTCGGATGATTCCACTGACACGGGCGGTTGAGCAATTATGGATTTTCACTCGTTTGCAATGATACCGGGGTCTTCGAATAACTATAACTAGTTTTCCATGTGAAGTAGCACTGTTGTAGTCATATACGTCTCATCATGATAAGTAAATTGACGCTGTCCATAAGCGATCGATGTGCGTGTCAAACTTGAATACTTATCAACAACCAGTACATCGGCAGCCATTATATAAATCTGATCAATCAAGCAGACATTTCCGGTCTGAGATTGGTCTCAACATCCAGGGCCTGGTTTATACTTAGTGAGGCCCTCAGCTGGTGAATCTGTGTGCAAATTTGAAACCTCTTATTAAAACATGTAACAAATAGTAGGCCTCATTTATAGGTTACAATAGAAACAAATTTGAGGCCCCTTTTGATTGTAGGGCCTTCAACTGTTATTTATTTAACTAGGCCTAAATCCGACCTTATGAACGGCCTATTCTCCTAACAGAGTACGTCACACCGCTGCTCTTGACTTCAAAACGAGATGTGCTGCCATCAAATTGTTCTCAGGCGTTAATTTCTTCATGAAATAATCAACAGCAGCATGGATGGGCAGGCACTGTTCTCCATCACTGAACCCTACTCCACTTACTGTATCAGTCACCAGTGTAATTTCTAATTTGTCAGTTTTTTTTTAAAATTCAGGTTAGTCAAATCCGGGACAAAAAGAACATAGAACATATACCAAGTTCAAAAGAACTATTTCTCTTATTTATCGCCATTTGCTTGCCTCGTTCTGGGGAATCATATTGATATATAGCTACCCAATTTGCACTAGTCCCCACTCGACTCCGCTTTGAAGTGTTCAAAAAGAGGGACGATGTCTTTGGTTATTTGGTTATGGAAGGCCCCGGTATCACTGCAAACGAATCAAAATCCATAATTGCTCAACCGCCCGTGCCAGCGTAATCATCCGAATCTCATCTCCCAAACAAAGAAAGGTAACTGTAGTCTCCATCATAGCAGTCTCAGCACACGCCAAAAGACATAAGGCGAAACCGCGCAGAAAGTGAACACAGCCAACTTTTCCCTGTCATACGATATCATCATTCATCGAAAGCAATTGGAATATCGAAACATGATAAAAACGGATGAGACACACAGCTCACGGTGTACACAGAGCATGGACGATGTCTTTACGTTGGGAACAAAAGCTGACTTGAGGGGATGTTAAAGTTGGATAGAGTACCTCCGACTGCCTTAGTGTCCCTCCCTCCGTTCCATTCTTTAATTGTGTGTTTTGTCCTCTTTAATCTTCACGCTTTATCTTCCCCTTCCTGTAAAAGCCACTGTTTTAAGCAGTCCAAATAGATGATAACGTTTGTTTACTCCTACAGTTTCTGTCACTTATTTGTCCATTTGAAGATTATTTGTGTCACTCATTCCTATTCCTGTGTTTACTGACATTTTAAAGCTTTAGATCTGGCCTGATGCTTGTCTCTTCAGCGTGTCAACTTTCATAGAAAAATAATACGATATGTTTTTTTTCATTTCGTTTACTTGTTTTTGACGTTTGAATGTTCATCTAATTATGAACGTATTTTCTTTCCGCTATAAAAACTCGTGTTCATGTTCTGCATACCGTGTCTATTTCTACTTGATCTAATTTTATATCTCCATATTTTTCTTTTGAGACAATCTATTTCTTTGTTTTTATTTTATTTTTATTTTCTACTTTGCTTCATCTTCTTGATTTGTGTTGCCTTTCAGGGTCGTTGGAAAAATGGATTCGTAGGATCAATATTTGGAATTTCTTTGTGGGTTGTACTTGCAGGGTCTGCTTTGTAGATTGTGCTTGTTGCCATGTATGCTTCTTGGGTTGTGCTCGTTGCGATGTATGCTTCTTGGGTTGTGCTCGTTACGATGTATGCTTCTTGGGTTATGCTCGTTGCGATGTATGCTTCTTGGGTTGTGCTCGTTACGATGTATGCTTCTTGGGTTGTGCTCGTTGCGATGTATGCTTCTTGGGTTGTGCTCGTTACGATGTATGCTTCTTGGGTTATGCTCGTTGCGATGTCTGCTTCTTGGGTTGTGCTCGTTACGATGTATGCTTCTTGGGTTATGCTCGTTGCGATGTCTGCTTCTTGGATTATGCTTGTTGCGATGTCTGCTTCTTGGGTTGTGCTCGTTGCGATGTCTGCTTCTTGGATTGTGCTCGTTACGATGTCTGCTTCTTGGGTTGTGCTCGTTGCGATGTCTGCTTCTTGGATTGTGCTTGTTGCGATGTCTGCTTCTTCTGAGATTCTGTCTGAGAAATTATATATGAAAAAGGTCGTGTTACTGGTCACACTAATTGATATGTTATTTCTTAATACAATCCAGCATTTGTGTAAACGTCCGATAACTGTTGTAAACGTCCGATCACCGGTGTAAGCGTCCGATCACTGGTGTAAACGTCCGATGACTGGTGTAAACGTCCGATCACTGGTGTAAACGTCCGATGACTGGTGTAAACGTCCGATCACTGGTGTAAACGTTCCAACACTGATACAAACGCCCCAGCGTCGGTGTTTTAAAGTCCGAGTACTTGCGTAAATGTCACTGCACTGTGTAAACGTCCCAGTACTGGTGTAATCGTTCCAGCATTCGTGTAAACGTTCGAGCACCTGTGTAAACGTCACTGAACTGTATAAACGTCCCAGCACTGGTTTAATTGTTTCAGCACTGGTGTAAACGTGCGAGCACTTGTGTAAATGTTGCTGCACTGTGTAAACATCCCATCACTGCTGTATTCTTTCCAGCATTGGTGTAAACATCCCAGCGATATTGCAAACATAGCCACCCAGCACTTATGTAAACATCCGAGTACTAGTGAAAGCCACCCAGCACTTATGTGAACGTCCGAGTACTAGTGAATGCCACCCAGCACTTATGTAAACGTCCAAGTACTAGTGAATGCCAACCAGCACTTATGTAAACGTTCGAGTACTAGTGAATGCCAACCAGTACTTATGTAAACGTCCGAGTATTAGTGAAAGCCACCCAGCACTTATGTATACCACCCAGCACTTATGTATACCACCCTGCACTTGATAAAAACTTAAGTAAACTTCAACTCTTCTCCTTACATGACCGCCTCTGATCCTGTTATTTCACTACATAAACCTGTTCTTATCAAACGCTTTACTTCAACTGTAACTGTTGCTCTTATATGTATCTATTTATATGCTAATGTGTAATCTTTAGGAAGCTCCCATAGCAATGAGATGCAGTCTTTGTTATGCAGTGATCTCTGTCTGTGAATTTTCATGATTTTTCTGTAAAAGTGGAGCCAACCATTAAACCCACTTATTTTCTCTACAATATTAGTTTCTGTTTTCATAAAAATCAAATTTATTTGTTCATGCAATTATGTCCTTTTATGCAACATTGTTTTGCTTACTATGTCTTTGCATTTTGTATCTACTTTTTTTCTGCAGTGCTTTAATATAACTTTTTTTTTCTTTGTGCAGATCGCCATATTTTAATTGTTATTGATTTCCTCTCATATCATCCGTGATTGTGTTCTGCTGTAAAAGTTTTAGTTATCCCGACCCTCACTGATGCTCCGTTTATCCTTAAGCTCCTCAGACTTATATATAACCATAACTAATTTGCTTTTCTCTCCTTACAAACTAGTGATTTGTGTATCATGGATTACATATGCAGCCCAGGAAAGAACTCACTTACGCTCGTGGTGTATGCAAAATATAGTTTTAGTGCAGATATTCTTTTCCCTAATTTGCTTTTAAACTCTTCCAAAAATCTCTCTGAAGGATCCATCTAAACTTATGACAATTTTCTTGAACAATGAGTCCAACCCAGCTTTGTAATATTGACTAGTTCTCTATTGTTCAATCCATGTAATCATAACATATCGCTGTACATGTGCGTACGTTTTTATACAAGTCTCTCCTATTCGGTATCTAAGGTGTGTTTTGTTAATACCATCTCGGTTCAACATTTCAAACGTTTTTAAAGTTTTCTTCTTGTCACTATATAAGGTATGCAATAACATATTGGTACAACGTGGCAAACATTTATATACAACTCTCCTCTTATCAACATCTCAGGTGTGTTCTGTCAATACCAAATGGGGGCAACATTTCAAGCGTTTTTAATTTAGGACTTTCCAAATAAGTAGTTTGACCTACATGATCGAATCTGCTGCACAATAATTCCATTGATTAACATAGATCAACGGCACTTTTCAACATAGTACGAGCTTTTTGGAAATTGGAAAAAAAATAGAAATCATTCATTAGAAAGTTGGAAAACTTGTTCTAGTTCCGCTATCAGAGATATAAATGATGGAAATCTCCGAGAGAAATATAATTATATTGTTAATATGTTTATTAAGTCTTCGTATTGTTCTTTTGATTACCAGCCTGAATATTCATTGTTCTCTCTCTCACTCAGTGTAGTCTGACAGTTGATGTTGTCTCTTTGTCTTCAAGGCGGTCTCTTTGTTTTCTAAACGGTCTCTTTGTCTTCTTTGCAATCTCTTTGTTTTCTATGCTGTCTCTTTGTCTTCTATGCAATCTCTTTTGTCTTCTATGTAATATTTTTGTTTTCTGTGCGGTCTCTTTGTTTTCTATGCAGTGTCTGTCTTCTATGCGGTCTCTTTGTCTTCTATGCAATCTGTCTTCTATGCAATCTGTCTTCTATGCGGTCTCTTTGTCTTCTATGCAATCTCTTTGTCTTCTATGCAATCTCTTTGTCTTCTATGCAGTCTTTTTGTCTTATATGCAATCTGTCTTCTATGCGGTATCTTTGTCTTCTATGCAATCTGTCTTCTATGCGGTCTCTTTGTCTTCTATGCAATCTCTTTGTCTTCTATGCAATCACTTTGTCTTCTATGCAATCTTTTTGTCTTCTATGCAATCTCTGTCTTCTAGACGGTCTCTTTGTCTTCTATGCTGTCTCTTTGCTTTCTATGCCATCTCTGTCTTCTATGCAGTCTCTTTGTCTTCTTGGCGGTCTCTTTGTCTTTTTATATTGTCTCTGTCTTCTAGTCGGTCTGTTTGTCTTCTAGGCAGTCTCTGTCTTCACTTTTCAGAAACTATAACCACCATTGCTATAGATACAAAACGGTTTTGGCTTTTGATGAGGTTAAAATAGCTGAGTTGCGTTTTATTAAATAAATTCAACTGCCAGTTCTCGTTTAGTGGAATTATTTTCGCTTACATTCTTTTGCTAGTTATTCCACCATTTCAGAATCTTCTTTCAGAAGCTGCTTAAGTTAGTGCCGTTGCTGTATTAGCAATAAATTAGTCATGGAAATCTCAGAGACAAATTCAATTATGGTCTGCTTGTACGGAGAAACAAAACCAAGATATGGAAAACTGCGAGACATAGTTACAATAAATGATAAATGAACATGCGATGAATTAGTATTCAGAAAAGCAATGGCATAAACAGAATACAATAGCAGTAAGGAAAAAAGTGTAATAATCAGCCTGCATGAGTTATCAACCTTTCACCACTGGACACGTTGCTGTGCCACTGTGGCTGTGTATGCCATGAAATCTGTTAACTCAAGCAACGATCTAATGTGCAATATTCAGACATCTTAAAGTAGTACGTCGAGGAAAGGATTATGTTGACATTCAGATGATGGGTCAGTGATCTTAAAATGAGAATACATTAAGTGTGGTCATTAACATGCTTCATTAAGGTTATGAGAGTAATTTAGCGTTTATGAAATAGCGCTTGTGAATTGATTGATTGAAAGTATAGCTTTCATATGCATTTTATGCATATTTTGTAATTATATACGGAGATTAGGAGCACAGCGAGACAATTCCTTCGCAGGGAGAATGAATAGTTTACTTTCATTGAAATTCAGCATGGCCAGTTATTTCTTTCCACGTGTTTCATTCATCAATTTCGCCATAATCTTCCTTTTCTTTATTTTCTTCATAAACTGTCTCTTTTTCATCAATCTGGTTATTAAAAAGAAAATATTTTTCCTTAATTCTATTTCATTTGTGATTTTTTTTGTTCTTATTTCTATTATTCCCTGTTCATTTCTTTCTCATTTATCGTTAATCTCTTTCTCATTTATCGTTAATTTTTTTCTCATTTATCGTACATTTCTTTCTCTTTTATCGTTAATCTCTTTCTCATTTATCGTTAATTTTTTTCTCATTTATCGTTTATTTATTCCTCAGACCACAACAACACATATTCTCTATGAACAGCTCACAGTATTTCTTCACGAAGTTCATTTTTGCAATGAACAATTTATATTTTTTGCTTCTTTCTATTTCCAGCAGATCATGGGATACCCTGGTAGATTGTGCTCTCGTCTTCCGTTCTAGGAGCATACTTGCTGTCTCTCCTAAACAACGTTGCTAACAGTTGTTTCTTTCACCTCAAACCGTTGTCAAACTTTCATTCACGTATTACAAAATGTTGCTAATTTCTGGTCCCTGTCAACTGATCTCTGGTACCTGTCTACAGACATCTGGTCCTTGTCAGTAGAAGTCTCTGATTTATATCAACAGACCTTTGGTCCCTGTCAACAGACAGTCTTTGTCAACTGACCTCTAGTCCCTGTCAACAGACTCTATTCCCTGTCAGTAGACCTCTGGTCCTTGTCAATTGACCTCTGGTCCCTGTCAACAGACATCTGGTACCTGTCAACAGACCTCTAGTCTCTGTAAGCAAACCTCTAATCCCTGTCAACAGACCTCTGGTAAAGGTCAGTCAACATATCTTTAGTCCCTGTAAGCAAAACTCTAATCCCTGTCAACTGACCTCAGGTACCTGTCAACAGATCTCTAGTCCCTGTAAGCAAACCTCTAATTCCTGTCAACAGACCTCTGGTACCTGTCAACGAACTTGTGATCACTGTCCGTGGAAAATCTGTGTTGTGTCTATATTACTGACCAATTTCTCCTATAAATCGTTGCCCACCGGTGCTCTTTGTTTCAATAAGTGCTGTAAACTTATGTTCTCTGTCTCCAAAAAAGTTTGTTGCAAACTCATATATATATCTATCTATCTATTGACCTTTCGAGCCGTAACCGGCCCATAGGGCGTAGACCAAGATACACCTTCTCCTATATGAATTTTTGTTCTAGCAGTTTTCTTTTAAAGATATTTTATCAAATCTCGCCATCTGTCTCTGTTCTGTGCAAGCAGTTCTATCTCATTGAGGGAGCCGATTCCTGCTGCTCTTGCCTCTCTCATCAATGTTCTTCTCAGTGTCTCCCTGGGTCTTCCTCTTTTTCTTTTACCTGTTGTTTCCCATATGAGGGCTTGCTTTGCTATTCGATTATTATCTCTTCTCATCACATGTCCAACGTATGACCATCGTCTTTTCTTTATTACTGAAGATATTAGTGGTTGATTGGCGATTTCTCTAATTTCCTCGTTTGTTTTGAATTCGTTCCATTCTATACCAAGTATTTTCCTTAGACATTTATTTTCGAATGCGTTCAACTTTGTTTCTATATCTCTTGTTGTTTTCCAGCTTTCACACGCATACGTAAGGGTTGATAGTACATTTGATTTGAATAGCCTAAGTTTTGTGTTTGTGCTAATGAGTTTTGATTTCCACAACTTTTCAAGGCTTCTGAAAGACATTGCTGCTTTAGCCAGTCTGATTCTAATTTCTTTGCTCGTATCCCCTTCTCGATCAATGTGACTTCCAAGATAGATGAAGTGATCGATCTCTTCTACTGGTTTGTTTTCCATGTATATTTTGTCACTTGTTGGAATTAAACTTTTCATGACTTTAGTCTTTTCATGATTGACCTCAAGCCCAATTTTGCTGGCTATTGATGATAGTTCATTTGTGTTTTCCTGCATCGTTTTTATCTGATTGCTGATGAGAACTATGTCATCAGCAAAGTCCAGGTCCTCCAAATGGTCTCCTTGTATCCATTCGATGCCTTTATTACCAGTGCAGCATTTCTTCATTATGAAGTCCATAACAATTCCAAATAACAAGGGCGATAAAATACATCCTTGTTTAACCCCAGTTTCTATTGGGAAACATTCGCTCAGTCCTTCCTCTGTTCGAACTGCACATGTGTAACCATCATACATGTCTTTGATAATATTTATGATTTTTGATGGTAAGCCATATTGCTTCAGAATTGTCCACAAAGAATCTCTATGAATACTATCAAATGCTTTTTTGAAGTCGATGAAGTTAAGTACAAAAGGTTTTTGCTTTTCAATGTGTTCCTCCAATATAAGTCGTAGAGTGAAAATGTGGTCAAGACAGCTTCTCCCTTTTCTAAACCCAGCCTGTTCTTCACGCATTACTGTATCTATTGAATCCTTTATTCTATTTAGGATGATTTTACAGAATAATTTTGAGGCAACTGACAAAAGTGTCACGCCTCTCCAATTGTTACAATCTCTAAGATTGCCCTTTTTTGGGATCTTAACAATGATTCCTTTTTTCCATTTATGAGGCGTCTTCTCTGTTTTCCAAATGATGTTGAACATTTTTTGGAGATGTATTAAATTATGGCTATCAATTGCCTTGAGGATCTCAGCTGTTAACTTATCCTCTCCAGCAGCCTTGTTATTGGTCATTAGCTTTAAGGTGGTTTCTATTTCACTCAAGGTGAAGTCATCTAAATTTACATCTAATTCTGCTGCTGGTGTTTCAGCTTCAAAATCTATTAAACTGTGAGGTAGTGGACGGTTAAGAATTTCTTTGAAGTGTTCCGCCCAACGGGCTTTTATGTCTGCGCTTGTTGTTAGCATTAATCCAGATTTGTCTAGAATTGGTGTTCCACTGGATGTATAGGTGTTTGTCAGCATCTTTTGTACAGTATAAAGAGTTCTGCTGTCTCCTGTAATTGCAGCTGTCTCTGCTTTCTCTGCCAAGTTGTCTATATAAGCTCTTGTATCTCTTCTTGCCGAACTTTTCACTTTGTTGTCTAATTCTTTGTATGTTGCTTTTGCCAGAACCTTTCCAAGATCTGTCTTTACATTAGTCATGGCTCTCTTCGCTTCTCTTCTTTCTTTGATGTATTTCCATGTGGTGTCTGAGATCCAAGCTCGTTTTTCCATTTTCTTCAGTCCAGCACTTGCTTCTGCTGCTGTCATTAGTATTTTGCTCTGTGAGTCCCACATTTCATTGATATCTAAGTCTATTTCACCAAGTGCTGAATAACAATTACTTAGCTCTATGTTAAACTTTTCCTTTATTGCTTCATCTTTCAGTTTATGACTATCAATTTTATGTGTAATTGACCTCTTCTGTTGGTTTCTAAATTTTAATCTTATTTTCCCAATGCACAAGTTGTGGTCACTATTAACATCAGCACCTCTGTATGCTCTTACATCTATTAATGATGATCTGAATTGTTGTTTAATACATAGGTGGTCAATTTGATTTGATGTTCTATCATCAGGAGATATCCATGTTGTTTTGTGGATATTTTTATGTGGAAATAATGTCCCACCTATAACTAAATTTTCTATTAAACATAATTCTATTAATCTTTCTCCATTCTGACTTGTTGTATTACAGCCTTCTCTCCCCATCACATGTTCCACTCCTGCGTTATCTTGTCCTACTTTGGCGTTGAAGTCTCCCATTACAATTAAAAGATCGTGTTTTGGTATTTTGTTTATAAGTTGTTGCAGTTGGTTATAAAAATCATCCTTAACTTCATCATCAGCTTCGTTAGTAGGCGCATAACATTGAATAATTGAAAGTCTTCCATGTTTTGTTTTGTATCGTGTTCGTATCAGACGGCTATTTACCGGTTCCCATTCTAATAAACTTCTTGCAGCTTTGTCTGTCATCATTATGCCTACTCCTTCACGGTGTTTTCCATCTTCCCTTCCAGAAAAAACTACTATTTTATTATCAATAGATCTCCTACCTGTTCCAGGCCAGCGCATTTCGCTTAATCCTAAAATATCTAGATCGTATCTGTCCATCTCGCTCGCGACCTGTGCATGTTTCGTCGGAGCGGCCATTGTTCGCACATTCCAGAATCCTATTTTTGTTGTTGTTTTAGGGCCGAAAAAACTATCACTACTATCTACTGCTAATTTACACATTCTGTATCAGGTCTACGTTTCATTAACAACATCGTTTTTACGATAGCGGCTTGTTAAACCTCTGATCAACGGTTCTATACCAAGCCGGAGAAAATAATTCCTCCATTTTGGAAACAACCGGAAACGGAAAAAAAAAAAAAAAAAAAAAAAAAATATATATATATATATATATAGTTATTTATTTACTTTAAAAATTACACAAACAAAATGGTACGACCCTTTAGGCCAGGAAAACAAACCTCTAATTTAAAAAGAAAAAAGAATGTGGCGATAAAACGAAACGAGAATGTTAAAAAGTGCGAAGTGTTCCGTCAATGCCAAAGGGCTGAGGCTAAGAGTGTCAAACATCAATTCCCACAAAGATGGACTCTTTATCAAAGAAAGAAACGTTCACCTACCCAAGCCAGCTCGGGTTCACCTACCCAAGCCAGATGGGGTTCACCTACCCAAGCTAGCTCATTCCAAATGTGTAGTGCTGGAGAATCTGTAATGATCTGCACATTTGTTGACATTGATGACTCATGCAGCGACACGTCTAATAACTTACAAGTTGAACATCATTATCAAGTGCCCTGTCAAAGTAGGGGGCAGCCGCGATAGCTCAGTGGTTAGTGAACTGGACTACAAAGGACAAGATGTCGGGTTCGATCCTAATCGACGGCTATTGGGTTCACCCAGCCTTAAACGGGTCCCCAATTTTTTTTTCTTGGAAAGTAAAGCGGCACGACGTAATACCGACAACATTACCCCAAAAAATCATGTGCCGAAGGTCTATACAAATGATGGTCACTAACACCATATTCCCTAAACGTCACTTAGCGTGACGGGGCTCTTTACTTTTTTTCTCTGTCACAGTTGGAATACTAGTCCGAATATTTCTCGTTGCCAGGTTGTATCGGTTGCCTCAGTGAGTGTCCGTAGATAGTCTTCGTCTTATAATCTTCCAGGTTACACTATTCTCCGTTTTCAAAAACTATGCCCTCAAATTTTCTCTTTTCCCCATGCCTATTCATACGCCCTACATATGCCTGCTGTATTTTCCCATCAAATTAACTAGACAATTATCCTTCATTTTGATGTTTAGCCTAGCACACTCTTTATCTATGAATGGATTCATGAGAGATTAGGATCTCTCTTCACTCTAGAAATCGGTGGGTAGCGCATGCAGGTTTATCGTCTAACAAAAGGAGAGAGCATGACGTATAGGCGATTTGGTCAAAGAAACAAAAGGGTTCTCTCCACTACGAAAGATGTTTGTGGAGATATAGTGTTAATGGAAATTTAGTGTTAATGTCCATATTTTTCTGTGATAAAACGATACATTTTATGTGAGATGTGGTCGGTACCATGCCGGATCGCCCTACTTTCTCATAAAAATCGGGTACTCATTTAAATTTGTAGAACCTAGGAGCCGTAGATCGGGATCGGACCCTGACCCTAGTAGTCCAGTTCACATTAACCATCGCGCTACCTTGGTTCTGTGTCTGTCTATTAAAATGGTATTTGTGTTAACTTTAGTTCACCTAAAAAACTATGTAAAGTTCTATATTGTCACAAAATAGAATCATTCCCATAAATAGAAGATTGGCTACAATCAAAGGCTAAGGAAAGCAAACCTAAATAAAATGCTGGCAGAAATCGGATGCACTGGGCCACTGGAGCAGAACACAGTACATCGTTCTAACAGGTATTCAATCAGAATGGATCACTTAAACTGACAGCTGACTTCATAAGAGAGTCTGGAATCCTACTCTGATTGAGACTTGATCGCAGAGAGAGAAGGAGAGATTCCCATAAATTATATGATTCAAGAATGTAATAGATTCAATCCTTCACCCCATCATCATCTAGTTGTTTGTCTTCTGTAGAGCCTTCCACTGTCACAACTTGTCTGAAAAAAAAATATCTCTAGTCAGATCTCCCATTTCTTCTATTGTCAAGTTCAGTAATTTGATGTCTTGAAACCAGCTTCTTCTTGGTCTGCTCATCTTGTCTTCCTGGAGCCATGCCTTCCTTTACTGCCCTCTCCAACCCACTGAGTCATGTGATATGACCGTGGTATTTACCTTCCTCTGCATGATATTGTTAATAAAGTATTTCTCTTTAATGTTTACATCTTATAAGTAATTTTAGTCGTTTCCATTTTTTTTATTAGCGATTCTTTCCATGATTTTTTAAAAATGTACCTGTTTTTTTCAATTATCTTTTTTTGCGTTTTTCTATGATTCTCATTTTTCCATTGGGATGATAGCTATACTCAGTCTAAGAACACTCAAAGTATAATGAGATGGACGGATACCTCCAACTGTCACGGAGGGATCCAATCATCACACTTCGCCTGCGATCTTGTCACAAACAGAATGTGAAATTAGATGCACTATACCTCTGTGTATTAGGAGAGCTGGCAGTACAAGTCATAACAAAACTACTCAATGACATATATAACACTGGACACATACCCAAAGATCTACTAAAATCTATCTTTGTAGCCATACCGAAGTGGTCAGGCGCCACTGACTGTGAAGATCATCACACTATTAGTTTCGCGAGTCATGTGACGAAAATATTACTAAGAATCATCATGAGACGTGTAAGGAACAAAATAAAATCAGAAATTATTGAGGAACAATCTGGATTTGTGGAAGGCAAGGGCATCAAACATGCAATATACATCCTGGGAACATTGATAGAAAGAGCTATAGCGGTAAAGAAAGATCTATATATAAGAAAGATCTATATGTGCTTTATAGACTACTATTTGACCAAGGAAAGCATGTAAAGATAATCAATATGCTGGAGAAATTAAACATTGATGGCAAGGTTTTACAAATTATAAAAAACATGTACTGGCAACAAACAGCAGCCATAAGAATTAGCAACCAAACACGACAATTCCAATATAAAAAACAAGGAGTCAGACAAGGCTGTGTTCTGTCGTCGGATTTGTTTTCACTTTACAGCGAATATATTATGAGATCAATAGTTGACAAAAAAGGAATTGAAGTCAACGGTCACAACATAAATAATCTGCAATATTCGGATGTCACAGTCTTAATAGCAGAGACAGATAATGAACTACAAGAAATGGTAGAAAATAGTAAAAGAAAGCAACAAGAAAGGTCTAAGTCTGAATAGTAAGAAAATAGAAGTAATGGTCATATCTAAGAAACAAGCATCACCATCATGAAGCATAAAAATAAACAGGGCAAATCTAAAGCAAACGCAACACGTCAAATACTTGGGCACAATAATAACATCACATGGACGATGCACCACAGAAATTTAAAAAAACCAAACAGAATAGCTCAGGGAAAATTAGCATTTCAGAATATTAAAAACGTCGTATGCAACAAATCTATATCAATATCAGTTAAAAGATAGTTCATCGGTGCTATATAGAGCCAATTCTGACCTATGGATGCAAATCATGGACAGTAAACAAACAAATGAAAAGACGATTAGAGGCCACAGAGATGGGATTTCTCAGAAGAATGTTGAAAATTCCCTGGACAGCTAAAAAGACCAACGAGGAAATTCTCAAAGAGGTCAACACGGAAAATGGAGCGTCTAAAAACATCAGACAGTAACAATCAACATTTTTCGGGCTCATCATGAGAAGAGGAAAGTTGGAATACTTGGTTATAACTTGCAAACACAGGGAATGAGAAATCGTGGACGACAAAGAAAGAAAGTACTGAATAGCTTGGTGTCATGGCATGGAAAACAGTCAGCAACAGAACTGATACGATCCACGGTAGGTAGAAGTTTGTGGAAAGACATGATCGCTACGCCAACCGTATGGCACATGATGATGATGCCCTTGTATCAAAGATGGCATGACAACAAAACACATTCTACAGAATTGCCCCCAGTACACAGATCTCAGACGGTCACTGTGGCCCACGCCCACCTCCCCAGAAGAGATTCTTCAAGGCGCACCCTATTCGCTGAAGCAGACAACAGCCTTTATAAGAGAGTTATGGTTATGGTTAGTCAAAGGTCCCGGTATCACTGAGAAGGAATTAAAATCCATAATTGCTCAACTGCCTGTGCCAGTGGTATCATCCGAATTAAAACTCATCTCATTGAAGGATCCAGTCACGGAAAGACAGCTGCAGTCCCCATCATAGCAACTACAGCACACGTCAAAAGACATAAGGCCAAGCGGCACCGAAAGTAAAATCAGCTGAACTGTCCTTTGTCATACGATATCATCATTCATCGGAAGCAATCGGAATATCGAAACACGATCAGGATGAAAACACAGCTCACGGTGTGCACAGAGCACTAAACTCAGTAGCTCCGACAGCAAACCAGACTTGGAGTCTGAAGAAACTGCAACAAGTAACACATTGCAGACTGAGCGTCAATGGTTCCAGCCGCCTTTCCGCCATATTGACCGGAGATCTTCCATCATTAGAGATTCCGGAGTCCTAGTCTATATGAGCTATGATTTCTGTGTGATTACACCAGTAGCCCAAATGAACCAAGACATGATAACATTTATGAGTTCCAAATAATTGTCAAAAATACAGAAGTCCTACAGTTTTGTTATATCGTCAACATGCCTGCTTGTTAAACCCTGATACCATCTTAGCCTTTGACCTCTCTCATCTCCTGATTTTGCTCCTTCCAAGCCATTAGACGCCAGGCTGGTATGACTCCAAGCTATTCGGTATTTTGCTTCCAACTCATGGGCTGCGAACTGGCCAAACAAAATCAGGGACTTACCCCTTTTTGTAATATCAAATCATGTCTTGGTCAATGAATGTTTTTGTCTCTTTTGTATTAGAGATGACTTTCAGTTTCTTTGCTTCAATCGGGGGGGGGGGGGGGGGGGGCACTGGGTGGTCTAGAGGTAAGACTTTGGTCACCGGACTGGAATGTCCCGGGCTCGATACCCACCACAGGGCGGGGGGGGGGGGAGGAATTTTTTTCAAAAATCGAACACGTGGTGTTTTCGTGACTTCACTCTCCCCTGGTTGCTGGATAGCGAGACCCAATTTCTAGTCTTCTTTGGGTAGTGAGATCCAGTGTCTAGTCTTCTTTGGGTAGGGAAACACGATGCCTAGCCCTATCTGAGTAGTGAGATCCAGTGTCTAGTCTTCTTTGGGTAGGGAGACACGATGTCTAGCCCTCTCTGGGTAGTGAGACACGATGTCTAGCCCTCTCTGGGTAGTGAGATTCAGTGTCTAGTCTTCTTTGGGTAGGGAGACACGATGTCTAGTCCTCTCTGGGTTGTGAGATCCGATGTCTAGTTCTCTCTGGGTAGTGAGATCCGATGTCTAGTTCTCTCTGGGTAGTGAGATCCGATGTCTAGTCCTCTCTGGGTAGTGAGACACGATGTCTAGTCCTCTCTGGGTAGTGAGATCCGATGTCTAGTCCTCTCTGGGTAGTGAGACACGATGTCTAGTCCTCTCTGGGTAGTGAGATCCGATGTCTAGTCCTCTCTGGGTAGTGAGACACGATGTCTAGTCCTCTCTGGGTAGTGAGATCCGATGTCTAGTCCTCTCTGGGTAGTGAGACACGATGTCTAGTCCTCTCTGGGTAGTGAGACACGATGTCTAGTCCTCTCTGGGTAGTGAGATCCGGAGTTAGATCCCTCTCGAACAAGGGCGGTAAATAATAGATCTTGTGTGCATTCGCGCACGTTAAAGAACCCTGTTTAGTTTAAAGTCGAAAAGGGCCTCCTTCTGGCCATACATTGTTAAGTAAAATCTATCCAGTGAGAAGTGAGAAAACAGTTGTAAATTAAAGAAGCCTGATTTTAGAAAGATGGGGCAACAATACACACACAGCGCAACATCAATTACTTATTTAAAAAGCATATTTGTAAATCGTATTATATTATGTGGAATTTTGCCTGCTCGTTCATCAGAGCTAGCCCCGCCTGACTATTATCTGTTTGGTGCACTGAAAGGAATAGTTTCTCTAAATAATTCACAAACAATTAATGACCTGAATGCAGAAATTGTCACACAGATCCAACAAATATCACCGGTCGTTATCCAGAAGGTTTTCGAAAATTTGAAGCGGCGAGTCAACAAATATCTTGGTAGTAGACATTTTGAACACATGCTGTGGACACAACTTCATCGTGTGAACAGCCATTTTACCCAATACAAAACAGACAAGAGCAGTAGTGTCTAGATGAATAATACAATTTACGTTAGAATTTCCCGTATTTTCACACATATTTTCACTGCACAGCGACTCTATAAATACCCCGTATGACATTTCTTCACTGCGCTTGCACTGCTTAAACCTCCAAGAATTATTTATAGTTCTTGATAAAAATCCTCTCTAAATTTACGTTTGAATTCTGTAACATTCGTTAAAGTCAGGTGCAAGACGCCACTGTATGATTGCATGTGCATATTATTTGTTAAAGAGGAGTATTGATATTGAAATGAAACAGAAACATCAGGTTTGTAATCGTTTTAAACTGGAGTCTACTAGCAATGAGGAGATTTATAATTTACATTCAGACATTTGGGAGTTAGAAGTAGTAAGATGAGACTCTGAAGTTATGCAGTAGAAAACAGAACTCAAGGGAGTGAATAATTTAACGTTTAAAGATTTTCACTGGGAGTTATCCATTATGTAAAGATTAACCTACCCAATTATGGAGTGAAAACAAAGTGAATGAGTGGGGTAATGAAAATAGAAATTAAATGCAAGACGAGCACTTAAGGAACCCATAAGTACAGATAAAGCTAGGATGACCTAGAAATACAGAGAGAAGAGGGGTCACGGAAACCCTTTAGAACATCGACCCACACCGGAGAGAAGTAGAGGGAATGTCCAAAAACAGAGATGGGTGGAGACACATTCTATGTGTCCTATATTCCAATAAGTGGTCACAAGATTAATTTTCTGATTGAGTGTAAATAGAAGTGAAGTGTGAAAGAGTCAGCTAATTGAAATGAAAAGAAGTGTAAAAGAGTCAACTAATTGAAATGAAAAGAAGTGTAAAAGAGTCAACTAATTGAAATGAAAAGAAGTGTAAAAAAGTCAGCTAATTGAAATGAAAAGAAGTGTGAAAGAGTCAGCTAATTGAAATGAAAAGAAGTGTAAAAGAGTCAGCTAATTGAAATGAAAAGAAGTGTAAAAGAGTCAGCTAATTGAAATGAAAAGAAGTGTAACAGAGTCAGCTAATTAAAATGAAAAGAAATGTGGAAGAGTCAGATAAATGAAATGAAAAGAAGTGTGAAAGTGTCAGCTAATTGAAATGAAAAGAAGTGTGAAAGTGTCAGCTAATTGAAATGAAAGGAAGTGTGAAAGAGTCAGCTAATTGAAATAAAAAGAAGTGTGAAAAGTCTAATAATGGAAATAGTAGTATACAAGAATCGGTTAGTGAACATCCAAGTGTGATAATTCTAGATTAAGAAAACAGAAAGTGAAAGAAATTCCTTAAGAAAATATAAGCATGATGTACTGGCATAATAAATAAAATAGGAGCGAAAAAGAGTCGGATTACGAAAACTCGAAAATAGAATTTAAAAAAAGTTTGACAATTAAAATAGATACGGAAAAGCGTTTAGTAACGAAAATAGAAGAGGTGAACAAGTCTGAATGAGGGTAAACGCGTCCGATAATAAAAACAGATTTGTGAGAGTGTGTTGGGTAATGGAAAAATAAGTGTGAAAGTTTAGTTTATAATGACAAGAAAATGTGAAGAATTCTGATAGTAAAAACTAAGTGTGAATGTTTAGTTTAATAACATTGAAATGTGAAGAACTCTGATAATAAAAACTAAGTGTGAATGTTTAGTTTAATGACATTGAAATGTGAAGAACTCTGATAGTAAAAACTAAGTGTGAATGTTTACTTTAATGACATTGAAATGTGAAGAACTCTGATAATAAAAACCAAGCGTGAATGTACTGAGTGATCTAGAGGTAAGACATCGACCTTAGCACATGAAGGTCCAAAGTTCGAATCCAGCCATAAGCAGTGAACATTGTTCACTTCGAATTCGTTGTGTCTTCCTCACTTTTCCCTTCTCCGGTCTCTGTATAGGGAAGTCCAATGTCTGGCCTTCTCTGAGAATGACGAAAAAAAAAAACAGGATGTCTCGCGTGCACTCGCGCACGTTAAAAAACTCTTGGCAGCTGCAAGTCTAAAAAAGTAGACCAAGATTACACGTGTGGAGCCTACAGGCGCAAAATATCGCTGTTTTGGCGTAAATTAACGACACAACGCATGAACGTCCGCGTAAAGTGAACGATAAGAAGAAGTTTGAAAGAGCCAGGTAGTGAAAATAGAGGTTAGTTTAATAGTAGAAGGTTGGTGTCACATTTTAAACTGTTAGTAGAAGGTTGGTGTCACATTTTAAACTGTTAGTAGAAGGTTGGTGTCACATTTTAAACTGTTAGTAGAAGGTTGGTGTCACATTTTAAACTGTTAGTAGAAGGTTGGTGTCACATTTTAAATTGTTAGTAGAAGGTTGGTGTCACATTTAAAACTGTTAGAAGGTTGGTGTCAAAATTTAAACTGTAAGTAGAAGGTTGGTGTCACATTTTAAATTGTTAGTAGAAGGTTGGTGTCACATTTTAAATTGTTAGTAGAAGGTTGGTGTCACATTTAAAACTGTTAGTAGAAGGTTGGTGTCACATTTTAAATTGTTAGTAGAAGGTTGGTGTCACATTTAAAACTGTTAGTAGAAGGTTGGTGTCAAAATTTAAACTGTAAGTAGAAGGTTGGTGTCACATTTTAAATTGTTAGTAGAAGGTTGGTGTCACATTTTAAATTGTTAGTAGAAGGTTGGTGTCACATTTAAAACTGTTAGTAGAAGGTTGGTGTCAAAATTGAAACTGTTAGTAGAAGGTTGGTGTCACATTTTAAACTGTTAGTAGAAGGTTGGTGTCACAATTTAAACTGTTAGTAGAAGGTTGGTGTCAAAATTGAAACTGTTAGTAGAAGGTTGGTGTCAAAATTGAAACTGTTAGTAGAAGGTTGGTGTCAAAATTTAAACTGTTAGTAGAAGGTTGGTGTCAAAATTTAAACTGTTAGTAGAAGGTTGGTGTCAAATTTTAAACTGTTAGTAGAAGGTTTACAAGGTTGGTGTCACAATTTAAACTGTTAGTAGAAGGTTGGTGTCACAATTTAAACTGTTAGTAGAAGGTTGGTGTCACAATTTAAACTGTTAGTAGAAGGTTGGTGTCACAATTTAAACTGTTAGTAGAAGGTTGGTGTCACAAAGTAAACTGTTAGTAGAAGGTTGGTGTCACAATTTAAACTGTTAGTAGAAGGTTGGTGTCACAATTTAAACTGTTAGTAGAAGGTTGGTGTCACATTTTAAACTGTTAGTAGAAGGTTTACAAGGTTGGTGTCACATTTTAAACTGTTAGTAGAAGGTTGGTGTCACAATTTAAACTGTTAGTAGAAGGTTGGTGTCACAATTTAAACTGTTAGTAGAAGGTTGGTGTCACAATTTAAACTGTTAGTAGAAGGTTGGTGTCACAATTTAAACTGTTAGTAGAAGGTTGGTGTCACAAAGTAAACTGTTAGTAGAAGGTTGGTGTCACAATTTAAACTGTTAGTAGAAGGTTGGTGTCACAATTTAAACTCTCCCACATGTTAAAAATAGTCCAAAGAAATTAGGTTAAATACACAAATAAAATTGTCAACTCCAATGTTAAGTCGGTCCTATTATATGGCTGCGAAACATGGAGAACAACAAAATTTATAATCATGAAGATACAGATTTCATTAATGGATGCTTACGCAGAGTAAAAGTATGGAAATGGCAGGACAAAATCACTAACATAGAATTATGGAAATGTACCAGTCAAATACCAGTGGATAAAGAGATACAGCGAAGACGATGAAGCTAGATAGGACACACACTGCGGAAGCCAACTGAGAGTATTACACAACAGGCTCTTTTTTGGAATCCCCAGGAGAAAAGACAAAGTGGAAGACCAAAGTATTTTTGGAGAAGACAGATAGAAGCAGAGATGAAGATGATCGGGAAGACATGGAACGATCTTAAAAGAATGACAAGAAACAGAACTACTTAGAAAGTGTTTGTTGAAGACCTATGCTCCACAGGAAGCTGAAAGATAGAAGAAAATGTTAAAAATGATCTTCGTGGTTTGTTATTGTAAAGAGATCCAGCGGCGAGCCAGCTTGAGAACCGTCATATTAAAACCCTTGGTCTCGGCGCCTGCCCTGACTATCTCACTTGATCCCCACTTGCTACGGCTTTGAAGACACGTCATAACGGGACCTCCGAGTGGATTAATGGCTTGCTTAATACGGTCGCACTGGTAACGAGGAAAGCTCGGCCGATGGAGATCTGATTTGCTGATGATTTGATGATTTCACTCAGGATTTTGAAAGCCGGCTCGTAACAAACGTCTAGACATTCCAGACTGGTATTGATCTGGTCCTGGGCATCTTAGTTAATCTGCTACTTCCTTCTAACTCTGTTATTGGTTCTTCAGAGTAATGACCACGGATGTGAAGTAACTCACCAAACCTTTGTATTCAATTCCTCTATTATTCATCTCCTCAAATACTCTCTATCTTTCTAGTTTCCTACTTTGATTGATCCACTTCACGGTTCATTGTCAAGGATACTTTAGTTGATTTCTCGTTTGTGTATTCCAACAAGATAAATGTACGTTTGTGTTCTCCAACAAGATAAATGTATGTTTGTGTTCTCCAACAAGATAAATACACGTTTGTGTTCTCCAACAAGATAAATGCACGTTTGTGTTCTCCAACAAGATAAATGTATGTTTGTGTATTCCAACAAGATAAATGTACGTTTGTGTTCTTCAACAAGATAAATGTACGTTTGTGTTCTCCAACAAGATAAATGTACGTTTGTGTTCTCCAACAAGATAAATGTTCGTTTGTGTTCTCCAACAAGATAAATGCACGTTTGTGTTCTCCAACAAGATAAATGCACGTTTGTGTTCTCCAACAAGATAAATGTACGTTTGTGTTCTCCAACAAGATAAATGCACGTTTGTGTTCTCCAACAAGATAAATGTATGTTTGTGTTCTCCAACAAGATAAATGCACGTTTGTGTTCTCCAACAAGATAAATGTATGTTTGTGTTCTCCAACAAGATAAATGCACGTTTGTGTTCTCCAACAAGATAAAAAATGTACGTTTATGTTCTCCAACAAGATAAATGTACGTTTGTGTTCTCCAACAAGATAAATGTACGTTTATGTTCTCCAACAAGATAAATGCACGTTTTTCATTTAATATACATTCAGTGATTAGATGAAGTTGTATTTTAAACCCCCCCCCCCCCCCCACCACAATCAAAATAATAAACTTTTATGGTTAAAAATTTAATATTTCATGCCCTGAAACCGTCAGATTTGACATTATTTTGATCTTTTTTTTATTTACATGGACTAACTTCTAAGATATTCAAACATAAAAAATTAATGTAGTTTAACAATGTATGTTTTGTGTGTGGTGTTACAAACTGAAACCCCCTCAATGAGATATCAACTTTAAGTGTGAGCGTAATAGGCTCAGACCGCCATCCCACATAAATGTTGCAAACAATTGGTTTTTTACATTGTAACGAGAATGCCGCTTTGAGATTAAAGCAAAAACTGTGACTTATATTTGTATATGTAAACGTGGAAAGCGATATTTCACTTAATAACTGACACTCACGTGTGTCCATGATGGATTAAAATAAAAATTGCAGTTGTTGTCAATGTCTTCAGACTGCGTGGGCGTAATATTAAACAAAAACCTATTACCAGACTGTGAACGGACAGACGCAGGGTTGTCATTAAGACGCGGATGTAAAGAAATTATGAAAGACATATTTATTAACAGACACGTGGGCAATGATATTATATTTAAAAGTTCAAATACGTAGATATCAAGTCTTCGGTCCAACGTAATTATAACAAGCATCAAATGAAAGACTCTTTACATATATACATATTTTTATAGCACCGGTATCCGACTAATCTCTTCCATTTTCGGAAACATACTTCTCTGTTCCTATAGTACACATACCGAGGTGGCTAGTGCACTCACTGCTGACCAGAAGAGCCAGAACTCAAATCCTAGATTTTGCGATTTGTTGTTGTTATTATTATTTGTAGTATAGGAGACACTTTTATGTTGAGAGTGGGTTAGCCTGTCGACATCATTCATAAAATGTGCAGATCATCACATGCACCGTATTCCTCGAGCGTCGTAAAGTTTAATTCTTTTCAACTATTTGTCTAGGGCATATTTCCTATTACATTTTACTCGTAAAACACTACACTCTAATTTATCTCTATTCATGGATTCAATACTCGGACTCCTCTATTGTTATACTTTGCTACTCTTGTTTCTATATTTTAAAATTAAATATTACATTAGTAAAAACAAAACAAAAAATAATGCAACACTAATTTGCTCCGATCTCATTATTATTTGCTAATTTACTTCAGCTGTTTTATTTATTGCTACTAATTTGTTCTGAGCTATCATAAATAATTATATACTTCTCATAGCATTCTAAACTGGCATATATCACCACGGTGAAGCGAGAAAAGAATGGGGTCACTGTCATCTGTCACGCATGTCGTAGGTGGCATCTAAAGAGGTTGGAGATCAAGGTTTTCGTCGGTGCTAGGGAGTGCGTGCATCTGACATGAATCCATCATCAGTGCTTTCACTAATGTGGGGTAGGGCGCTGTTCATACTAGAGAAAGAGAATGTGAGAGGATGGGATATGAGCAATATGGAGTTGTGCGATGACGATGATCTTCCGACTAAATTAAACTGGCATATTTCAGTGGTTTCTATTATCAGGAAACACGTCTACTTGCGATCCTGGAAGACGTCTCGACCGCTAAACTGAAAGTCATTCTGGAAGACGTCTCGACCGCTAAACTGAAAGTCATTCTGGAAGACGTCTCGACCGCTAAACTGAAAGTCATTACCTGGCTTGTTGAAAGGGATATTATGAGTTGCTTAATTCATCGTCTTCTTCTTGTTCTTGTTCACCATTTCTCCTTCTTTCTGGTGTCCAGTGAGATGTTCTTGTTTTTTTCTCTTCTGGTAGCCCCAGTCATTGACACTTAATAATTATGTATATTTTTCTGACGCCACTCTAACGTAGTCTGGACCTGTCTCTAGCTCTGTGCCCGTCTCCGTTTTCGATGTATGTCTTTCATGATATGGGGGTCCCTATAAACTCTCTCCGTGTGAAAACCATGCTATTTGTTGTCTTTGAATGTATTCAAAATTGTTTCAATGCCAACGTTTTTCTGTTACAACCTCATTTCTGCTTTTGTCTCTTCTTCTACAGAGTTACACGTATATGCCATTTATGTTGTGAGTAACTTTCCCTCTCTGTCTTGTTGTGAGTGACCGTGGTTAGCAGCTTACAACACAGGGTGTTGATGAATATGCTTTGTATAAGATGTTTCTCTTATGCTGAATGCCTTGTGTTGATGAGAACACCTGCTTGCCCCAGTATTTGGATTACCTTTACTGCAGTAAATATTAATTTCTCAATTCATTTCATGCCGCGATAGCTCAGTGGCTAGTGAACTGGACTACAAAGGACAAGAGGTAGGGTTCGATCCCAACCGATGGGCTCCGGTTCACCCAGCCTTTAATAGGTACCGGATTTTTTTTCTGGGAAAGTAAAACGGCACGGGCGTAATATCGACCACATTACCCCAAAAAATCATGTGTCGAAGGTCTGTAAAATTTATGGTCACTAACACCATATTCCCTATACGGCACTTGGCGTGACGGGTGTACTTTACTTTTTTTTTTAATATATATTAATTTCGCCATCTTTGTTTGTTTCCAAATACCTGAACTCTCATATCTGTTTTATACCTGTGTCCTCTATTAATATATTTAGGCTTGTTTCTCACTCCTTATCCTCATGACTTCTGTTTTTGCTTATGTTTTTATGTTGATTGTCATATTATTTGTGTCGCACACCTGATTCAATGATATAAGATAATTATGTGATTTCTCGAGTGTTTCTGCTGTCGAGGCCTGGTTATCTGCACAGAGCAAACCTCCGAATGAATGAGTAACGTTGTCATTTTGCAACATCTGTGCGTTATGTATAAGGTGCATACAACACATGTACAAGGAGCACACAACACATGTACAAGATGCACACAACACATGTATGTGGTACACACAACACAGTACAAGGTGCACACAACACAGTACAATGTTATCTACTGCTAGTCTTAGCCTCAAAGTGGCATTTTGGTTCTAATCTTTGATGTTTTGTAGTTTATGTGAACGCAGATTCCCTGATCATATATTGCTATTTCATGAGGATGCTTCAAATGTAGCAGTAAAGAAGAAACATGAGTACATTCACAATCATCATGAGTAAACATCGCGAGAATACCCTGAATCATAAAAGAAAACATTAAAAACCTTAAAAACATTGCATATTAAAGAGAACTGGCTTATCAACAATGTTGTATCTCACATATGAAATTGTTCATCGAACGAGATAGTAGTCTGGAGAGAACAATAATGGAAGAAATGATTCAGAAAAATGAGACAAGGATAGACTAAGAAGAGGATAGTTTCAAAACATTACGTGGACTTTTTAACTTGACAACAGAGGAAATGTAAGATCTGATTAGAGAGACATTACCTTAGATGGGCTGTGATGAGAGCAAAGGTTCTCCAACAGACATGCAACTAGATAATGATGGTGGTGCCAGTTTGTAAGAACAGAGACATGAACTTCATTGCTCAGCTAGTTCTTGCACTAATGATGTGTCGATTAGAGCATCTCAGAATAAACGTTGCACAGGTTGACGAATGTGACATTCTCTGGCAGGAAACAGTGTTCAATCACAAACGGTCTTGGAAATATACGGGACAACTTGATCTAATTATTGTGGATGTATCATACTCATGTTTATCGTTTACAACAGGAAAGCGACGTGTATACTAAAATATCACTAACATTTAACTGTGTATGAAGCAAGCGAAGTAGAATACACAATTAGTTTTATCAGATTCTGAACCATACATCAACTTCAGATCTGACCTAAAGGCACTGCTGTTAATTGTTAAAATTAGCTCATTAGTTCCAGCACAGCCCAGTTTTCACCAAAATATTCTTGCAACGACAACCAACAGTCTTTGAGAAGGTCAATTTCATTAATTAGTGGACATTAAATCAGCACAAACAGCATTTTTCTTCTCAGTTACTTAATGAGATAATCTCCGAGCACGGACTGCCCTTCACTTAATGCTAATTTTGTTCGCTGACGTGTGTTTATTAATTACTACTTTTTTGTTTATGTATTTTTTTTTTTTACATTTCCGGGCAAAGTGCAGTTTTCATAACAACGACCTCTAGTGCAAGAAGGGAGGGGAGGTTAACAGCACTTCTGAAGTGGGTTTCAAGTGTGACATTTAATACATTAGTTGTCTTCTCTTATTTGGATTTTTTTCTCGAAGTTTTTTTAAACAACTAGCTCATAATGAACAGCCTTGAAGTGAAATGATTGTGCTGGTTTCGTTGATCTTGATCAGCGTGGGAAGTTTCAACAATCGAATGCCATCAACTTCAAACGCCCGTATACTCTGTTTTTTTTTACACTTGGAAGGCAGAGTAAGAGATGGGATGATAACATGAAAGAATGTACAGCCCTCGACTTAGCAGAAGGATTGAGAATAGGGGGGAAAAGGATGACTGAGAATAGGGGAAAAATAGAGAGAGTTGACGAAGTCTCTTAGTGCTGTCTCAACGACTTGCACGGTTATGGGTTTAAGAAGAGGATGTTTATGAGAAGATTAGAAGATGAAGATTATGGGAAGAAAAGAGGAAGAAGAAGTAAAAGAAGATTCTGAGAAGATTTGTTGAAGAAGAAGAAGATGAGGACGATGAAGAGAAGGAGAAGAGGAAGAAGAAGAGGAATAGAAGAAGAAGAAGAAGAAGAAGAAGAAGAAGGAAAGAAAGAAGTAGAAGAAGAAGAAGAGGAAGAAAGAAGAAGAAGAAGGAACAATAACCTGTCATAGCAAATATAAATAATAAATTTCGAGAATTTTTTTTCACACAATTAATGTACTGTTCATGTGTGATGATAATATGTGAACATAACATTTTCCAAAGTACATGAACCCACAAAAGGGGTTCGATTACTCAAATACCTAGAAACATGAGATAGTTTTCCAGCACTCGTACTGGTTCACTGTCCTGGTCATGCAAAAGAAATACAAGAGTATGTCCGTGCTGGCAATTTAAATTTTAAATTGTAAAGGTAAAGTACGAGACTGGAATCGGCGTCTTAGCACTCGAGTTTTCACCCAAACATGCTCGGCCACCGTGGTTAGTGAACTGGACTACAAAGGACAAGAGATAGGGTTCGATCCCAACCGACGGCTCCGATTCACCCAGCCTTTACTGGGTACCGGATTTTTTCTGGAAAAGTAAAGCGGCACGGGCGTAATACCGACCACATTACCCCAAAAATCATGTGCCGAAGGTCTGTAAAATTTATTCGGCTTGTTGCATGCGCTACTGAGTTAAGTACTCTGTGCACACCGTGAGCTGTGTGTCTCATCTGTTTTTATCAGGTTTCGATATTCCCTTTGTTTACGATGAATGACAAGGAACAGTTGGCTGTGTTCACTTTCTGTGCGGTTTCGCCGTATGTCTTTTGGCGTGTGCTGAGACTGCTATGATGGGGACTACAGTTACCTTTCTTTGTTTGGGAGATGAGTTAGTAATTCGGATGATTCCACTGCTACGGGTGGTTGAGCAATTATGGATTTTAATTCATTTGCAGTGATACCGGTGCCTTCCATAACCATAAAGCCGTTTAGGTAAACAAAAGTATATGAACTTCTGCCTTCAACCGACGACTAATGTTGTTCCGCTCTTAAAGGGCATTAAGTGGATGGTAATATCTTATGTTGCAGTCTACAACTGCCATGCACCTTTCATTTGTACATATTCATATATAGCATGACGTTTATGGGTGCTGAGTTGTCGTCCGTGTCGGTCTCTAGACATTTGGTCAGGCTAGTTCACCTGTTACTAGGGACACGTGAAGCGGCATAGTAGGCTCTGTGTAGTCTGGATCATCCATTCTGGACCAACAGGCAGTTAAGTGTCTGTCCCATTCAGCAATAGTGGGAACCTCGTCAAACACGAATTGGAAGTCTAGTGTAGTGTGGATGTGCAAGTCTAGTGTGGTGTGGATGTGGAAGTCTAGCGTAGTGTGGATGTGTAAGTCTAGTGTGTGTGTGTGTGTGTGTGGATACGGAAGTCTAGTGTGCAGGGATATGGTAGTCTAGTGTTTGTGCGGATATGAAAGTCTAATGTGTGTAAATATCGAAGTCTAGTGTGTGCGGCTACATGTGTCTAGTCTGTGCGGACATGGATGCCTAATGTGTACAGATTTGGAAGCCTAGTGTGTGCGGATATGGAAGTCTAGTGTGTGTGGATATAGAAGTCTAGTCTGTACGGATATGGAATTCTAATGTGTGCGGATATGAAAGTCTAGTGTGTGGGGATGTGAAAGTCTAATGTGTACGGATATGAAAGTCTAGAGTGTACGGATATGAAAGTCTAGTGTGTACGGATATGAAAGTCTAGTGTGTACAGATATGGTAGTCTAGTGTGTACGGATATGAAAGTCTAGTGTGTACGGATATGAAAGTCTAGTTTGTGCGGATATGAAAGTCTAGTGTGCGCGGATATGAAAGTCTAGTGTGTACGGATATGGAAGTCTAGTGTGTACGGATATGGAAGTCTAGTGTTTGCGGATATTGAAGTCTAGTGTCTGTGTGTGTGTGTGTGCGTGGATATGGAAGTCTAGCGTTAATGGATATGCAAGTCTAGTGTGGATGAGGAAGTCTAGCGTCTGCGGATATGGAATGCTAGTGTGTGCGTGTGCTAAAGTCTAGTGTGTGTGGATATAGAAGTCTAGTGTGTGCGGATATAGAAGTATAGCGTGTGCGGATATAGAAGTCTATTGTGTGCGGATATTGAAGTCTAGTGTGTATAGATATGGAAGTCTAATGTGTCTTGATATGGAAGCGAAGTCTAGTGTGTACGAATATGGAAGTGTGATGTGTGTGGATATGGAAAGTCCACAGTGAGCAGATATAGAAGTGTAATGTGAGCAGATATAGACGTCTAGTGTGTGCGGATATAGAAGTCTTATGTGAGAATACGGACAGTTTATATGACGTAGATGTGCTGTGCTACAATTTTGAGGTAGGAAAACTCACTCAGTAAAACTCGTTTACGAATTTGAAAACTGGTATTTACTTATATGAGAAGATTGATATCATGGAGGACGGATAATCGGATAATATCATCAACAAAGTAGGGAACAAAAGCAAATAAAAGTTGTTTAGATAATAGCACAAATCTGAAGTCATGCATAGGTAGTTGAAAATGCAATCTTGTTTGGGCGGATTAGCGGGGTGTGTAACCAGCGAGATAATGAAACAATCACTTCATGTACTTTTCGCTTCCTGCGTCCTAAATTAATACATATTTATTGTTCCTTCATAATGGGTTCAAACAAGTGCATTTAACTTTTATTATTATTGGTTTGCATCCAGTTCAGCCAGGTAGAATTGACGTTATAGCTCATAGTCGGGTGCCATAGTTCGAGAGTTTGTTGCCCTCGCTGCGAGGCTCGTTGGTTTAACGTAATGTCATTTATTTATTCAGATATGAAAAGGGTGAACAAGTGAATTTACGTGCACCATAAATATTTACACAGGACGTAAATTTCGTGTAGACATGATTGGATAAACATGCACGTAGACATGGCTTGAGAAGTAATCCATTAATAATGAGGTTTTTCTTATCATTGGGGAGATAAACATAATTGATACGGGTCATATAATCGGCAGACGTCGGTGTATAGAATAATGAATCAGGAATTCAAATAAAGGTGAAGGGGTGTGGGGGGATGCTAATATAAACTACTGATTGGTACTTAAAAAGTAAGTAAAAGTAAAGTACCCCCGTCACGCCAAGTGGCGTATAGGGAATATGGTGTTAGTGACCATACATTTTACAGACCTTCAGCACATGATTTTTGGGTTAATGTGGTCGGTATTACTCCCGTGCCGCTTTATTTTCCCAGAAAAAAATACAGTTCCCATTTGGGGCTGGGTAAACCCGGAAGCGGTCGGTTGGGAACGAACCCTACCTCTTGTCCTTTCTAGTCCAGTTCACCAACTACTGAGCTATCGCGGCTCCCGATTGGTACTTAGCTTATTATTTAAATAGCTAGATTAGCAGTGTGAGTGTATGAATATATTTAACGAATTATTAGTTTGCTCATTTCCTAGTGAGGGGTTAGAGCAAAGAACCGCAAATGAATGCATACAAATGCGAAGCTGCAGTAAAGCTAAATTTGAGGGAGAATTGAAAGGTTGACTTCAGTGGTGTCCAGGCAATCCTCAGGGTTATTGGACGAAGAGAAGAATAAACACTGACTTGCCACTAGGAAATGAGAGGGATTTAAGGAAAAAATGGTATAGTAAAAGTTTTACGTAATTGATAGATGACACAAATTTGAACGACGTTTCGACTCAGTAGGCCTTCAGCAGGAACAAAACAAACAACATACACATTAGATATGTAAGTAAATAAAACTAATCCAACATAGCTAACTAGTAATGAAACATCCAAAACAAAATAAATGAGGAAGAAGGAGGAATCGAGGGTCGAGAAGGAAGGATTCGAGATTCCCGCGAATCCTTCTTTGTTATACCGGCCACGGCCCACGACACAGGGAAGAAATTTTTCGTTTCTTTAACCAGTTTCAATTATTTTGTTTTGCATGTTTCATTACTAGTTAGCTATGTATGATTATTTTTATTTACATACATATCTGTGTGTGTGTTGTTTGTGTGTTCCTGTTGAAGGCCTATTGAGCCTAAACGTCGTTCAAATTTGTGTCGTCTATCAATGACGTAAAGCTTTTGCCATATCATTTTTTCCTATTTTTCCCTCTCATTTCCTAGTGGTAAGTCAGTGTTTATTCTTCTCTTCGTCCCTTAACACAGGATTGCTGGGACACGACTGAAGTCAACATTCTACATTCTATCGCTATCTTCAATGGGTTCTGCAGCGTCGAGGCCCGTCTATTTGTGGATATTTTCTCCCCATCTCTTTTTTTGCCTACTTCTTCATCTCGCTGCTTGCACAGATCCTTATAGGATGATCTTTGTTAGGCCTGACGATCGTGATACGTAGCCAAACCTTTAGCCATTGTAGGAATAGTTACTATAGTTCGTTCCGAAATTCGTGCCCACAGAATTAATTATCTTAAAATTGATGAATTTCAGTAATTATTGTTCATTAAATCTTATTTTTTCACCGACCTTCAGTCTGATCTTTTTTCCATACTGTCGTGCATTTAGGAAAGATTTTTGCTTCTTTGAGGTATATAAAAATGTGATTTTCTTGCTTGTCCTAATTTTTAGGATTTTACAATACCCACATGTAATCAACTCACTGTTTAAAAAGGCAAATTTCACGTGCTCTCCACACAATCTTACCACAAGCTCACCCTCGCTGAACCGTAAATTGATACGGATACGGCTATAACTTGCATTGTTAGAAAACTAACGTAATTTACAATAAAATCTAATGTTTAGATCACACGGTTCGATATTTTCCTAATATTATATAACAAAAAACTGTTTGTGCAAAATTCAGACTACCTTAGTACTTAAATGTTATACAATTTTAAGGTCGGTGAACAAATAAGATTTCACGAGACAGAATTACTGAAATTCATCAAACCGTTTCCCAGATAATTGACAAACTCTGTGGGCACGAATTTAGGAACGAACTATAACTGAAATCCTGACCCAGGGTACCTTGTGGTTTGATACGTTCATAGACCCGCGTGTACTAAATTGAAGATTCGCCAAATTTTTTTATCAGCTCTTGTAATCTGACAGATGGGTTCTTGACTAATCTTAGTATGTTGTGAAGTACTCGGGTAGGAGTGATTTGGAAGCTGGAAGTAGCCCAAGTAGATACGCTACTGTTGATGTGTGTCGCTAACTTGAGTAGCTTTATCATCAACAATCAGCATTGGCATTCATCATCATCATCATCATCAAGTACCGGGCCTACTGGCGTAGGTGATCATGTCTGTCCACAACTTTCGATCTCGACAGTTCTTTATCATTTCTGTTGTTGACCTTCTGCCAAGCCATTCTCGTAAGCTGTCTAGTATTTATCTCTCTTTGTTTCCCTCTATCTCTTCGTCCCTCAATTTTTCCAGTTGTTACAAAATATTCCAGTTGTTCTCTTCTCATTACATGGCCAAAAAATGATGATTGTTTCTTCCTAATATTGGAAATTAGCTCTCTTTTTGCTTTGACCTCTTTCAGAACATTTTCATTACTCTTCTTAGCTGTCCATGGTATTCTCAACATTCTTCTGTAAAACCACATTTCTACAGACTCCAGTGATTTTCTTGTCTGTTGTCCTATTATCCATGATTCACATCCATATGTTAAGACTGGCTCTACATAACATTTAAGAACTCTTTTTCATAGCATTGACATTGAAGTATGAATAATCCATCAAACGTTTTTATACTCTCTATCCCCATACTCCAGCCGCGACAATGGAAGTATGACCCCACACCCTCCACACGTAAGAACCACTACTCCAACTCCTAAAGTGCCAAAACTCCACTATAACTCCACACCCTCCACACGTAAGACCCTCTACTCCAACTCCTATATTGCCCAAACTCCACTATAACTCCACACCCTACACACGTAAGACCCTCTACTCCAACTCTTATATTGCCCAAACTCCACTATAACTCCACATCCTCCACACGTAAGACTCTGTACTACAACTCCTATATTGCCCAAACTCCAATATAACTCCACACCCTCCACACGTAAGACCCTCTACTCCAACTCCTATATTTCCCAAACTCCACTATAACTCCACATCCTCCACACGTAAGACTCTCTACTCCAACTCTACATATGTCCTAACATACATTAATTTCACTTTAATTAACTCCCCAAATCCCGAATTCTTTCATTCATTTGTCCTTCTTTCGTCAAGACTTATTACCCAAACGCATTACAGATCTTGAAATATTCCTTTATTAAGATAATAAAGAAAATACAAAAAGAATATGTACAGTTGTAAGAATGTTAAATTCACTTATTATTCATTGTGCACTTTTCTATATTCAGTCTAATTATATCCCATTAGCCTATTTTCTATATAAGTTTGAAATGCCCATGGGGGAAAGGCGGTTGGGGATGAGAAATTAAAAGGGTGGTTAATAACGTTGAAAAATCTGGCTCTTGAAATAATAACATTGTAGTTTTGTGGTTTCTTAAAATAGGAAACATTGCGCCTGTATATGTGGCATTGTTAACAGCGTGTCAGAGCACTGGCTATGTCGCTACTAACAGGTGAAGCTTAGTACTTCTGGTGAAGTTCAATACTTCACTACCTTACAACCACTGGAAGGTGAAGTTTAGTACTTCACTACCTTACAACCACTGGAAGGTGAAGTTTAGTACTTCACTACCTTACAACCACTAGAAGGTGAAGTTTAGTACTTCGCCACCTTACAACCAATGGAAGGTGAAGTTTAGTACTTCACTACCTTACAACCACTGGAAGGTGAAGCTTAGTACTTTACTACTTTACAACCAATAGAAGGTGAAGTTTAGTACTTCTCCACTTTACAACCAATGGAAGGTGAAGTTTAGTACTTCGCTACTTTACAACCACTGGAAGGTGAAGCTTAGTACTTTACTACTTTACAACCAATGGAAGGTGAAGTTTAGTACTTCTCCACTTTACAACCAATGGAAGGTGAAGTTTAGTACTTCTCCACTTTACAACCAATAGAAGGTGAAGTTTAGTACTTCGCTACTTTACAACCACTGGAAGGTGAAGTTTAGTGCTTAAAACCGGTGGAAGGTGAAGTTTATAATTTCATTACCCTAAAGCCGTTGGAATGTGAAGTTTAGTATTTCTCTACCCTAAAGCCGTGGGAAGGTGAAGTTCAGTAGTTCTCTACCCTAAAGCCGTTGGAAGGTGAAGTTTAGTACTTCACTACCCTAAAGCCGTTGGAAGGTGAAGTTTAGTACTTCTCTACCCTAAAGCCGTTGGAAGGTGAAGTTTAGTACTTCTCTACCCTAAAGCCGTTGGAGGGTGAAGTTAAGTACTTTTCTACCCTAAACCCGTTGAAAGGTGAAGTTTAGTACTTCTCCACCTTAAAGCCGTTGAAAGGTGAAGTTTAGTACTTCTCTATCCTAAAGCCGTTGAAAGGTGAAGTTTAGTACTTCTCCACCCTAAAGTCGTTGAAAGGTGAAGTTTAGTACTTCTCCACCCTAAAGCCTTTGGAAGCCTGAGAGGCAGAACGAGTTTGTGCGCCCCTGCTAGGGACTGTTGCCTATCACCAGTATGTGGTGTTTACTCTTTTTGTCAGCCACGTGGCTTCTGAGTTCACACAGACACTGAAAGTGGAACCAGTGATTTCTCTGGAAAAGTAAGGTAACCTGATACGATATCGACTCATAACATTTTATGTTGGTCGTTGAAAGATAAGGGCACTAATATAATGTTGCCTATGCTACTCAAGGAGTTAAAGAAAATGTGACTTTCCTACAACCTACTGCACAATACATTTCCCTGTGACATCCGTCACTATTTACCTTAATAATGGAAACGGAGATCTAACTTCTGAAATGACTTCACTCCATATCTATCTATCTATCTATCTATCTATCTATCTATCTATCTATCTATCTATCTATCTATCTATCTATCTATCTATCTATCTATCTATCTATCTATCTATCTATCTATCTATCTATCTATCTATCTATCTATCTATCTATCTATCTATCTATCTATCTATCTATCCATCCATCCATCCATCCATCCATCCATCCATCCATCCATCCATCCATCCATCCATCCATCCGTCTGTCTGTCTGTCTGTCTGTCTGTCTGTCTGTTTGTCTGTCTCTCTGTCTGTCTGTCTATCTATCTATCTATCTATATATCTATCTATCTATCTATCTATCTATCTATCTATCTATCTATCTATCTATCTATCTATCTATCTATCTATCTATCTATCTATCTATCTATCTATCTATCTATCTATCTATCTATCTATCGATCCATCCATCCATCCATCCATCCATCCATCCATCCATCCATCCATCCATCCATCCAACCATCCATCCATCCGTCCGTCTGTCTGTCTGTCTGTCTGTCTGTCTGTCTGTCTGTCTGTCTGTCTGTTTGTCTGTCTCTCTGTCTGTCTGTCTATCTATCTATCTATCTATCTATCTATCTATCTATCTATCTATCTATCTATCTATCTATCTATCTATCTATCTATCTATCTATCTATCTATCTATCTATCTATCTATCTATCTATCTATCTATCTATCTATCTATCTATCTATCTATCTATCTATCTATCTATCTATCTATCTATCTATCTATCTATCTATCTATCTATCTATCTATCTATCTATCTATCTATCTATCTATCTATCTATCTATCTATCTATCTATCTATCTATCTATCTATCTATCTATCTATCTATCTCAATATAAATTATTCGAAATATTTCACGTGTAATGATCTAATTTTCAAACATTCTGCATATAATGAATCAATTAGAAATCTTACACAGGTAGATATAAAAATAGACCCATCTCGCACATAATAATACCACAGGAGTTCTCAAGCATGTAAAAATAAAAAAGCTAATTTTGCGCTGCTATATTTAACTGTTAAAGACAAGTGGTACAATATTAAAACAGGTAAATGAATTTAAATATTTGGGAACTTTGTTAACCTCAGACGGAAGATGTACAAAAGAGGTGAGATGCAGAATGGCTCAGGCAAAAGCAGCTTTCCAAAAAATGAAGAAGATACTATGCAATCCATTTTTGACAATAGAAACAAGAAAAAGAGTTCTTAAATGTTATGTAGAGCCAGTCTTAACATATGGATGCGAATCATGGACAGTAGGACAACAGACAAGAAAATCACCGGAGTCTGTAGAAATGTGGTTTTACAGAAGAATGTTGAGAGCACCATGGACAGCTAAGAAGAGTAATGAAGATATTCTGAGAGAGGTCAAAGCAAAAAGAGAGCTAATTTTCAATGTTAGGAAGAAACAATCATCATTTTTTGGCCATGTAATGAGAAGAGAACAACTGGAATATATTGTAACAACTGGAAAAATTGAGGGACGAAGAGATAGAGGGAAGCAAAGGGAAAAAACAACAGACAGCCGAGATCGAAAGTTGTGGAGAGACATGATCACCTACGCCAGTAGTCCCGGTACTTGATAATGATATTTAATTGTAGTATTAGTGTATATTTAATGCAATAATGCAAATCGTAGGCTACCTACTTTTATTGAATAAGTCACATTTGTTCCGAGCGATGAAGACATTTCCTGTTTCCGGTCGCCCAACTATTTACCTTCGTCAACATTCCCATCAACATAACAACATTATCATCCTGTCTTAAAAGGCTTTGGTAACCGCGATTGCTCAGTGGTTAGTGAGTTGGACAAGAGGTAGGGTTCGATCCCAACCGACGGCTTCCGGGTTCACCCAGCTTTAAATGGGTACCGGATTTTTTTTCTGGGAAAGTAAAGCGGCACGGGCGTAATACTGACCACATTACCCCAAAAAATCATGTGCTGAAGGTCTGTAAAATATAGGGTCACTAACACCATATTTCCCTATACGCCACTTGGCGTGACGGGGGCTCTTTACTTACTTTACTAACACCATATTTCCCTATACGCCACTTGGCGTGACGGGGGCTCTTTACTTACTTTACTAACACCATATTTCCCTATACGCCACTTGGCGTGACGGGGGCTCTTTACTTACTTTACTAACACCATATTTCCCTATACGCCACTTGGCGTGACGGGGGCTCTTTACTTACTTTACTAACACCATATTTCCCTATACGCCACTTGGCGTGACGGGGGCTCTTTACTTACTTTACTAACACCATATTTCCCTATACGCCACTTGGCGTGACGGGGGCTCTTTACTTACTTTACTAACATCATATTTCCCTATACGCCACTTGGCGTGACGGGGGCTCTTTACTCTTTACTTTAGAAAAACTAAGAATAGCAAAATGTTACATCTTCTCAATATTCCTATATGGTGCAGAAACATAGATATTAGACAAGAAAACAGAACAGAGAATTGAAGCCTTTGAAATGTGGATATATAGAAGAATAGGTAGAATTGGATGGAAGGAAAAGAAAACAAACGATGAAGTCTTAAAACAACTAAAAATGAAAAGAGAACTACTAAGCACAATTCAAATAAGACAAATGCGATTTTTGGGCCATGTTAAAAGATACAACAGCCTACTAAAAGTAATCTTGGAGGGGAAAATACAAGGTAAAAGAGGCAGAGGCAGACCAAGACTAACATGGACGAGTAACGTCAAAAGATGGACAAATCAGCCAATGACAACCTGCACCATCAAAGCAAGAGACAGAGCAGAATGGCGCTCCATGGTAGCCAACCTTCGTTGCGGAGGCGGCACTCGATGATGATGATAATGAATGAAATAAAATATAGAAAATCGTTCAATAAGGAAATAAAATATAGAAAATCCTTCTATAATGAAATACAATTTAGAAATATGTTCTATTGGTTATTGGTTATTGGTTATTGGTTATGGAAGGCCTCGGTATCACAGCAAACGAATTAAAATCCATAATTGCTCAACCGCCCGTGCCAGTGGAATCATCCGAATTACTAATTCATCTCCCAAACAAAGAAAGGTAACTGTAGTCGCCATCGTAGCAGTCTCAGCACACGCCAAAAGACATAAGGCGAAACCGCGCAGAAAGTGAACACAGCCGACTGTTCCCTGTCATACGATATCATCATTCATCGTAAACAAGCGGGATATCGAAGCAGGATAAAAACGGATGAGACACACAGCTCACGGTGTGCACAGAGCACTTAACTCAGTAGCTCCTTCAACAAGCCAGACTTGGAATATGAGGAAACTGCAAGAAGGAACACTTTTCAGACATAGCCTTCATGGTTCCTGCCGCCTATCCACCATATACCATTGGAGTTCACGTCCTCCCGAAAATAATCTGTTCTATAAGAAATTAAAATATAGAAATTCGTTCCATAATAAAATGAAATATAGAAATTCGAAGTATATTGAAATAAAAGATATAAATTCGATGTTTCGTCACTTCCAAATTGTATCCGTTCGGTTGTCGACGGATTACAAAGTTCTAGTTCATGCCCTTTTGGCGGCTTCACTATTGGAGATTGATGTTGTGGCGCTGCTTTAATCTCGTCTGTCCATCTTACTCTGGGTCTGCCTCTTGCTCTTCTCCTATTTGCTCTTGCAATATATGCTTTGTATGGTAAGAAGTTTCATATCATTCTTTTTAGATGAGGAAATCAGTTTATTTCTTGTTTCTGCATGTAGCTTAGAACTGGCTCAATATCTACTCTTCTCTTATAATATAATTTCTGGTTCTGTCTTTTCTGGTTACCCTAAGAACTTTTCTCAGACATCGCATCTCTGTGGTGAAAAGCTTTCTTTTACGCTTAAGCTTTAAGTGACATTTTTGGGATTGGTAAAGTAAAGGTAAAGTAAAGGTAAAGTAAAGGTAAAGGTAAAGTACGAGACTTGAACCGGCGTCTTAGCACGCGAGTTTCCATCCATATGTACTCGGCCGCCTATCCAGAAATGTTCGGATATTTCTGTATAGTGTCGCCTCAAGCATCGAAACTCAGATGCGAGGCAACATTCCTCACCTTCCCAAGGTAATACTCTGGTACCCATTTCTGCCAACGGCTGGGTCGACCGTGGGGGAATTTTTTTTTTTTCTCCGACCACGAGTACAATTCACACTGCTCCCAGCGGAATCGAACACGCGTTGTCCGAACGTCGGTAGTCCAGTCGGGTGGTGTTCCCAACTCGGCTACCGAGGCCCCCTTTTGGGATTGATAACTTCGAGGTATAAGGTGTAACTGCAGAGATCCTCCACTGTAATGAATACAGTATAGAAATGTGACGTATAATGCATACGTTTGGGCGCCACGATAGCTCAGTGGTGATAGATAGCTCTGTGGTGATAGATAGCTCAGTGGTGATAGATAGCTCAGTGGTGATAGATAGCTCAGTGGTGATAGATAGCTCTGTGGTGATAGATAGCTCAGTGGTGATAGATAGCTCAGTGGTGATAGATAGCTCAGTGGTGATAGATAGCTCAGTGGTGATAGATAGCTCAGTGGTGATAGATAGCTCAGTGGTGATAGATAGCTTAGTGGTGATAGATAGCTTAGTGGTGATAGATAGCTCAGTGGTGATAGATAGCTCAGTGGTGATAGATAGCTTAGTGGTGATAGATAGCTCAGTGGTGATAGATAGCTCAGTGGTGATAGATAGCTTAGTGGTGATAGATAGCTCAGTGGTGATAGATAGCTCAGTGAACTGGTCCACAAAATACAAGAGGTCGGGTTCGATGTGATCGACTACTTCCGGGTTCATCCAGCCTTGAATGGGTCCCAGATTTTTTCTGGGAAAGTAAAGCGGCCACATTACCCTACAAATTATGTGCTGAAGGTCTATAAAAAGTATAGTTACTTACACCATATTCCCCATACGTCACGTGGCGTGACGGGTCTCTTTTTTTCTTCTTCTCTTATTCTAACGCATACGTTTAGAAATCTTCTATTATAATGAATAAATTAGAACAATAAAATAGACCTATATTAAATTATTGGAAACAACTCGTCATTTTATGAGCAATGTTGAAATATTGGCATGTAAAGAAACATAACAATCAGTGGCATATCATGAATACATTAGAAATCCTGCTCGTTGACAATTACCATTGGAAAAAAAAAAAAAAAAAAAAAAAAAACTCACACACGTTCCAATTATTTCTCTCGTGATTTTGCTGATTTCTCGCTGCCTCGGTCGCTCTCTCTCTCTCTCTCTCTCTCTCTCTCTCTCTCTCTCTCTCTCTCTCTCTCTCTCGCTATCATTGTTCTCTGCCAGGTCGTTCTCACTTTCGTTGACTCTCCTCTTTATCTCCCCCCCTCTGCCCGCCCCGCTTTTTCTATTTGTTTGGGTATCTTGTGTTCTCTTTCTCTTCTCTCTCTCTCCACCCTGAATTTCTTTCATTGTCAGTCGCGCTCTCCATCTTTCTAGTCACTTTCTCTTTCATTCGCTATCTATTCTTTCTCTTTGTACTTCCTTTATTAACCTCTCGTTCCCCTCTATATCTCTCAGTCGCTATATGTCCATGGTACTTTCATTTTCGCACCACCACCTGTCTCTCTGTGTCACTCATTCTTTTTCTTGCTCCGTCTCTTATTTGCTACCCACTCTTGTTATTATTTTTCTCCTTCCTTCCTTCCCACATTCCTTCCATCCTTCCGTCCAACATTCTTTACTTCCTTCCCATATCCCACTTCACACTCTCATTTTCTCGTTTCTTTTCATTCAAACACATAATCTCTCACACTGTCTATCTAACTTGAAACAAGAAGCACAAAACAATGACATGTATTATTCCGTCAACCTTCTATGTGTTCATCCCGTATCATCCTTGTGACCTTTTATGTCTTCATCCCACAGTACATTGGAACCCTTGACGTCCCGAGACCAAGCAGCAGAGTGGAGATCGTCGCAGCTATGAGGAGAATTCGGGTAAGTTTGTTCTCTTTTTTCTCTTATTACTTTATCTTATCTTTCTTCATAATATCAATTTTTATTTGTTTCTCGCTTTTTCTCTTTGTTCCTTGTTGTTGTATTTTTCCCGTTGTCTCTTCGTTGTAATTGTTATTTTCCACCTTTCTTTACTACATCGTATCCTTGTTAACATATTTTGTGTTGATTTATCTTTTAATTTGTATTTGTATATTGCTTCCCCGAGTTATACTTGATGTTTAATGTCGTTATTTACTTGCCCTCGCATTCTTCCTCTCACTTTAATTATGCTAATTCTATATTTCGTTTTCTAACTTTCACTTCTTCTTTACTATCCAAAGGACTAACGACATATCCTTCTTCTTCTACATTTTTTTGTTTGTTTTTCACTTTCTCTTAGAATGACTAATTTCTTGTTTTAAATTGTGTCTTGGGATGACTAATTTATTGTTTTACATTTTGTCTTGTAATTTCTAATTTCTTGTTTTAAATTGTGTCTTTGGATGACTAATTTATTGTTTTACATTTTGTCTTGTAATTGCTAATTTCTTGTTTTAAATTGTGTCTTGGGATGACTAATTTCTTGTTTTAAATTGTGTCTTGGGATGACTAATTTCTTGTTTTAAACTGTGTCTTGGGATGACTAATTTCTTGTTTTAAATTGTGTCTTGGGATGACTAATTTCTTGTTTTAAATTGTGTCTTGGGATGACTAATTTCTTGTTTTAAATTGTGTCTTGGGATGACTAATTTCTTGTTTTAAATTGTGTCTTGGGATGACTAATTTCTTGTTTTAAATTGTGTCTTGGGATGACTAATTTCTTGTTTTAAATTGTGTCTTGGGATGACTAATTTCTTGTTTTAAATTGTGTCTTGGGATGACTAATTTCTTGTTTTAAATTGTGTCTTGGGATGACTAATTTCTTGTTTTAAATTGTGTCTTGGAACGGCTAACTGATTGTTTTCCTTTATTCCTAATCGTTTCGTATTTTTCAAAAACGTTTTTGAGCCGTCAAATATTGCAGCCACAGTGAACCAGATATCAGAATGAAACTGTGAACAACAACACATTGATATACATTTGTCAATATTTGTTGTTAAAACTATCTATCTATCTATCTATCTATCGTCCTTTCGAGCCGAAGACGGCACATAGAGCAGAACCACAATCTCAAAAACAGAAACCTTGCGTGCCAAAATGGCACATATTGCAGAGACCACTGCTTCCAAAACTTATGGCTCTGTTTCCATAACAATATTTTTAACAATGACAGCTTGTCAAGCCATCGATCAATCTCCTTAGTCGCCTCTTACAACATGCCTGGAAGGTCATGTTAATACTAAGGAAGTATATATTATATTATATTATATTATATTATATTATATTATATTATATTATATTATATTATATTATGTTATGTTATGTTATGTTATGTTATGTTATGTTATGTTATATTATATTATATTATATTATATTATATTATATTATATTATATTATATTATATTATATTATATTATATTATATTATATTATATTATATTATATTATATTATATTATATTATATTATATTATATTATATTATATTATATTATATTATATTATATTATATTATATTATATTATATTATATTATATTATATTATATTATATTATATTATATTATATTATATTATATTATATTATATTATATTATATTATATTATATTATATTATATTATATTATATTATATTATATTATATTATATTATATTATATTATATTATATTATATTATATTATATTATATTATATTATATTATATATATTATATTATATTATATTGTTATGTTATGTTATGTTATGTTATGTTATGTTATGTTATGTTATGTTACGTTACGTTGTGTTGTGTTGTGTTATGTTATGTTATATTATGTTTATATATATATATATATATATATATATATGTATATATATATTAAAATATACATGGAAAACAAACCAGTGGAAGAGATCGATTACTTTATCTATCTTGGAAGTCACAATGATCGAGAAGGGGATACAAGCAAACAAATTAGAATCAGAATAGCTAAAGCAGCAATGTCTTTCAGAAGCCTTGAAAAGTTGTTGAAATCAAAACTCATCAGCACAAACACAAAACTTAGGCTATTAAAATCAAATGTACTATCTTCCATTACGTATGCATGTGAAAGCTGGAAAACAACAAGAGTTATAGAAACAAAGTTGAACGCATTCGAAAACAAATGTCTAAGGAAAATACTTGGTATAGAATGGAACGAATTCAAAACAAACGAGGAAATTAGAGAAATCGCCAATCAACCACTAATATATTCAGTAATAAAGAAAAGACGATAGTCATATGTTGGACATGTGATGAGAAAAGATAATAACCGAACAGCAAAGCAAGCCCTGATGTGGGAAACAATAGGTAATAGGAAAAGAGGTAGACCCAGAGAGACACTGAGAAGAACATTGATGAGAGAGGCAAGAGCAGCAGGAATCGGCTCCCTCAATGAGACAGAGCTGCTTGCACAGAACAGAGACAAAGGGCGAGATTTGATAAAATATCTTTAAAAGAATTGAAAACTGCTAGAACAAAAATTCAGATGAAGGAGTATCTTGGTCCACGCCTTATGGGCCGGCTACGGCTCGAAAGGTCAATAGATAGATAGATAGATAGATAGATAGATAGATAGATAGATAGATAGATAGATAGATAGATAGATAGATAGATAGATAGATAGGTAGGTAGGTAGGTAGGTAGGTAGGTAGGTAGGTAGGTAGGTAGGTAGGTAGGTAGGTAGGTAGGTAGATAGATAGATAGATAGATAGATAGATAGATAGATAGATAGATAGATAGATAGATAGATAGATAGATAGATAGATAGATAGATAGATAGATAGATAGATAGATAGATAGATAGATAGATAGATAGATAGATAGATAGATAGATAGATAGATATACAGATAGACAGACAGACAGACAGACAGACAGACAGACAGACAGACAGACAGACAGACAGATAGATAGATAGATAGATAGATAGATAGATAGATAGATAGACAGACAGACAGACAGACAGACAGACAGACAGACAGACAGACAGATAGATAGATAGATAGATAGATAGATAGATAGATAGATAGATAGATAGATAGATAGATAGATAGATAGATAGATAGATAGATAGATAGATAGATAGATAGATAGATAGATAGATAGATAGATAGATAGATAGATAGATATACAGACAGACAGACAGACAGACAGACAGACAGACAGACAGATAGATAGATAGATAGATAGATAGATAGATAGATAGATAGATAGATAGATAGATAGATAGATAGATAGATAGATAGATAGATAGATAGATAGATAGATAGATAGATAGATAGATAGATAGATAGATAGATAGATAGATAGACAGATAGACAGATAGACAGATAGATAGATAGACAGATAGATAGATAGATAGATAGATAGATAGATAGATAGATAGATAGATAGATAGATAGATAGATAGATAGATAGATAGATAGATAGATAGATAGATAGATAGATAGATAGATAGATAGATAGATAGATAGATAGATAGATAGATAGATAGATATACAGATATACAGATAGACAGACAGACAGACAGATAGATAGATAGATAGATAGATAGATAGATAGATAGATAGATAGATAGATAGATAGATAGATAGATAGATAGATAGATAGATAGATAGATAGATAGATAGATAGATAGATAGATAGATAGATAGATAGATAGATAGATAGATAGATAGATAGATAGATAGATAGATAGATAGATAGATAGATAGATAGATAGATAGATAGATAGATAGATAGATAGATAGATAGATAGATAGATAGATAGATAGATAGATAGATAGATCTATGTATACTATAAGTATATTGAAGGAAGCTATTGTATTTCAAAGGTTATCAATGATGAGAATCCGTTTTCTGTTAATGACTTCCCAGCGAGATGATGAAATCTTATAGAAGTGAGCCCTCTTGTCGTTTCCTTCTTTATCTTTTGATATTCTTGACTCTCATGTGACTTCCTGCTGTTGCATTCTGGGAGCACGTCCTAGCTGACAAGTAGCGAAATCATTTATTATTAAATTGTTCATGAACGTACTCCCTGCTCTCTCTTTCTCGCTCTCTCCCTCTGCTCTCTCGCTCGCTCTCTCTGCTCTCTCTCTCTCTCTCTATCTCTCTGCTCTCTCTCTCTGCTTTCTCTCGCTCTTTCTCTCTATCTCTGCTCTTTTCCGTTATCTCTCTGTTCTCTCGCTCTGCTCTCTCACTCTCTCTTTCGCTTTCTCTCTGCTCTATCTAGCTCTCTCTGTGCTCTCTCTCTTTCGCTCTGTCTCTGCTCACTCTGCTCTCTCTCAGCTCTCTCTGTTCTCTCTCGTTCTCTCTCTCTGCTCTCTCTGCTCTATCTAGCTCTCTCTCGTTCTCTCTCTCTCGTTCTCTCTCTCTCTTTCGCTCTCTCTGTTCTCTCTCTCGTTCTCTCTCAGCTCTCTCTGTTCTCTCTCTCGTTCTCTCTCTCTGCTCTCTCTGCTCTCTCTGCTCTATCTAGCTCTCTCTCGTTCTCTCTCTCTGCTCTCTCTGCTCTCTCTCCTCTATCTAGCTCTCTCTCGTTCTCTCTCTCTCGTTCTCTCTCTCTTTCGCTCTCTCTCTTCTCTCTCTCGTTCTCTCTCTGCTCTCTCTCTGCTTTCTCTCGCTCTCTGTCAGCTCTCTCTCGCTCTCTCTATCTCTGCTCTTTCCCGTTATCTCTCTGCTCTCTCTCACTCCCTCTCTGCTCTATCTCTCTCGCTCTCTCTCTGCTCTATCTCTCTGCTCTCTCACTCTCTCTTTCGCTTTCTCTCTCTCGTTCTCTCTCTCACTCTCTCTCTCGCTCTCTCTCTGCTCTTTCTCTTTCGCTCTCTCTACTCTCTCTCTGCTAGCTCTCTCTGCACTCTCGCTGCACTCTCTCGCTCTCTCTGCTCCCTCTATGCTCTCTCTCGCTCTCCCCCCACCCCCATTATCATAGTGCGTGAGGTGAAGCTGGTATCATTTAGTCCCAAGATAATGGTGCGGGCTGCAATGTCTTGAATTCTCGGGTCTTTCACTGGAAAGCTTGTCCAGCCCAGAAGTATTGCATTACTAGGTCCTCTATATCAACAGACCCACCACACCATAGCGGAGAACATAGGCGATCCTGACTCCTGTTAACCAGCCAGTTTTGACGTCAGCGGTAACCGGGGAGACCAACTAGGAGATCTAAGAAACGCCTTGGTCTCATATTGAGCAGCCGACTCCAGTATATGATATCGCCGCCCATGTTCAATTATAGCAATAATAAATATATGGCAATGTTATCCTCCTAAATGGGACTAGACAAAGATAAAAAGGCACACATTTATAGCGCAATTTTATCTTATAACAAGAGAGCTTAATGAGAGGAACTGGTCAATAACTCTTCCGAAACTAATCGGTTATACATCGTGGGACAGTGGGAGACGGACAATGTAACTGGAGATTGATAATATTGTTGTGTTCAAATGTTGTGTTTTTTTTTAAAGTCATTTTGTGTTTACTAATACTGCACGCGTCAGCAATTTTTCGCTGATGTAGGGATCAATACAATAGAGCGAGGAAATAAATGAATCGTTTTGGTTTCAGAAAATTAGATTGTTGCAGTTGGAGAACATTGTGGTGGTTTGGTGACGTGAGGGTTAGAACGCTGCTCTTCAGATGTAACCATCGTGAGTTAATCTTCACCAGAGCTCACCAGTTGAAGGGAAAGATAATCTAGGGCAAGGGATTCCCAAACTTTGACAATCCCGGGTCCCTTCCTCTGCCGATCAAACATCGGCGGCACCCTCATGGTAGTCATGATCGTATGAGTCAGTTTAAACTCGAATTCCCAATTAAGATATATAAGATAATACATGAATTAACTCTACCCTGTAGAAACTCATGTATGTAAAAGTAAAGAGCCCCGTCACGCTAACTCGTGTATGTATTAGCAGGTAATGTGGGTGTTTTCATTGTATGATTTCTAGCCACTCAATATTCTTCGTCTTTATCTTTCCTTTCTCATTTGTCTTTCAGCGTCGAGGGGAGATATAATTTGCGATCTTTTGCTCATCTGTTGGCCTATGCTGCTGTTATGTTTCCTAATGCTTCTAATATTCCATCCGTCCATATTTTTCGTGGTCGACCTTTGGGTCTGGTGTTCTCACAACGTTTGTTGAAGGTTCGTTATGTTGTGTTTTGATCTTTCTTTCTTGTCACGTGGTCAAACCATTGTATCTGCTGTTTCTTTATATATTCTATGGCGGTGGCTATTCCTAGCTTTTTTCTCAGTTCTTCATTTCTGATCTTATCTCTCAGACTATTTTTTGTCATTCGTCTAACACATTTAATCTCAGTAGAGATTATTTTTCTTATTGTTCTTGTATCTAGGGTCCAGGTCTGGGCATTGGTAGCACAACGTTGGGATGAAGATTGTGTTGTATAGTGCTCGTTTTGTCTCCAGAGTTATTTCCTTGTTGGACAATAGTGTTGATAACTGTCCAATGATTTGACAAGCTTTGTTGCATCTTCATTCTATCTCTGCTCTTTGTGAATTATCGTGTGTCACCAAACTTCCTCGGTATTTGAATTCCTCTACATGTTTTAGCTGTCTGCCTTCTATAGTTATGTTGGTGTTCTATTTATTTTTTGTATCATTCATGACTTCTGTTTTGTTGATGTTGATTTTCATGTTGTATTTTGTGCCTCTGCTGTTGAATTTGCTTAAGCGTTCTTGTAGATCTTCTATTGTTTCATGTATTAGTTCCTGATCGTCTACAAATAAAAGCTGGTTGATCTCTGTCTCTGATGGGTTTGCTAACTTGCGTATATACTCCATATATGTAATAAACAGTAGGGGTATAGTACGCGCCCCTGTCTTACACCTGATTTAACTTCGAAGTGGTCTGTATAGCCAGCTGCTATTGATCAGGTTGATTAGACGTTGGCTTACTCTGTATGTTGTTAGTATCTCCCACAGCTGTTCTCTGTTAGATGTTGGCTTACTCCGTATGTTGTTAGTATCTCCCACAGTTGTTCTCTGTTTTCTCTGTCGAATGCTTTTTCCTGGTCAATGAAAGCTATGTATAAATTTTGAAACCACTCAGTGCTATGAAAAATATACTAACATCAGAACAAATAACACCAGGGCTAAAGGTAGGAATAGCAAAGTCTTATATCTTCTCAACATTCCTGTATGGTGCAAAAACAGGGACAATAGACTAAAAAGAAAACAAAAGAAAATTAAAGCCTTGAAATGTGTATTAATAGAAAAATATGAAGAATTGGATGGAAAGAAAAGAAAACAAACGATGAAGTCTTAAAACAATTAAAAATGAAAAGAGAACTACTTAACACAATTCAAACAAGACAAATGAGATTTGTGGGCCATGTTAAAGGACACAACAGGTTACTAAAAGCCATATTGGAAGAGATATGTTCACATTGATTAGAGAATATTGTTTTAGTGTCATATGTCTACGACATTCTGGAAGTGTACAGTTGCGACCAATGTCAGTGGCACGACAGGCCGGTATACTTCCTCCAGAGAAAACATGCGATGTTCATTTCCATATAGTTGTGATCCCCAAAGCCGTAACTGTCTTTGATAAGGAATAATACATTTGAAGGTACTGTGGTGATATGCTACAGATTTATCTTTTTACTGGTTTCTCTCCTCCTCCTCCCCACCCCCTGTATATGTGTGTGTGTGGATGACGGATTACTTGCTTGCTTGCGTTCGCCTGGTGACTAAAGGAGAATTCCTCTTCACCCCACGCCCTTAAAAGGACGTTAAGTGGGCGTGTCTGCGTTGCGTTGTGGTTTGCAGTAAAACTGTTGCGCCTTTCGACCCCACACATCCGACTTCAGCACATTTTTGAGTACCGGATTGTCTTCCCTCTTCATTCCCTACTCGCTTGGCCAGACTATATAAGTTTGTCTGTTACTAGAGGCAGCGCAGAGTGGTGGAGCAGGGTCTGTATGGTTCAGATTCACCGATCCTAGCGTGAGCCATCAGCTGTGGATCACTGACAACTTCCGGCTCTGGTGCTGTGAGGCGCGCCTTCGCCTCTGGATGACGAATTAATAACAACTCTTTAGTAAAATACAATATTATGAAGCTGGGAGTCGAAGTTGTTCAGGAGACGAGTTCCCTCACAAATCACGTGTGTGTGGGAGCTGTGGTGGCACCGTAGATAGTAAACTCGTCACATCTACTAATTGTTTGTACGTGTATATATATAGACACGCTTCTGTGTGTGTGTGTGTACACATGCATTTGTGAGCCCTTAGATACTTTTAGACATTGTCAGTGTCATTGTAGTCGAGGTAACCTAGTCAGCGTTCCCCCCACTGGCATATTTTTAGAACCCTTCAGACGGTCAAGAGCAGCAGGGTATAATTACAGCTACACACGTGTGCCTATCTCTTTCCCATTCTGACCACGGTCCATAACACAGGGAAGTCATTTTTCGTTTCTTATACCAGTTTCGATTATTTTGTTTTGGATGTTTCATTACTAGTTAGCTATGTAGGATTAGTTTTATTTACTTACATATCGGTGTGTGCGTGTTGTTTGCTTGTTCCTGTTGAAGGCCTATTGAGCCGAAACATCGTTCAAATCTGTGTCGTCTATCAATCACGTAAAGCTTTTACAATACCATTTTTTCTATTTTTTTTTTTTTCAATTCTCCCTCACATCTACTAAGGACAAGATGTCGGACTTGATCCTGATCGATGACGTCACCCAGAGTTCATTAGATACAACACTGTTTATGGGAAAGAAAGGATGTGACGTATTGTCGACTGCATGTCAGCCCCTCCCTAAGAACAAACAAATGACAACAATAGTTCGTGCCGACATCGCCATCTATCGGTTGAGGGCTGAAAGGGAAACCTAAAAAAACACCTTTCCTAACGTGACATCTTCAGCTGTCAGGGGCTATGGAGGGGTAACGCCATTTTACCAACAACCGCTAATAAAGCTGAAAATGCCACGTTAGCTGGTGATTCCCCGGGGTTTCCCTTTCAGCCCTCAGGATTGCTTCTTTAGATGGCGAAGGTGCCGATGGTTACATCCAAATAGAGGAAATCTATCACCGCCTTAATAGACGTCACTAGTTGTAGCCTAGTTGTAGGCCCGGTACTTGATGATGATGTGTTACAGCCTCCGTCTGTCATAGATGACTATGGGTTTTTCAGCGCCCCTAGAAATTTTATTTTTTTCCTTTTTTTTCCTTCGTCGTGTATTCTCTTTCTCTATGAATCTGTCCGCTTCTTGTTTAATGTGAACCTTATACGTCACTGGCTGTGATGAAACTCTTTATTTGTCCTTTTTTTAAAGCAATCTTTCCTTCTTTCATTATTTTACGTACCTCTGTCTGTGCGACTGTTCGAATATTAATCTTGTCTTCACTTCGGCTCATTAATGCAACGGTCGGTCGAATGTTGTTTTGCTAACCGGATATGATCTCGAAAAAAATATTTATAATCAAAAGAAGACGATGGACTATGTTGGCGATGAGAAGAGACAACAAAAGAATCTCAAAGCTGGTCCTCAAATGGGAACCAGAGAGCAGAAGAAAAAGGCCGTAAAAAGCATTTTTTAAAATACTGAGGCGAGATGCAACAACATTAGGCATCGGCGCCCTCGCTAAGATGTATGGCAAGATATCATGCGGGTCCTGTGCAAAGTCTGGTACTTGTTGAAAAAGATCGTGAGACATGGAAAGTCTAGAATTTCTGCCCATGTGCCGTCTTCGTCTTCTTTGGCTGTAAAAGACGATAGAGAGTTAAATACGCTCTCACACTGAGAATGTCGAGCTCGGATCACAAACGTTTCGTCACTCGGAGATCGTCATGTAAGGAAGAGCCGGAAAAAGAAGACTGTTTCTCAAGTCGTGAATGATCTATACTTGCAGGTTGTGTTGAATATATGCAAAGGTAAAAGGTCAAGTAGTAGACTTGAATCGGTGAGCACGCGAGTTTTCACCCACATGTGCTCGGCCTTCTATCCTGAAGTGTTCGGAGACCTCAAGACACTCTCGCTTCAAGCATCGAAACTCACGAAGCGAGGCCTCATTCCTCACCTTTCCAGAGTACTAAACTGGTACCAGGAGGCCCGAAGACCGTTGTCGCGATGCTCTTATTGATAGCATATCTTAACCAACTTAAATGTCCTGCAACGTGCTAAGACCCCAACAATCATGTCGATGCTCAGATGTCGAAGACCAAGATGGCTGGGGCATGTCCAGCGAATGGAAGAAAAGCGCATCCCCGGGCAAATATTATATGGTGAACTAATACACGGAAACAGACAAATCGGCAGACCTAAAATACGATATAGAGATATCTGTAAATCATCTCTGAATGACTTCTCCATATGTGAATATGACTGTGAACATCTGGCAAGTGATCGCACATCATGGAGAGCATGTATAAGGAACGGTATAACATGATTTGAGACTGTGCTAAGGCAAAGCTTAGAAGAGAAAAGACTCATGAAAAAGGATGGAACACTCTATGGACCAGTGGGCCTGAGTTGTTCATTCTGTGAGGGTGTGTTTGTCTAACATTGGTAGTAGAATTAGCCACGAAATAAGCTGTGTGACAAAAACAAAACCTCGAAAAAATACACAATAATCTCTACTACAGCTTGTTTCATAACTCGTGCCCAACTTTTAAAATCGATAGCTTTTTAACCGCTTGTTGTAAGTTGTTCAAAATTTGCATGTAAAGTTATAATGATTAGAACCCAACAGGGAATTAATTTCATTATAAAAAACATTTGGTTATTATTGTTGCTTATTTGATTTATATAAATTTATAACGACCCATTGATGTAGTCAAAACTTAATGTTTACAGTATTTAAAATTTAATTTAGTTAAAAATAGCGAGTAAAAATCCATACACGGTAAAATTGACGTGTTTTGCACGCTTTCGCCGTGGTTTTTTTGACACAATTAGACACTTGAGAAATTGTGTGTTCCATTTCCGTTCATTCATAGGTGTAGATTTGGAACGATAACATTTATCATGAGTCTTAAAATGAAATTCTGCAGTTTACAAAACATCGCAATAAAAATGTATGACTATTTTTGCAAAGAGGCTAAACGAGGAAGATTATTTCATTCTTTAGAAAACCCTGAGAATAGGACAAGACACATTTTGGATTTATCTAAACGGTCATTTAATCGCTGGATTCAAGCACGTGACCGTCAATGTTCAAAATATACAAAATAACAAGGAAGAGCAAAAATGTTGGATAATTTCGACAGTGAACTTATTAGAAGTGAAATTCGCAAAATGTTGGGTATGAATGAAACTGTTACAATAAGAAAATTAAAAATTTCGCTGAAAAAGAACAACAGTATTGAAATATCAAAGTCTACATTATGGAGGAATGTGAGAGCTGCAGGCTTTACATTCAGAAAGTATTCCAATGGACGAAACATCATCTGTGAGAAGCCACATATAGTAGTCATGAGAAGCAAATACTTACGTGAAGTAAAAGAGGTGCGCAAGCAAGGTTATGATATTGTGTACTTGGATGAAACATGGATCAATGCTCACCACACTAACCAAAGAGAATGGCAGTCATCAGATGGAAAGATTAAGAGATTAATACCTAGCACCAAAGGACAGCGCTTGATAATTGCTCATGCAGGTAGTCGACAACATGGACTAATACAGAATGCAGAGCTCATTTTTCTTTCAAAATCCATAGACAATCGGGATTATCACTCTGAGATGAATGGTCACATATTTAGACATTGGATTGAAAATTCTGTTCTCCCATCACTAGATCGACCAACTTGCCTAATAATGGACAATGTAGCGTACCACAACATTGTTGCACTTGAAGATAAAGTCCCGACGTCATCCAGTACAAAAGATGCTATTAAGATATGGCTCACAAAGGAGCACATACAATTTAATAAAATGTACTTAAAATCTTAATTACTATCTCTAGTAAAGCAAAAACAAAGGACAAATATTTTTTCAAATAGATAAGATTATCCAAGAGCACGGTCATATAAGTTTGAGGCTGCCACCTTACCATGCTCATTTAAATCCAATAGAACTAATCTGGGCAAAATTAAAAGGACAAGTGGCAGATGAAAATACAACATTCAAAATATGCGATGTAAAGACTCTTGCTAATCTTGCTTTATTAAATCTAGACAAAGATTATTGGGCTGAATGTGAAGACCACGTCTTAAAACAGGAAGAGGAATATTGGAAAAATGATGGTTTGTGAAATTTTCAACCCCAAACAGTTATTAATCTTTTAGACTCGTCTGATTCAGAATGAAAGTATATAGCCCTCACAATGTTGGCCCCTATATTACCTTAAATTAGTTCAACAAACGGTCGTTATCAGGACCACACAACTATGAAAATTGGACATACAGGTATACCTTGATATTATCGTCCGTCCTCGAACTGAGAAGACAATAATTCTCCTGGTATTTCCCCATTACGGCCACGCCTTTACCTAGTGAAAATTAATCATAGACCAGCAACTATGGTAATTTCTATTATTTAGGGGTTCACAATTTACAATTTTGACAAACATCAAAGAAATTCGCCGCTTTAAGAAAACTGCAGCTGCAAGATATTTGTTAAATATACATTTAAAGGGTCTTTTGCATTCTAATAACATTTGGAAAATTTCAACAGTTTTTAACAAACGGTTACTGAGCAATAGTGTTTTGAAGTTGGGCAAGTGATTTGAAACGAGCTATAGACCGTCTGACAAGACGAAAAGGGCCATACACACTGGTACCCATTTCTTCCAGCTGCTGGGTCAATTGGGGCGGGAGGGGGGGAGATTTCTTTTTCTAACCATGAGTACAACTCACACTGCTTCCAGCGGGTATCGAACACGGGTTGTCCGAACGTCTGTAGCCAAGTGGGTGGTTTTCCCAACTAGGCTACCAAGGCCCCCATTGAACATATGTGTGGTGGGTAAGAGAACAGGAGGAAAAGTGAAAAACACATGACAGCGTGCAAGAGGAAGGAAGGAGAAAGTTTTTGTGAAAGAGTTGTGAGAATATGTTATTTGTTGTGAGAGAAACTTTTTGTGAAAGATTTGTGAGAATATGTTATTTGTTGTGAGAGAAACTTTTTGTGAAAGATTTGTTAGAATATGCTATTTGTTGTTAGAGAAACTTTTTGTGAAAGATTTGTGAGAATATGTTATTTGTTGTGAGAGAAACTTTTTGTGAAAGATTTGTGAGAATATGTTATTTGTTGTGAGAGAAACTTTTTGTGAAAGATTTGCGAGAATATGTTATTTGTTGTTAGAGAATACTTTTGGTGAAAGATTTGTGAGAATATGTTATTTGTTGTGAGAGAAACTTTTTGTGAAAGATTTGTGTGAATATGTTATTTGTTGTTAGAGAAACTTTTTGTGAAAGATTTGTGAGAATATGTTATTTGTTGTGAGAGAAACTTTTTGTGAAAGATTTGTGAGAATATGTTATTTGTTGTGAGAGAAACTTTTTGTGAAAGATTTGTGAGAATATGTTATTTGTTGTGAGAGAAACTTTTTGTGAAAGATTTGTGAGAATATGTTATTTGTTGTGAGAGAAACTTTTTGTGAAAGTTTAGGAATATGTTATTTGCTGTTGAGTAACTTTGAGAGTTTAGGGAACGATAAGCTGGTGAGTCGGTTTGTGGGTGAGTGAGTGAGAGGGTTGGAGAGTGAGTGAGTGAGTGAGTGAGTGAGTGAGTGAGTGAGAGAGTGAGTGAGTGAGTGAGTGAGTGAGTGAGTGAGTGAGTGAGTGAGTGAGTGAGTGAGTGAGTGAGTGAGTGAGTGAGTGAGAGGGTGAATAAGTGAACAAGTTAGTGAATTGTTGGGTGAGTGAGCGAGTGGGTGAGTGAGTCAGTCGGTCGGTGAATCAATCATAGAGTGTGTGAATGAGTTAGTAAGTATTGTGAGTGAGTGAGCGAATTTATGGTCGAATTGATGAGTGGGATGCTGAGCAATAAGTTAGTGAATGAACGAACGAGTTACCTTATAAGTGATTGAGTGAGCGAGTTATTAGCAACACAGATAAGTCAGTGAGTGAATGCGCGATCAAACGATTAAACGAGTGAGTTCACAAACGAGTGTAAGGCTAAGTTTGTGAATGAGTATATGAGTAAGTGAGTGAACAATGCTTGAGTTCATAAACTAATTTAACCACAAAAAATGTGATTAAAAAGTTCACATATTAAAAATAATAAACAATTTAAAAAAAAAAAACATATAGCGACTGATAAAACACCCAAGCGAACTTGAACCAGTCTACTACACTCAAAAAACATCATCTCGAAAAAAACAAAAAGTAATATAAACATGAACAAATTGGAAATGTGAAACATGAACAAATTGGAAATGTGAAACATAAATGCTCCTGGCTAAAACGAGGAAATAACAGAAAAATGGAAGCAGTTTACAGCTAAAACAAATTAGCTAGACAGGCGCCAAAAATGTAATCCAAATTTCTGTGCAATATGGCAAGATATGAATCACACATAGCCAGCGACAATTGGAAAATATTGCCAAAATTGTGTGTAATATTATATTCTTCTTTTAGTTTGAAGATTAATCAAGCATTTTTGGGAAGCATGCACTGCCGGTAATATTTTCTGTTGCAGATATTGAATAATTTGTCTTCTTAATTATTTGTGTCCATTTTTATGTCTTTTTTTCTGGTTCGGCTTTTTTCCGTCCATAACGAAGTGTTTAAATAACAAGTTGCAGAAAGTGAAGAGAAAAAGTCCACCAGCTGTTGTTGTTGTTGCGTTTGCCAGCTTTCAACTCTGACGAAGTCCCTAGACACTAGGAACTGAATTTTGCGTGTTAATCCATTTTTCCCTGGCAGCCGTGTGCACAGGGGTCCCTCCGACTTCGGAGGTACTCACGTTTTTTTCCGTCGATGAGTAACTGACGCTTCAAGCCGGGCCTCGCTGCTGAGACCAGGGGTGGTTGTCGCAGAGAGAAATCATAAATAAAAATCCCAACCGGTGGAGCCGAGATTTGAACCCACAACCTCTCTGTCCTGAGGCCGGCGTCTTGCCTCGAGACCAACCAGTGCCCTATGGACTTGGAATATGAGGAAACTGCAACAAGGAACACTTTTCATGCATAGCCTGCAATTGTTCCTGCCGCCTATCCACCATATACCAGAAGTTCACGTCCTCCCGAAAGTGATGATCGTCATATTTCTTTTAAAATGTATAGCGCTTGATGATGTTAGGCCATCGTTGTTGACTCCAATTTCGAACATATAAACACACAGTTTGTCGTTAGATTATCCCCGTCGCACATCAAACAACAGACCGTAAGATTAGCGTAACGCCGGTCTAGGTATTTACGATGAGCCATTACAAAGACGTAGCACACATAATAATGGCGCAAGCACAGCAATGACGCGCCCTTTAGATTCTCGATTACTCTAGTGAATGTAGCCTGCGACGAACAGAACACGGTGCAAATTCCCTAAAGAGATAAAACTGCGGCTGACGAAGCATTTCACATTAATAAATAACATGGAAATAACTTGCGTCAAGCAAATCCAACAACGATCATGAACAGCACCAATATGACGTAAAGCGCAGAACAAGCCTAGACGATGGAAGGTCGCATTGACAACACTTGATTTGTCGAAAATGGAATATCACCGGCGTACGACATTGTTTTATCAGCGCAGATGTAATAAGTAGATCATTATCTTGACTTTAACGCATAGGAGTGCGATGGAGAAGTGAAATTAATCAGACATCAAATGCACTTTTTGCAGCGATCGAGAGAACGTGGACTAGATCCGCCATCTTAGAAACGGAAGTCCACCAGCTAAAACAGTAAAAAGCCCGTAGTCATCAACTTGTTCTTCACTTCCTCTCACACCCATTCGGGTGTTGAGTGAGGTACACATTTCTGGTTCTCGCCTTTCTAGCAGCCTTAACCATTGCAAATTGATGTTGTAGAGCTTCTTTGATGTCGTCTGTCTATCTTACTCTGTGTCTGCCTCATGCTCTTCTGCCCTCTCCACTTTTAATATATGCTTTGTATGGAGTTACATGTCATTCTTTCTAGACTGGCAAACCATTCTATTTCTTGTTTCTCTATTTAGTCTAAGGTGGCTTCCATTTTCACTCTTCCTCTTACGCCATCGTTTATGATTCTGTCTCTACTTTGGTCTTTAGTTTGGACTGGCGTCGCGGCAGTCGAGACATTCCCATATCCGCTCTACCGCCCGTTCCAGGAACCATTGAAGTGTTCGTCTGCTGATTGTTCCCGTAATGATTGACTATGTTTGTTCGTTACCTCTGAGGATGCTTCACCTGCTCTCTAATCTTTCTAAGGTCATCCAGCCCCACTCCAGGCACTTTTCTCAGACACTCCATCTCTGTGGTGACAAGCTTCCTTTTTCACGTTTAGTCGTAAGTGACCAATATTTCGCAGTAATAGCACAACATGGGAATGAATATACTCTGATGGAAACGATGACCATCACAGACATATTTGAAATGCAACATTTCAGTGGGCTCTGTCTTCACTTTGTCTTCTTGTCTGTCGAGTGCGTCACAATGTTCTTGCTCTTCAGCCGTTACTGTTGTCACGTGATGGTGTTGTATGATTCACTTCATGTTGTATGATTCACTTCATGTTGTATGATTTACTTCATGTTGTATGATTCACTTCATGTTGTATGATTTACTTCATGTTGTATGATTTACTTCATGTTGTATGATTCACTTCATGTTGTATGATTTACTTCATGTTGTATGATTTACTTCATGTTGTATGATTTACTTCATGTTGTATGATTCACTTCATGTTGTATGATTCATTTCATGCTGTATGATTTACTTCATGTTGTATGATTCACTTCATGTTGTATGATTTACTTCATGTTGTATGATTCACTTCATGTTTGCAGTCCATCTTACTCTCATGTGACTCGAGTTCTCCGCCACACTCATCTTCATTTATATGCCCTATATGATACGGAGTCATCAGGCACTCTGAAATGGCCAGAAAACCATTTTTTCTGGTATACTTTTTCTGTATGTAGTTTAAGACTGCTGAATCTTTCTCTGGCTGAAACTTTTGAAAGACTGCTGAATCTTTCTAATTTTTCATTGTTAACTCTGCTTCACTCCTGCCAGGTTACTTCTTGTTTCTGTGGAAAGTAACGTTCGCTTCCGAATGTTTGTGTTTGACCCTGGTAGTGTAGCATGGGAACGTCTAACTTACTTTACCTTCACCTCGCCTTATTTTTTCCTAATCTTTTACCATACATACTTTGCTTTATCTTATTTTAAAGTACCTTACTTTTTTCTTAATTTACATTACCTTGCCTTACCTTACTTTGTCTTATCTTATCTTATTTTTCTTTGCCTTGATTGAATTAGACTGCTTGGATTTCATTAGATGAGATACGAATAGATTGTATTAAAATAGATCATTTTAGCATAGCTGATCCTGTACGTGTGCGATAGGAGCGTGGTAGTTAGCGCGCGGACTGACGATGAAGGGAACGTGTTTTCAATCCTACTCTTTAGTTCTCCAGCCCACCAGAGTTGGGTAAGGTAATAACAGCAAGAGAGAACACTGACTTTTCGGCTTTATTAATATTTAAATACAATGTCCTTTTATCTTCACTTATCTATAACATGTTACCATCGGGTGCTTCGGTAACCTAGTTCCCAAATTATATCTAAAAGATTATGTAACACCTTGGTAGAGGTGTTTATATCTGTTTTGATGGTTTCTGAAGGAATTTCATCTGGTACGGTGGCTTTACTATTTTTGTAATAAACTGATGGCTTTCATTATTTCTTCCTTACTTGACTCTGCACAGTTAACTTGTAACTCTTTTTCTGCTGAAAGTATATCTGGAGGGTTATTGGGCCGGGTTCGTTCAAGAATTCTTTCAAGTGTCCCTTCCATATCTCCATTTGTTCCCTTATATAACTAAGCAGATTTCCTTTTATATCTTTAATAAAGGCATTGATCTGTTTGTGTGTTGCGCTTAATTTCTACGTGCCGTCATAGAGTTCTTTCATAGTTCCTTTATTTGCCGCTTCTTCTGCCTCTTTAGCTAGTTCATTTATATATTCCTCTTTTCCGTTTTAATGCATCTTCTCACTTCTTAGTTCACCTCTCTGTACGCTTCCTGTTGTCTTGGCTTTAGTACCTTTCGTTTTACTTATATTTATGCCTTCTTTTATTATTCTTTCTTTCTTTAATGTTATAATTTTCTCCCGGGTCTCTGCTGTCATCCATAACTTATTCTGGCGTTCTCTTTTCCCCAGCGTCTCTTCACATATCTCCTTCCATATATCCTTAACTTGTCTCCAATGATCTTTTATATTTATTTTCTATTGCTGGACCACTTGGTATTTGTTTGATTTTGTGCCTGCAAATCTATCTTTAATTCCTTGCTCTTTAAGAAATCCTACATTGAAATACTTTCTACCTTTATGTGTTGTAGTATATCTTTTCAGTAGGTTAAAGTTTGGGTAGCAGAAGAAGATGATCTGAAGTCACATCTGCTCCATGTTTTGATTTAGCAGTAATAAATTGTTCATTTTGGTTTCTAAGGTTTCACCTCTAGTGTTGTTGATAGCTTAATTCGATCATATGATAATTGTTTTTACAGCATCCTACATAAGTATTATAGTTGGTAACGATAGTAACGGTTTGTCAGAAATATATTTTCCACTTTAATATAGCATGTATTAAATTGAATAAAGTAGAAAGCTAGACCGATAAGAGAGAGAGAGAGAGAGAGAGAGAGAGAGAGAAATACAGATAGAGAGAATTATGAAGGAAAGAAAGAAATAATGAATGAAATATAGAGAAAAAGGAGAAATAAAAATATATAACAGAAGGAAAGACAGATCTGCGTCTTATTCATTTTACTGAAGACTATTTTTATATTTTTTAAAAATGACATTGGAATACTTTTTTCTATCTAGAATGATATATTTAGCGCTGTTAATGGCATCACTTGTGGATATGGTTGTGAAATAGATAGGAGAATAGATCAGACAAATATAACATTGGAGACAATGTTCGTGTAAATATATGTAAATATATTTGAGGAGAGGCTGAGAGAAAAAGTCAGGGAGAGTAGAGATAGAGAATATTGCGGAATAACAAAAGATATCGTTGATGTGTCCATTGTAATATAACAATGTAAATAGTGAATGAAAACAACAAATTGCATTCCTCTTCTGATCTTGTTTTGTGGGGAAAACTAGATAGCTACATGGAACACTTCAGGAAAGAGATAAATGCATGACAGAACAATAAGTGCTCTATTATTGTGTTATGGGAGAGAGAACTTATAAACGAGACTAACAATGGAGAAAAGGAAATATTCATGACAGCCTTGCTCAACCGGCATGTAAAGATTAACTTTTATTTGACGCTTGTTGAATTACGTTGAACCGAAGACTGGATATCTTCGTATATGAAATTGTAAATATAATATGTCGCTCGTAACGTGCTTCTTCACATAGGCGGCTCGTCTTTCTTGAACACATTCAAATAACATCTATTTGTGACGATCAAACCTACACTTGAGGCGTTCCATCACACGAACAACATATTCATTGACGTTCTGTTATTACATTCCTGTAGCCACAAGTTATATTTTCACTTAATAAAGTAGTCAGTAAAATTATAATCAAACTATCCGGCGGTCTGGATAACCACCGTACTCGCATAATTCTGGGATTAGTAAATCACAGATCACAATAAACACATATATAGATGTCTAAACACAAATCCTGTTATGGACTGACTACATCTGCTATTTATTAACTTCTCATCTACTAGGAATTGTACTAATTGCTCTCTGCTAATTATTGCTCGTTATCGCTAATCTGTGCTTTTCTCTACCTTTCTCTGTTAAACTCTAAGATTTGTGTAATTGATAGTTGTTGCTCGCTACTCTTTTCTCATGGGGTCTGAGAGTGAGGGTTTTTATACGCCAGGCACTCCCTTTTACCGCCTGCCTGTCTGGTAATATATATTTCTTTAAATATGTGTTTATACCCACGTATTAATGTCGACCCTGTGTCTGTCTGCCCACACAGTCTGGTAATATGTGTTTGTTTAGTATTACGCCCACGAAGTTTGAAGACGTTGACAACAACTTCAATTTTTATTTGTAGCCACTATGGATACACCTGGGTGTCCGTTAATAAGTGAAATATCGCTTTCCATATTTACAGGCATACTCGTATGTTGATTCGTACAGTCATTAGAAACACTGTATATACAACGTCTCGTGCAACAGTAGACCACAAGAATGTTTCCTTCCCTCAGGTCATGTCTCTCAGATATTTTCTTCATATGACCATTATGAGCCTTAATTTACACAATAATGTATGTTTACGAGCATATGTTTGACACATTTATTCGTGCATAATTTTGGCAGCATCTCAGCTAAGCGTTCCACATCATTAAACTTAAATACACGACGAAATGTCTGTCTAGGTTCATATCTTCTCCGCTTCGGGGAGTTCACAATATTTCACGACACTGATTTGGCGAGGGGCATCCTGTAATGGGATAAAACAGACTTTACACGCAAAATTCAGTCCCACAAAATTGAGTGGGTGGGACTTCGTCAGAGGTCAAAGCTGACGAAAGCGAACGAACGAACGAACGAACGACACTGATTTCGTAACATCCCTCATCCGTTCTATCTGAATCGCCCCTCTGTCTCGCCATTAACAACGGGGAAGTCGATTCAATTGATATCTCGTTTACTCTCTGAACAAAAACTAGAGCGAAATACTAGACCTGTGTAAAGCAGGAACATCGCTTTAGAAATGATTTCACATGAGGAAGAGCGACCGAGACATGGACCAGACATGAGAGATGATTTAGCTCTGACCACGAACTTCAATCTCCTTGACAACGGTCACGTGATTAATCACACATTTCTATAAATAAAACCATTGGTTATTTATTATAAATGGGAAATAAACGAATAAGAAACAAATATTCCTGTCTGCTTATTTTTATCAGTCTATTCATTATCCTTCACGAACTCTGTTCTTATTTATCGCCACAATTTCCCTACAATGGAGGTGTTTCCATTGATGTTTTGTCCAATGTTTGTATTAACCTATTTCTTGATTTGATAGATTCTGCGTGTGTTTATTTCTTTATGCTTTCTCTCACTCTTCTTCTGGTGTCTGGTGAATCCATATTGCTTTTATCTTCACTTTCAGATAGGTGTAGGCTCAAGTATTATGTATCGTATACATTTGATTCTGTTCGAAGAGTATTCCACTTTTGCTGTCAGAGAAAAAATTACAGTAAAACGAAGAATGCATCATTTCTTTTCCCCAGAAAGTTTTCATCTTCTTCTTTCTTCTATTCTCTTTCTCACTGATACCGAAAAGGTGTCGTGGTTATATCATTTGTCGTTCTGTTGCTGCTCAAACTGTCTGAATTAGTGATTTTCCTTTGTTGTTACATGAAGTTTTCATAAATTTCTAAAATATATCCTGTACTCTATATATATATATATATATATATATATATATATATATATATATATATATATATATATATCTGTCTCTCTCTTTCTCTCTCCTATTCTTTCTAAGCATTTCAAGGTTTTAGCGACGAGTATTGACAAACAAAACTTGTGGCCAACTTCTGGAGCGATTACCGGAAAACAGGTTCCAAATTGTCAGCCTAAAAGTATGAAACAAGACACCACAACTGTTTAAGCCCTAGACTCTATTGAGGGAGGGAGGGGTGTAGGTATTCAGGCGTGGCACAAGTAGAAACGGATAACAAATGAGTGTTTTTAACTAAAAGCGATGGGAAGCATTAAATTAACAAGTTTTAACTGTTTAAAATTGTTTCCGTTTGCATTTAGGCTTAAAAAAAAACTTTGTAAAGGATGTCCCTTGGTAAATGTGTTATCGTTGGAGGATAAGTATTATACTTTACAAGAAGACAACATCTGCAGATGAGAGGGCCAGTGTTGTTTCTCGCTGTTATGTTTATTTGTAGATCTGGTCAGTTACACGAGTGAGGTCGCTCACTCAGCGGTCAGTATCCCCACAGTATTATACTGACCAGTGATGTTTGCCTCAAAGTGGGCAGCACGTCACGAGTGTCCCATACATTTCTCTCACACTTTCTTTCTGAGCTCACATTAACAGGCCGTGAGTGATTTATTATAGCTCTTTTAATGATGTCTATGGGTATTAACCGCCAACTTTAGATTGCTCCACGGACTGGTTGGGCGGTCGAGGGATCGGCCTTTGGACACGATGATACCGGGTTCGAATCCTGCCATAGGCAGTGGGAACAATCTTTTTGAATCAGCCATTTCTTCACAGCCTTACCCTCCCCTGGTCACTAACTACTAACATCCAATATCTAGCTACTAATATCCGATATCTAGCTACTAACATTCGATGTCTAGCTACTAACATTCGATGTCTAGCTGCTAATATCCAATGTCTAGCTACTAACAGCTGATGTCTAGCTACAAACATTCGATGTCTAGCTACTAATATCCAATATCTAGCTACTAACAGCTGATGTCTAGCTACTAACATTCGATGTCTAGCTACTAATATCCAATGTCTAGCTGCTGACAGCTGATGTCTAGCTACTAACATTCGATGTCTAGCTACTAATATCCAATGTCTAGCTACTATAGTCCGTTCAGATTCGTTTGCCGAGATGTTATGATTTATAATTCAAAAAGTTCTTGATGATTTCACATGATTTTTGGCATACGGTGTTAAAATGTTCATGTCACGAGAACATATGTGTTACTCGATGTCTAGCTATAACGGTTTTCTTAAAGCGGCGAATTCCTTTGATCTTTGCCCATGTAACTATTATTTTGACCCTAATCAAAATGTTTTACAGTAATCTAGTGCAACGATGACCCATAGGCGTGTCCATAAAATTTTACTTGGTGGCAAGTATACAAATTTTAAATTATATATAGAACTTTTGTTCGTAGAGTCAATTTGATATAGTTCCATGCTCTTGGTGTGAGTTTCCCAAATGTTGTCGCTGCCTTTCAAATACGTACATTTAGTTCCTCATCTAAGAAAAGTGTGGCTGTAATAGTGGATCCAAGATAGCTGAACTTCTGTACTGACTCAAGCAGGCTTCCATTCAAAGTAATGGTTGTTGGTTTGCTTATAACATATTTTTGATTGCTTGGGTGGTCTTGAACAATAAACTGTTTAACAAATCAACTAGGAAATTTTGCAAATCAAACTATTTATCTGTAGACTTAATCAGAGTAATGATCATTCAGAATCAGACGAGTCAAATAGGTCGATTACTGCTTTCGGCTGAACAAACAACAAACCATCCTTTTTCCAATATTCCTCTTCTTGTCGTAACACATGATCCTCACATTTTACCCAGTAGTCTTTATTTATATTTGATAGAGCCTGATTTGTAAGTGTCTCAACATCGCATAATTTGAAAGTTTTATTTGTATATGCTACGTGTCCTTTAACTTTTGCCCAAACTAGTTCTATAGGATTTAAGTGTGGAGGTAGTCTCAAACATCTATGGCCATGTTCTTGAATTAACTTGTCTATTTTAAATATCTTTGTACGTTGTGTCTGTTTTACAAGGCTAAGCAATTCGGGTTTCAAGTAGCTGTCGTTAACTTGTATGTGTTCTTTTATGAGCCACGTTTTGATTGCATCTTTTGTACTTGATGATGTTGGGATTCTATCTTCTACGTTAACTACGTTATGGTATGAAGCATTGTCCATTATCAGACAAGAAGGTCGATCTAATATTGGAAGGATACTTTTCTCGATCCAGTCTTTAAATATGTGCCCATTCATTTCGGAGTGGTAGTCTCTATTGTCTATGGATTTTGAAATGAAAACGAGATGAGCATTCTGCAACAACCCATTATGTCTGCTACCTGCATGTGCAACTATCAAACGTTGCCCTTTACTGCTTGGTACTGATCTTTTAATACTTCCATCTGCTAACTGCCATTCCTTTTCATTTGTATGATGAGCGTTGATCCAAGTTTCATCTAAATAAACAATATCATAATCATTTTCGCGCATTTCCTTCACTTCACGTAAATACTTGCTTCTAAGAGCTACTAGATGTGGCTTCTCACAAATAATATTTTTTTTCCACCAGCATACTTTCTAAAGGTGAAGCCTGCACTTCTTAATATTTTCCATAATGAAGTTTTTGATATTTCAATGTCGTTGTTAGTTTTTAGCCAAAGCTTCAACTTTCTAAGTGTCACTTCCTCGTTTATATCAAATATTCGACATATTTCTCTTTTTACTAGGTCCTTATCAAAACTGTCTAACGTTTCTTTCCTTCCTTGCTTTCTTGCATTTGTTGGCAATAAATATCCGCTTCCTTTAACTATTCGATCAAATGAACGTTTACACAAACCTAAAATATGCATTGTTCTCTTCTCAGGGTTTGATAAAGAACAATAAAGATGTCCCTTTTTACGCTTTCTGCAGAAGTATTGATAAATCTTTATAGCAATGTTATGCTCAGTAAAATATTTTGCCTTTATATTCATTCTCACATAGACTTGCAGAAGATAATATGGATAGTGCCGCCTCCTTTCTGTAAATATTGAGATTTGCCTCTGAATTATGACTCGAACTCGAGTCTACGGCCGTGATTTTGACGTCACATAATTTCCGGTTTCGGCTAAAATGTCATTTTGTGCTAAACGGGAAATTTCATATGTAACATTTCTTTATAAAAATTTATAGTGGAAACATAACTATTTTAGGACGGTGCGCATTCAGCCGTGAAGGTCATGCCTATATGTTAAAGAATCAGCTGTGAGATGTAAGCATCTACATAATCCCGCCGGTGTTTATAATATCGATTAACTTTTTTAATATAGGTTAAATAAGGCATCTTTGAAACTGGATCACATTTCTTTGATAAAAAAATATTTTTATAGCGACATTAGTATTCTAAACCTAACTTCAAAAGATCAATGCAAATGAACAATAAGTTTTTGAAAAAAAAATTAATTAATGTCTAGGCAAACGAATCTGAACGGACTATAACAGCAGATGTCTAGCTACTAACATTCGATGTCTAGCTACTAATATTCGATGTCTAGCTACTAACATCCAATGTCTAGCTACTAATATCCAATGTCAAGATACTAACAGCAGATGTCTAGCTACTTATATCCAATGTTTAGCTACTAACAGCGGATGTCTAGCTACTAACAACAGATGTCTACCTACTAATATCAGATGTCTACCTACTAATATCCGATGTCTAGCTACTAACAGCATATGTCTAGCTACTAACAGCAGATGTCTAGCTACTAATATCCAATGTCAAGATACTATCAGCAGATGTCTAGCTACTAATATCCAATGTTTAGCTACTAACAGCGGATGTCTAGCTACTAACAACAGATGTCTAGCTACTAATATCCAATGTCTAGATACTAACAGCAGATGTCTAGCTACTAATATCAGATGTCTAGATACTAACAGCAGATGTCTAGCTACTAATATCAGATGTCCAGTCTACTAATATCAGATGTCTAGCTACTAATATCAGATGTCTAGCTACTAACAGCAGATGTCTAGCTACTAATATCCGATGTTTAGCTACTAACATAAGATGTCTAGATACTAATATCAGATTTCTAGCTACTAACAGCAGATGTCTGGCTACTAATATCAAATGTCTAGCTACTACTATCTCATGTCTGGCTACTAATATCAAATGTCTAGCTATTAACAGGAGATGTCTAGCTACTAATATCCAATGTCTAACTACTAACATCCAATGTCTAGCTACTTACATCAGATGTAGCTATTAGCAGGAGATGTCTAACTACTAACATCCAATGTCTAGCTACTAACATCCAATGTCTAGCTACTTACATCAGATGTAGCTATTAACAGGAGATGTCTAACTACTAACATCCAATGTCTAGCTACTAACATCCAATGTCTAACTATCTATCTATCTATTGACCTTTCGAGCCGTAACCGGCCCATAGGGCGTAGACCAAGATACACCTTCTCCTATATGAATTTTTGTTCTAGCAGTTTTCTTTTAAAGATATTTTATCAAATCTCGCCATCTGTCTCTGTTCTGTGCAAGCAGTTCTATCTCATTGAGGGAGCCGATTCCTGCTGCTCTTGCCTCTCTCATCATGTTCTCAGTGTCTCCCTGGGTCTTCCTCTTTTTCTTTTACCTGTTGTTTCCCATATGAGGGCTTGCTTTGCTATTCGATTATTATCTCTTCTCATCACATGTCCAACGTATGACCATCGTCTTTTCTTTATTACTGAAGATATTAGTGGTTGATTGGCGATTTCTCTAATTTCCTCGTTTGTTTTGAATTCGTTCCATTCTATACCAAGTATTTTCCTTAGACATTTATTTTCGAATGCGTTCAACTTTGTTTCTATATCTCTTGTTGTTTTCCAGCTTTCACACGCATACGTAAGGGTTGATAGTACATTTGATTTGAATAGCCTAAGTTTTGTGTTTGTGCTAATGAGTTTTGATTTCCACAACTTTTCAAGGCTTCTGAAAGACATTGCTGCTTTAGCCAGTCTGATTCTAATTTCTTTGCTCGTATCCCCTTCTCGATCAATGTGACTTCCAAGATAGATAAAGTGATCGATCTCTTCTACTGGTTTGTTTTCCATGTATATTTTGTCACTTGTTGGAATTAAACTTTTCATGACTTTAGTCTTTTCATGACTGACCTCAAGCCCAATTTTGCTGGCTATTGATGATAGTTCATTTGTGTTTTCCTGCATCGTTTTTGCCTGACTGCTGATGAGAACTATGTCATCAGCAAAGTCGAGGTCCTCCAAATGGTCTCCTTGTATCCATTCGATGCCTTTATTACCAGTGCAGCATTTCTTTTAATGTCTAACTACTAACATCCAATGTCTAGCTACTTACATCAGATGTCTAGTCCTCTCTGGCAACAGAGAAACGCAGGAAGTTACGTGTGCACGTTGAAGACCCATGGCAGTTGACAATAAAAGAGCAAACAAACAAACAAAAATAAACAGATTCATCCACAACAATAGATGCACAAAAATGGCATAAACAGCTTAATACGAAGCTGACAATTTACAAATCAGCGGTCACCTGCTCAATCCTTCATCTATATGTTATCTATCCATATATTTGTTTATGCGCTTTCCGATCAGCGTTTCAGTGTAGGAACAAATATACCCAATGCTTTGATATCATGAAGGTTTTATAGACCGACGACAACCGGGATTTGTACAAGTCTCTATACGGTCGTTAGTTTGGGATGAAGACATAGAAAAAGTGACGGTCTTGCTTCTGTAATCAGAACTTTAGGCAATAAATGCAAACATCATTAGTCGCCCTTTACGACCTGCCAGCCGGGTCACGGCAAAGGAACGCTGATAAATGTAAACAAATCTGAAGCTGCAGTAAATCTGGTTGTAAAGGAGAAATGAGAGACAAAAATATTTACAATAGTATGGTTAAAGCTTTACGTAATTAATGGACGACACAAATTTGAACCACGTTTCAGTTCAATAGGTCTTCTGCAGGAACAACAGACACGCAGATATGTTATAAGTATATATAATTAGTCCTACATAGATAACAAAGATTGCAATTTCTAAAACAAAATAATCTCCAACTAGAATGAGAAATAAAAATACGACATTCGTGACAGGTAACAGTGGCTCTATTTGTGTGTCCCCTCACTGTGGGGTCCCGGTAGCCATCCAGCTATTATTATTAAGCCCTGCTTGACTCCTTTCTCCATTATTTGTTCTTCATAAAAATGTTCCTGATTTTCCGTGACCTTTTCCACATGATGTCCACATGAAAGTCTGGCGTTGAGTCGTATTTCAACCATTCCTATCAAAATATGTTGCGTCTGTGGAATTAAAAAAAAGTAACGTAAAGAGCCCCGTCACACCAAGTGGCGTATAGGGAATATGGTGCTAGTGACCATAATTTGTATAGACCTTCGGCACATGATTTTTTGGGTTATGTGGTCGGTATTACGCCCGTGTTGCTTTTCTTTTCCAGAAAAAATCCGGTACCCATTAAAGACTGGGTGAACCCGGAAGCCGTCCGTCAGGAGAGAACCCGACATCTATTCCTTTGCAGTCCAGTTCACTAACAAGTGAGCTTCCTTGGAGAGTACCGGCCGTGATTCATGCGGCCTCCTGTGGAATAAAGAATAACAATAATTGTTGCGTCCTGCACAAAATCACTGTGATATAACAGGTTGTATTCACTCAGGTGGACAACAAATGTGTTCATGAAGTTATGAACGGGTTATAGGACTCACGCAATTACAGAAGCGGTAAGGCGATTAGTCATGTAGTGTATAGCTAAAGGCGGACAGTGTAGGCTAAACAAAATCCTATCCATTGCTTTATCCATCTGATACATCCATACATCGGCCTATCCTATAATCATCTATCAGTTTGTCTGTCTGCCTGATGTCTACCAATCTGCCTGTCTGCCTGATGTCTACCAATCTGCCTGTTAGTAAACACTCCTGTCACGCTATTGTTCTTTAATTGTTGCCGATAGCGCGCTCATGTCTGCAGCCAGCTACCCGCATTTGTTTTTTCTCTTACTCCCACTCTGATTTGTTTCTCTCGTGGAATATTCTCAACAAAATTGAATTCCGTTGAACTTGCTATTGTTGTATGTACAATGCTAGAAACGATTGCAGACAAGTGTAGCACTAATGTGAGACCCTCATCATCTAAAAGTGCCAAGTGGATATGAGACTATCATCATCTAAAGGTGCCAAGTGGATATGAGACACTCATCATCTAAAAGTGCCAAGTGTATATGAGACCCTCATCATCTAAAAGTGCCAAGTGGATATGAGACACTCATCATCTAAAAGTGCCAAGTGGATATGAGACTATCATCATCTAAAAGTGCCAAGTGGATATGAGACTATCATCATCTAAAAGTGCCAAGTGGATTTGAAGCGATTTTTTCCCCCAATAATCTAAAGGATGGTGAGAGCGAGTGACTAGTCATTTTGAAGAGAAAGATTTTTTTTTTAAAGTTTGTTACATGTTTAAGTTGAACACGTAAAAAATTTGGAAGTTACAAATCTAAGAGAATAGATAGAACGTCTTTGTCTAGCGTATGTTCAATTTGAACATGTAAAAACACTTGGAAGTTACAAATCTAAAAGAATAGATAGAACGTCTTTGTCTACCGTATATTCAAGTTGAACACGTAAAAACACTTGGAAGATACAAATCTAAAAGAACAGAACTTTTTTGCCCACCGTATGTTCAAGTTGAACACGTAAAAACACTTGGAAGTTACAAATCTAAAAGAATAGATAGAACGTCTTTGTCTACCGTATATTCAAGTTGAACACGTAAAAACACTTGGAAGTTACAAATCTAAAAGAATAGATAGAACGTCTTTGTCTACCGTATATTCAAGTTGAGCACGTAAAAACACTTGGAAGATACAAATCTAAAAGAACAGAACTTTTTTGCCCACCGTATGTTCAAGTTGAACACGTAAAAACACTTGGAAGTTACAAATCTAAAAGAATGGACAGAACGTCTTTGCCCACCGTATTTTCAATCACTTACTGAGTTTAGCCTACGGCGACAATGCGGAGTCGTGTACTCAAGTCTTCATCACCCTGTGTTACCTGTAAAGAGATCGAAACACCAGTGGACATCATTCGTGTATAAGTGTCCTAATGTCAGTTATAGTGTCCTAATGTCGGGTATAGTGTCCTAATGTCGGTTATAGTGTCCTAATGTCGGGTATAGTGTCCTAATGTCAGGTATAGTGTCCTGATGTCAGGTATAGTGTCCTAATGTCAGGTATAGTGTCCTAATTCAAAGACATTCAAGAAGCGGGTAAACATCGGGGAGACAGTTTTTAATATGACATTAGCAGAGAACTAAAATTAAACATAACATAAAGTACACAACATCTATTTTAATTCTAAGAGAAGAAGCAAGCTCACCAGACCGAGAATTGAAGGTTATGAAGGTCGTCTGATTGGGAAGGAGAACAAATGCTAATGGCGTCCATAACAGAACGTTGAAACACGACAAAATAATGAGGAATGAAAGAAATATATTGCGAATGTAATTACATTATCGCGTAATTCGATTATTGCCGACCCACTCATTGTTCTCCTCTTTCATTGTCGTTGGAGGAGTTGTGAGTGCATCATTTGTGTTTCATTGTCCACCGGCTGAATACGTTAATTGCATTCTTACCCTCTTTGAGAGAGATGAATGCACTGTGTATATTCTTTTTGCGATGTAGAGAGGGAAGAAACATTTATCAAGGATCAAGTAAACGTGAACTGTCGTGCCCTCTCTTTAATTTATTTTCATGATTATACTGGATAATAATAGCACATCATTACAAACGCTTTTACATTCAAGAAAACAATGTCGTGTTTCAAAGTATATAATCTAATTATTAGATGTTAGCGATATGTCGAAATTAGAAATGTCTAATTAAATAAAAATAAGCACGATTGGCAAGGTTGAGTTTTAAGTAAATATGAAGCAAAGTTTGCCTCTGTTACAACATGTTACAATTGGTACCTGTATTTAAATTCACTTGATAAAACTCTAATGTCTAATTAAATAAAAATAAGCATGATTGGCAAGGTTGAGTTTTAAGTAAATATGAAGCAAAGTTTGCCTCTGTTACAACATGTTACAATTGGTACCTGTATTTACATTCACTTGATAAAACTCTAATGTCTAATTAAATAAAAATAAGCACGATTGGCAAGGTTGAGTTTTAAGTAAATATGAAGCAAAGTTTGCCTCCGTTACAATATGTTACAATTGGTACCTGTATTTACATGCACTTGATAAAACTCTAATGTCTAATTAAAATCCAGCCTGCAGAAGAAGGAGTGTGTCAGACACAGCACAGATTTAGGAGAGCAATCAGACCATAGAGAAAACAAACGTGGCTGGCTAATCTTCCACCAGTGCTTGTGTTTCTATCTCAATCATGTGCAACAGGGCAGCACAGCAATTCTGCATGATCAAAAGACTCGAACTTTGAAGTAAAATATATTCCGTTACTTTGTCTGGGCCCAAAGCCGTTCAACATCACACGGGTTGATAGTGGTCAACAATGCATATCTGATTGCTTGCGTCATGATCAGTGAATCAAAAGTGATCAAGATCATACTTCATCATTGCCTCTGACGAGAATGAAAACAAACTACCCTTCGGTGAGTACGGATCGGAGTAAGGAATACAAATTAGTTTGGGGGAGTACGGATCGGAGTAAGGAATACAAATTAGTTTGGAGGAGTACGGATCGGAGTAAGGAATACAAATTAGTTTGGGGGAGTACGGATCGGAGTAAGGAATAAAAATTAGTTTGGAGGAGTATGGATCGGAGTAAGGAATACAAATTAGTCTGGGGAAGCACGGATCGGAGTAAGGAATACAAATTAGTTTGGAGGAGTACGGATCGGAGTAAGGAATACAAATTAGTTTGGGGAGTATGGATCGGAGTAAGGAATACAAATTAGTTTGGAGGAGTACGGATCGGAGTAAGGAATACAAATTAGTTTGGGGGAGTATGGATCGGAGTAAGGAATACAAATTAGTTTGGAGGAGTACGGATCGGAGTAAGGAATACAAATTAGTTTGGAGGAGTACGGATCGGAGTAAGGAATACAAATTAGTCTGGGGAAGCACGGATCGGAGTAAGGAATACAAATTAGTCTGGGGAAGTACGGATCGGAGTAAGGAATACAAATTAGTCTGGGGAAGTACGGATCGGAGTAAGGAATACAAATTAGTTTGGAGGAGTACGGATCGGAGTAAGGAATACAAATTAGTTTGGAGGAGTACGGATCGGAGTAAGGAATACAAATTAGTTTGGAGGAGTACGGATCAGAGTAAGGAATACAAATTAGTCTGGGGAAGCACGGATCGGAGTAAGGAATACAAATTAGTCTGGGGAAGTACGGATCGGAGTAAGGAATACAAATTAGTCTGGGGAAGCACGGATCGGAGTAAGGAATACAAATTAGTCTGAGGGAGTACGGAACGGAGTAAGGAATAAAAATTAGTCTGGGGAGTACGGATCGGAGTAAGGAATACAAATTAGTCTGAGGGAGTACGGATCTTTATGATGAAAACAAACTAGTCTGGTAAGGGGAGTAGCGGTCGAGATGAAAAGTCAACTCATGCTGGCTGCTGACGTTATATATTATCAGCTTGAAATGCGTTGGTATTGCAGATATTTGTAAACCATGATACCAACCTCTCTTCGCCTATTTTACGTCCTTGGGCATACTATACAGAAGAATAGTTACCGTGGGGGGGGGGGGGCCTCAGAAGGAAAGAAAACAAAAGTATTGCAATTCGAGACCATGACGTCATTCTTCAATAGTAACCAGGAAACAATGTCAGACTTCTAAGTTGAGACTGAGATATGAACATAGTAGACTAAGTGACATATGTTTTAAACAACATTCATACGTTTGAGATACACTGAAACTCAAGTAAGGCTATATAGGAAACAAATCTTCCGTACAAATATATCTATTTCTTGTCTACTAACGTAACCTACACACGCAAAACTTGAGTATTGTCTTCAGTAACATTTGTTTCAACGAATCAATGGCTGCAACTTTAACGTAACCTACACACGCAAAACCTGAGTATTTTCTTCAGTAACATTTGTTTCAACGAATCAATGGCTGCAACTCTAACGTAACCTACACACGCAAAACTGAGTATTGTCTTCAGTAACATTTGTTTCAACGAATCAATGGCTGCAACTCTAACGTAACCTACAAACGGAAAACCTGAGTATTGTCTTCAGTAACATTTGTTTCAACGAATCAATGGCTGCAACTTTAACGTAACCTACACACGCAAAACTTGAGTATTGTCTTCAGTAACATTTGTTTCAACGAATCAATGGCTGCAACTCTAACGTAACCTACACACGCAAAACCTGAGTATTGTCTTCAGTAACATTTGTTTCAACGAATCAATGGCTGCAACTCTAACGTAACCTACAAACGGAAACCTGAGTATTGTCTTCAGTAACATTTGTTTCAACGAATCAATGGCTGCAACTCTAACGTAACCTACACACGCAAAACCTGAGTATTGTCTTCAGTAACATTTGTTTCAACGAATCAATGGCTGCAACTCTAACGTAACCTACACACGCAAAACCTGAGTATTGTCTTCAGTAACATTTGTTTCAACGAATCAATGGCTGCAACTCTAACGTAACCTACAAACGCAAAACCTGAGTATTGCCTTCAGTAACATTTGTTTCAACGAATCAATGGCTGCAACTCTAACGTAACCTACAAACACAAAACCTGAGTATTGTCTTCAGTAACATTTGTTTCAACGAATCAATGGCTGCAACTTAACGTAACCTACACACGCAAAACCTGAGTATTGTCTTCAGTAACATTTGTTTCAACGAATCAATGGCTGCAACTCTAACGTAACCTAGGGACAAAAAATATATCTTTCTGACTTTTTCCCCATTACTGGAGTCTGACGGGGGATATATAGGATTGGATAATGAAGGTCGCTTGCCCAGCGCAGTCGACGCGAGGTGTTCGGGTCTGTGTTTTCTTTTTTTTAAACCGTCTAATCCATAGAAAAGAAAAACCGTTTGGCCATACCGGGATCTGAACCCACGCATCATATTTCTCTTGATTTGCAGCCCGACAAATGATTGATTCGACCACCCGCTCCCTTATAACAGAAGACATAAATAGAAAAAGTCAGGAACGAGTTCCCCATGAAGGGAAAAATATCCGAAGCCCAGCCATACTTTGAGATCCTTGTCTCTGGTAGATTGTTAGAAGTCATGACTTTTCGGGCTAGTATCTTGTATGGTTGAGTCCAAGCCACTTTCTGGCGCTCTCCAACGGTTCAAACAATGGCAAGATCATCGTCTCTGTGTGGACGTCCTGCATGGCTGCATGTTTTAAGTACAAAGTGGCAGTTTTAGTTACAGATCATTAAACGTTGTAGCATTCATGTCTTTAGTCTACCACATTCTCCTTATTGGAATAATTAACATTTTGTGGCTGTGGTTCCAACTTGCGACACCACACAATAATGTGAACGTTCTAACTTCTGTGTAAAGATCTGTGAACTCGACACGTCCTGGGCTCAAATATTCTATTTGTAACAAGAAACGTATTTCATTTTTTTAAATCTGCGACTTCTTCTAATCATTTTGAATGTACACAAGATGAACCACGTCCAGATTATATTTCTATAATGACCACGTGAAAGAGACTGACAACTAAAATATCATAAATAAACAGTTGTGTGTGACTCACATGATGAAATTTAACCAATCGATGAGATTTTCATTAAGAGCGAGCGATGAAGGAGTGTTCTATAGATTATTTGTATTTTAGAGACTTTTGTAAACAGAAACTGCGTACATTCAGAGTTAATCTTGTTTCATTTCTTGTCTGTGGTACAGAAAGCAGATAATCATTATGCCAAAGAAGAGATATGAAATGTAATACGTTGTGTTATATATGCAGGTGAGTATCACGCCACGGATGTCAGACAGCGAAACGGAGTTCGATCACGTGGGTCGGGGTTCTGCTCATGTTTTAAGTGTTATGATGAGAACAGCGAGCCCATATGTCTCCAAGTGCAGTGATTCATTCATTAGGTGAGGTCTCCACATCGAAGGTTGGCTTCCATGGAGCGCCATTTTACTCTCTATCTTGTCTTGATGGTTAACGTTATCACATGTTCATCTGTCCACCATTTGATGTTATCAGTCCACTTTAGTGTAGGTCTGCCTCTCCCTCGTCTACCTTGTACCTTCCTTCCAAGACCACTTTTACAAGAGTTATGCCTCTTCCCATGTCACAATATTTCATTGCTTTTTGGAATTGTATTAAGTAGTTCTTTTTTTTTTTCATTTTCAGCTGATTCACAGTTTCCTTGTTTGTCTTCTTTTCATTCCACCCAATTCTCCCCATTTTCCTATAGACCCACATTTCAAAGGCTTCCATTTTCTGCTCTGTTTACTTATTTAACGTCCATGTTGCTGCACCATACTAGAATGTTGAGTAAATATAACATGTTGCTGCACCATACAGGAATGTTGAGTAAATATAACATGTTGCTATTCGTAGTTTTTGTTTTGAAGTTAGGATATCTTTCATGTTGTTCAAATGGATTTATGCTTTTCCTAATCTTTTGTTTATTTCCGTCTTACATTTGTCAACATTTTATAATGTGTCCAAGATGGCTGTATTCTTAAACCATTTCTAGGTTCTTTCCATCTACTTCAATATCTCCTTGTATACTTTCTGTATTTTCTTTGCTAATAATCATGTTAAAATGACATGAATGCAGCACTTGTATAACTCTTCTCTTTATATCAATAAGTGCCGAGTTATCATTGTTGTATTTTATCATAGCTGTTTGTTTCCAGTATAAATTACATATCAATCTTATGTCAGCATCATCCAGACGTATATATTTAATACATTTTATTAGATATTTATCGTGTATTCTGTCAAAAGCATTGATTTAGTCTTTGGAGCGGACATACATTTGTTTGTTTACTACTATGTATTTTTCTATTGTTATTCTCATGCAGAAGATGGCTTCTCTTGTACCACTGTTCTTTCTTAATCCAAGTTATTGTTTTGTTAATTCCATGTTTATTTCGTTTTGAATTCTTCCCTGCATGGTTATGGTTATGGTTATGGTTATGGATGGAAGGCCCCGGTATCACTGCAAACGATTTAAAATCCATAATTGTTCATCCGCCCGCGCCAGTGGAATCATCCGAATTAATATCTCATCTCCCAAACAAAGAAGGTAGCTGCAGTCCCCATCATAGCAGTCTGAGCACACGCCAAAAGACATAAGGCGAAGCCGCACAGAAAGTAAACACAGCCATCGGTTCCCCGTCATACGATGTCATCATTTATCCTAAGTAATCGGAATATTGAAGCACAATCCGGATGAAACACACAGCTCACGGTGTGCACAGAGCACTTCATTCAGTATCTCCGGCAGCAAGCTGGACTTAGAATATGAGGAAACTGCAACAAGGAACACTTCAGACACAGCCGTTTGACCGGGATCTCTTCCCTGCATAACTTTACACAAGGCGCTTGTTATATGGCTCATCAAACTTATTGTTCTAAAGTCACTGTACACCACACTAACGGTATTTTGGACAAGGCAATAAATACTGATGTTTTAATGGCATGCGGTATGTGCCCTGTGTTGTATATATCATTGCACAGGTCTGTGATAAATCTGTGCAAAAAATTACTATGGCTTTTATCCTCTCAATCTGAGTCTTGTCAGGCCCTACAGCTTTTCCATTTCTCATTCTATGTATAGCTTTCTCTACTTCAGATTTTAAGCTTTTGTAACCAGACATACACCCAATGGTTTGTTTCTTGATTCTTTCACTTCAAAAAGTTCTGCTTTGTATTGCTGCTGTCTATTGATTATATCTTTATTGTCTATTAATATTTCTCCATTTTTGTTCACAATGCATCCCCAATCTGTGATTTTTTACATAATTTTGGTCGTTCCTTTTATTTGTGTGTGCATCTCTTTTAAATCTTGTTGATCATTCTTTATACTTTTGTGTGCATCTCTTTTCAATTTTGTTGGTCATTCTTTATACTTTGGTGTGCATCACATCACTTTTAAATCTTGTTGGTCATTCTTTATATTTGGTGTGCGTCTCTTTTAAATCTTGTTGGTCATTCTTTATATTTGGTGTGCATCACTTTTAAATCTTGTTGGTCATTCTTTATATTTGGTGTGCATCACTTTTAAATCTTGTTGGTCATTCCTTATATTTGGTGTGCATCTCTTTTCAATCTTGTTTCCTTTTCATGGTTTCTATTTCCAGACATTTTTGATTTCGTAATCTTCTGTCTGTTTCTATTTAGTTTTATTTTCATTTTGATCATAACAGGGATGTTATCTGAGTTAATATCAGCTCCTGGGTATGTCTTGACTTTCATGACACTATAATAAATCTATCCATGATCATTATGTAGTCTGTATAGTTCCTCGTTTTATCATCAGAACATTTCTATGTATTTAGCTTTCTTTTTTTTTTCTTGCTCAAAAGAAGGTGTTACATATTACTAACTTATTTTCTTCACAAAATTGTATTAGCCTTTCTTTCTCCTTTTTCGTTTCGTTTTCTGAGACGTGATTTCCTAGACTAGAGCAATGATAATGATCATAACATAAATTAGCATATCACACTATAATGTACATACAGGAGTCTTTACAGAAGAAAACTAAAAAATATCAGTCTGCAGATTGTCCTTCTAAAGCGGTAGGTAAAAATGTGCGTGGATTAACGTCGAACTAACAATATGTTTCTTTATTTAAGGATGATTTAATTAATGTGCGGAAAAGTAAAGTAAGAAAGGATTTGGACAAATTAGGTGTGGGATGATATTTCTTGGGAAGTGTGGTAGGGTTCCAGTAGCCGTAAGGTTTCAATAGTGATAGGGTTCCAATAGCGGTAGGGTTCCAATAGCGGTAGGGTTCCAATAGCGGTAGGGTTCCAGTAGCCGTAAGGTTTCAATAGTGATAGGGTTCCAATAGCGGTAGGGTTCCAATAGCGGTAAGGTTCCAATAGTGATAGGGTTCCAATAGCTGTAAGTTTCCAATAGTGATAGGGTTCCAATAGCGGTAAGGTTCCAATAGTGATAGGGTTCCAATAGCTGTAAGTTTCCAATAGTGATAAGGGTTCCAATAGCGGTAGGTTCCAATAGTGATAGGGTTCCAATAGCGGTAAGGTTCCAATAGTGATAGGGTTCCAATAGCGGTAAGGTTCCAATAGTGATAGGGTTCCAATAGCTGTAAGTTTCCAATAGTGATAGGGTTCCAATAGCTGTAAGTTCCAATAGTGATAGGGTTCCAATAGCTGTAAGTTTCCAATAGTGATAGGGTTCCAATAGCTGTAAGGTTCCAATAGTGATAGGGTTCCAATAGCTGTAAGTTTCCAATAGCGATAGGGTTCCAATAGCTGTAAGGTTCCAATAGTGATAGGGTTCCAATAGCGGTAAGGTTCCAATAGTGATAGGGTTCCAATAGCGGTATGGGTTCCAATAGCGGTATGGGTTTCCAATAGCGGTATGGGTTCCAATAGCGGTATGGTTCCAATAGCGGTATGGGTTCCAATAGCGGTAAGGTTCCAATAGCGGTAGGATTCCATCAATGAATGGTTAAGTTTTATAATAGGGACACTCGGGTTGTCACTAAAGATAGATATTGGTTACTGATTGAGATTTACGTGTCTATTTGTTCCCAACGGTCGAAAGTGGGAAGGGGGGGGGGACGTGTTAATTTTTTTTTTCTCCTTTTCTTCCTGTTTACCTTTCAATATAAATGGAACGAATAGTTGGCGGTCTCTTCCTATTCTCTTGGCCTCTCCCGTTGTTGTATTTTCTAGTGTTTATAAAATCCCAACTATCTTTTTCTTCGGTCGACCTTCAGATCTGGTATACTCATAGTGTTTTTTCATAGGAGGGCTGGTTAGTCTCGAGGCAAGACACCGGCCCTGAGACAGAGAGGTTGTAGGTTCAAATCCCGACTGCACCAGTTGTGATTTTTATTTATGATTCATCTCTACGGCAATCACCCCTGTTCTCAGCAACGAGACCTGGCTTGAAACGTTAATTACTAATCGTCGGTAAAAATATGAGTACCTCCGAAGACGGAGTTATCTGCCTGTACGACGAGGGACCCCTGTGCACGCGGCTGCCAGGAAAAAATGGATTAAGGCGCAAAATTCAGTTCCTAGACTCTAGGGACTTCGCCAGAGGTGAAAGCTTTGTTAGTCTTCTTTAAGGTGTTTTGATGTTACTGTACCTGTAACCTGTTTTCTGGAACAAACCAAGTCAGTCACTTCTAAAATCCGTTGACTAGAGCTAGAGCAGCTTATCAGCCCGTGCTTGGTGAAGCCCAAGACGAATCGCTCAACAAAGGACATGTAGAAATGTTTGTGGCCTTAGAGTTTTCGGGACTTATCAGAAGTCAATGCCCTTCTCACTCCAGGTCTCATCGCATAGAACGAGATGACGGAATTACTTTAGTGCCATTGGTTGCTATCGCCCTCCCATTAACTGAAAGCACCAATCAGCGTAAGCCACTTACCGCCTGATGCTCATCAATATACATTAGATGAAATGTAATGTACATCCGGATCAATACGCTGAAAAGATAATAATTGCGAAAAAGGTCTTTCGTTTCTCATCACCAAAGTATGTGGCTAACACAGCTTCCTTGGCTAAAGGGTTAGTGTGCTCGTTTCCTGATCAGAAGCGGCCGGGTTCAGTTCCCAAAAGTAGATAATTTTTTTTTTCAGACCGACAAGGTACAAGGTTCACCCAGTCAGAGATTTCTTGGGAAGTGTGGTAGGGTTCCAATAGCTGTAGGCTTCCAATAGTGGTAGGGTTCCAATAGTGGTAGGGTTCCAATAGTGGTAGGGTTCCAATAATGATAGGGTTCCAATAGCGATAGGCTTCCAATAGTCGTAGGGTTCAAATAGTAGTAGGGTTCCAATAGCGGTAGGATTCCAATAGTGGTAGGGTTTCAATAGTGGTAGGGTTCCAAAAGCAGTAGGCTTCCAATAGTGGTAGGGTTTCCAGTAACGTTAGGTTTTCCAGTAGTGGTAGGGTTCCATTAACGGTAGGGTTCCAATAGAGGTAGGGTTCCAATAGTTGTAAGTGACTATTTACAACTATAAGCAAGTTGGCAAGTCTTTTTTTATATTCCCGAGTAGCGCTCCCTACCTGGTTCTCCCAACTCGGCACATGATGTTCGTGAAGTCTAGATATAGTCAGTCTGGAAAAAAGGTATACGTTTAAGACCGCTGAAAATAAATGTGACTAAAACATGATATAAGCCAGCTTCAGAAACAGTAAAGAAACTAGAAGACAGTTGAGACTGACTAGAAACTAGAAGACAGTTGAAACTGACTAGAAACTAGAAGACAGTTGAGACTGACTAGAAACTAAGAAGACAGTTGAGACTGACTAGAAACTAGAGAAACAACAAATGAAATTGTTTGCCTATATAAGGAAATATAATATAAAAGAAACACAATGGCAGTACACAAACTACACCAAAGCAAGCTGAGAGGGAGTTCCTGATAGTGATGGGGAAGGAATGCAAGGAACGCGTGAAACGTGTGAATATCATCAATCATCATCAAGTATCATGCCTGCTGGCGTAGGTGATCATGTCTCTCCACAACTTTCGATTACGACAGTTATTTATCATTTCTGTTGCTTGTCTTCTGCCAAGCCCTTCTCTTAAGCTGTCTGGTATCTTTCCTCTTTGCTTCCCTCTATCTCTTCGTCCCTCAATTTTTTTCCAGTTGTTACAATATATTCCAGCTGTTCCCTTCTCATTACATGGCTAAAATGATGATTGTTTCTTCCTAATATTGGATATTAGCTCTCTTTTTGCTTTGGCCTCTTTCAGAACTTTTTCATTATTTGTCTTAGCTGTCCATGGTATTCTCAACATTCTTCTGTAAAACCATATTTCAACAGCCTCCAGATATTTTCTTGTCTGTTGTCCTATTATCCATGATTCTCATCCATATGTTAAGACTGGCTCACATAATATTTAAGAACTCTTTTTCTTGTTTCTATTGTCAAAAATGGATTGCACAGTATCTTCCTCATTTGTTGAAAAGCTACTTTTGCCTGAGACACTCTACATATTTGATGAAAGCAGCTTTCCAGAAAATGAGGAAGATTCTGTCCAATCCATTTTTGACTATAGAAACAAGGAAAAGAATTTTTAAATGTATGAACAGAAAAGGCCGAACAATAGGCCAAGACCCGTAACTCTTCTCAAAGCTGGAAGACAAACTAGAAATTAGAGAAGAGAATCGTGTTCACAAGAAAATCAAATTCATATAAATATTTCAACAAATACCGATGTTGTAAGATACGCCTGGACAACATAAAATAAATTCATCAATTATTTCACACCATATAGTTGTAGTACTGTTGACAATGAAACATTAATATCATAGAATTTGTCTGGCTATTCCAAGCAAAGCTTTTGTCTTTTGTGCAGCATAGAATAGCCAACAATATGCACCATCTCATTAAGCAAACAACAAACAAACAAATGAGACCGACCATCTATTAATGAAACAACATCAACACAGACTGGAAGCGCATGCGCTGTTTACCTCTGTGGAATAAATGATTTAGAAAATCACGGAACATGAATTAATCTGATCATGTGACACGGGTCAAAGGGTCATGATGACGAATAGATGTCGGAAAAAAAAATATTTGTATGCGTGTCAAGGTTGCGAGTTCTATGTACGTAAGCAGTGACGGTAGTATCAACAGTGTAGTAGTTAACTGGTAGGACTAACGTTAAACAGGGCATGCGATCAATCTGTCTTCTAGTGGTAACAGCTATTGAAAGACTAGGAAGGTTAGTAAGCATGAAAGTGCCCTTTGTGCACACAAATCCACCCATTATCAAAGTTGATATTGTTTGTTATTGATTCAAATTTGTGATACCAGCATTACAAGAATGTTGAATGTTCGCATGTTCATTTATTTGTGTGTTAGTGATGTCCTTGTGGGTTAACGCACACCAGCAAAAACATTTTTAAAATTATTATTTTGACACTTTGATACTTTAACGTATTAACCGCCCCTAATAATGTATTAACCACCCCTAATAATGTATTAACCACCCCTAATAATGTATTAACCACCCCTAATAATGTATTAACCACCCCTAATAATGTATAAATCGCCTCTAATAATGTATTAACCACCCCTAATAATGTATTAACCACCCCTAATAATGTATTAACCGCTCCTAATAATGTATTAACCACCCCTAATAATGTATTAATCGCCTCTAATAATGTATTAACCACCCCTAATAATGTATTAACCTAACAATGTATTAATTTAATTCAGAAAATTGATAGTGATTTGCTCAACTTATTTTGAAAGCGCTTGTGACAACGCAATATACAGACAGTGTATCTGCAATGAGGTTTTTCTGACAACACCAATGTGCTCCATATCAAACGATACTCTCATACCATCAAGAGAGAAGTTGTGCTCAGCCCACATTGTGTCTTCTCTTTTTATAAACATTTCGCTCTATGTCTGCTTTCCTTATATCTTTTCTCTTTTTTTCTCCATCTTCACTCCCCCCCCCTCCCACCCCAATTGGCACCCCAATCCGTGTCATTCACTACTATTAACTCATCCTCCCTCGACCCCAACCTGTGTCATTTACTGCCATTAACTCATCCTAATTCCCGTATCCCAACCTGTGTCATTCACTACCATTAACTCATCCTAATTCCCGTACCCCAACCTGTGTCATTGACTACCATTAACTCATCCTAATTCCCGTATCCCAACCTGTGTCATTCACTACCATTAACTCATCCTAATTCCCGTATCCCAACCTGTGTCATTCACTACCATTAACTCATCCTAATTCCCGTACCCCAACCTGTGTCATTGACTACCATTAACTCATCCTAATTCCCGTATCCCAACCTGTGTCATTCACTACCATTAACTCATCCTAATTCCCGTACCCCAACCTGTGTCATTGACTACCATTAACTCATCCTAATTCCCGTACCCCAACCTGTGTCATTGACTACCATTAACTCATCCTAATTCCCGTATCCCAACCTGTGTCATTGACTACCATTAACTCATCCTAATTCCCGTACCCCAACCTGTGTCATTGACTACCATTAACTCATCCTCCCTCGACCCCAAACTGTGTCATTCACTAACATTAACTCATCCTAATTCCCGTACCCCAACCTGTGTCATTCACTACCATTAACTCATCCTCCCTCGACCCCAACCTGTGTCATTCACTACCATTAACTCATCCTCCCTCGACCCCAACCTGTGCCATTCACTACCATTAACTCATCCTCCCTCGACCCCAACCTGTGCCATTCACTACCATTAACTCATCCTAATTCCCGTACCCCAACCTGTGTCATTCACTAACATTAACTCATCCTCCCTCGACCCCAACCTGTGTCATTCACTACCATTAACTCATCCTCCCTCGACCCCAACCTGTGCCATTCACTACCATTAACTCATCCTCCCTCGACCCCAACCTGTGTCATTCACTACCATTAACTCATCCTAATTCCCGTACCCCAACCTGTGTCATTGACTACCATTAACTCATCCTCCCTCGACCCCAACCTGTGTCATTCACTACCATTAACTCATCCTCCCTCGACCCCAACCTGTGTCATTCACTACCATTAACTCATCCTCCCTCGACCCCAACCTGTGCCATTCACTACCATTAACTCATCCTCCCTCGACCCCAACCTGTGCCATTCACTACCATTAACTCATCCTCCCTCGACCCCAACCTGTGTCATTCACTACCATTAACTCATCCTCCCTCGACCCCAACCTGTGTCATTCACTACCATTAATTCATCCTCCCGAAATGTAAAAATGTTGGAAGATTTGGTGCCTACAATGTAGAATGTCATAAATTCTAAATGATTTTTTTTAAATGGCAAGACAGCGCTACCAACTGTTGGCTTGATGAGTCAGGCACTTGTTTACCAAATGTAACTTTTGAGGTCCACTATAATTATGGTTATTTGCCACAATCTGCATCATATTTCTTCAAAGTATCTGAGTTAGGTACCAACTCACAATTATGTTGAGTTCAGAAAATGTATTCGTTTTCTTTGCTAAATTCTCGGTATTATCTTTCTTAACTGTGTGAATCAGGTAGGTACCCATTAACATAACGGTTGCTCTGGGACTGTATTTTACTTTTGTTTTTGCCACAATCGCTGGTTTATCTTCTCAATTCTGCATATGAGACATTCATTTACCTCTAGACTGACAGGACGTAACTACGCCTCATCCACGTGTTCTCGGCCCATGATAAACACCTCACCTGCCACTAGTCTAACCCCAGACATCCTAACCTCCAAGAAGGACCCTCAGTGTTGTATAAATGCCTTCTCAAAATTGCGACTATTTTATCGACAAGACGAGCGAGAACGTCATCATTGCTTATCCTAAGCTGTTCCGTTTGCAGGATTAAATGAGTTTCTCTGCAGATTTCTAGCAAGAGCTGTGTAGAGCCAGTGCTAGCAGCCAGATAGGAGAATTACATTGATTATTTTTATAGCAACATTCTTGATTCAATAAGAACTTTGATTGCAACGTTCTCCCGGTTACATAATGCATTTTAAAGCTGAGAAATGCACACTTTTAGACGGGCTGGTGCCGTCTAATGTCTTCGTAGAGGCTGTCGCCGCGCAGTGTATCAGTTGTATTATTCATTTAACTCTTTAAAAGGACAAATAAATCCCACTTTATTCAAGACTTCATCTCGAGGATCCCACCTATCTCTCAGTTTATTAGCATCGACCGTCCCTGTATTCCGGGCAGACCCTCAGTGGCCAGTCTTTCAAAGCGAATAATACAAAGTTTTCGCTCGGATATTTTATATAGCTCTCTGTTTATATACACTTCTACTTTATCATGACTCCAGTTTTTTTGTTGTTCCATACATACACTACAGCCAGTGTAGGTGTCACGTTCCTAAACACAATATTAGGTTGCCTGCAATATTGCCTCTCATGTCAAGTTCCTCTAGCGCGCTAGATGCAATCCCTATGAAAGTTGCTAGCGCCTGCCTAAGTGAGCAGAAAAGTAGATCCATACAATTTATTCAAGAAACTAGACCTCCGGATGATTATTCTATTCGTGAGAAAATATTGTTTTCTGGTTGATTATTTAAACATAATGAACGTATTCACATAGAAAGTTTCACTCAAGAAAAGATTCATCATTTTTACGAATGATTTGGCTTTCAGCGCTTGCCACACATAGATCCCATATGTTTCAACAGATAGAATGTTAAAAACTTGAAAATCTCGAAGTGCGAAACAAACTTTTTTATTTTTATATTTTCATCAACGAAACAGGTAAATTATCTAATGTTTTACTTGTCATTTCGTATATGAGATGTTAATAACTCTCTCTCTCTCTCTCTCTCTCTCTCTCTCTCTCTCTCTCTCTCTCTCAATCCGTATCTAACAATACAACTTTCTATAAATGTACATGGACAGCTAAGAAGAGTAATAAAAACGTTCTGAAAGTGGCCAAAGCAAAAAGTGTGCTTATTTCCAATATTAGGAAGAAACAATCATCATTTTTTTGGCCATGTAATGAGAAGAGAACAGCTGGAATATATTGTAACAACTGGAAAACTGAGGGACGAAGAGAAAGAGGGAAGCAAAGAGAAAAGATACCAGACAGCTTAAGAGAATGGCTTGACTGAAGGTCAACAACAGAATGATAAATAACTGTCGAGATAGAAAGTTGTGGAGAGACTTGATCACCTACGCCAGTAGGCCCGGTACTTGATGATGATGATAAACGTAGAATACGATGATTCAGTAAACAACGTTTAGAAGCACTCAAGTCGGATTATTGTATTTTTATTAAAATGCTTCAAACAGTTCAACATATTCCTTCAAATGTTTCAGTGTTATCTAGTTCATTGTTCCCACAGAAGAATGGCTCCACTTGAAGAGCAAATAAAACGCGTCCCTTTGACGCGTTCACATTTCATTATATCAGCACGACATCTGTTGTGCGTGAGAGACCTTTCGCTGACCGTCTTGACGGTTTCATGAAGTTTCGGACAACTCCCACGCTTTAAAAAAAAATTAAAAAATTAAAGACACCCCCCCCCCCCCCCCCGTCACGCCATGTTGCGTATAGGGAATAATATATTGTTAGTGACCATAAATTTTACAGACCTTCAGCACATGATTTTTGGGGTAATGTGGTCGGTAAGATGCAGTGACAGAGACATGTAACAACAATGGAAAATCACTAATTCAGACAATTCGAGCAGCACAAGAACGACAAATGATATAAACCACGACACCTTTTAGGTATCAGTGAAAGAGAAAAGAAGAAGATGGATAGATGCAGTGACAGAGACATGTAACAACAATGGAAAATCACTAATTCAGACAATTCGAGCAGCACAAGAACGACAAATGATATAAACCACGACACCTTTTAAAGGTATCAGTGAAAAAGAAAAGAAGAAAGAAGAAGATTACGCCCGTGCCGCTTTGTTTTCCCAGAAAAATCCGGTACCCATTTAAAGCTGGGTGAACCCGGAAGCCGTCGGTTGGAATCGAAGCCTACCTCTTGTCCTATGTAGCCCAGTTCACTAACCACTGAGCTATCGTGGCTCCCACGCTTTTTGTTCTTCACTAAATTCTTGGAATGGCACGATGACTGTATGAAGACCCCATACAGACATTCATACACATAACTATGTGTACAGTATAATGAGGCTGTATCCTGTCATTGGAGCTCGTCGAAGATTATCAAGTGTTGTTTAGGCATAGCAACCATCTCTGTTGTAGATTGTTCGTCTTCAATTCCTCTTGTGCCTATTCGGATGATCGAAGAGATACAAATTTCTCGTGCTCACCTTTCTGACCGCTTTAACCAGTATCAAATGATCTAGCGTTCCTTTGATGTTTTTGTCTGTCTTATTTTGGGTCTGCCTCTTTGCCCTTTCCCCTTCCCCTCTTTTAATCTCTGCTTTGTATGGTATGGACTCGCATGACATTCTCTCTAGTTGGGCAAACAATTTGATTTGTTGTTTCTCTGTGTAGTTTATGATTGGCTCAATGCCTACTCTCTCTCTCTCTCTCTCTCTCTCTCTCTCTCTCTCTCTCTCTCTCTCTGATAGTGTCATATGATTCTGTCTCTGCTCGCTCCAAGTGTTTCTCTCGGACATCTCTCATCGTTGTGCCTATTTTAACTGCTTAAAACAAAGCAGGTAAATGTAACTGTTTTTTTTTTCCAAATAAAGGTAAAGATATACAAGGTCGTAGCAAAAATCTCGGCGAAAAATCAAGTTTAAAGAAGAAAGATGTGATTCAGATATTAACATAAAAATGTAGATCGAACAGAGATGTCTGGATGTGGGGATAATATATGGCCGTTCTACTACACACAGATGACTGCTCCGCTAATCAGTGATAGAAGAACAAAGCTCAGGCTACTCTCCCTGTCTTGTATTTTATTCAACGATTACTTTTTTTCCTCTTACTGTATATGGAGTCCACTAATCATTAACGGTAAAAAAAAAAATAAGCATAATTTTTGCTTTGTTAAAAACAGCGAAAAAATGAATGCGATATAATATGACAGTACACGATCGAAAATAGAGGACACTCAAAAACATGTCAGATAATAGGAAGAGGCTCTGAGTGACCCAGTGTGTTAAACTGATTAATTCTAAAGTTAAAAAGAAACGGATTGCAAGGCAATAATTTTAATTTAAAAATGATAAATAAAATATGTTATGGATGTATGTAGAATAAGGAAGAGATAAAGAAACTTGCAGATTATTTGTGGACGAAGAGCCAATTTATAGACCTCATGGAAATTAGCACGTGACAATAATGCGTGTGTCCAATCTCATAGTTTTTGTTGAATTTACTTGCCAAATTAGCAGATCCAATTTATCACTGGCAGTTATTTACATAAATTAATTTACCTAGCACGTTAGGTACAAACTTACAATCAGATACATTAAAATAGTTCCAATGCCCTTTAGAGCAAAATCAAATAATGTTGACTTGGGAAGCCAGGAGGTAGTAGCACTTATAATTCAGTGAGCAGGTAGCTCTTATAGTTCAATAAGCTGGTACATCTTATAGTTCATTAAGCAGGTAGCTCTTATAGTTTAATGAGCTTATAGCTCTTATAGTTTATTGAGCAGGTAACTCTTATAGTTTAATTAACTTATAGCTCTTATAGTTTATAGAGCTTATAGCATATTATAATTTATTGAGCAGGTAACGTTTATAGTTTAATGAGCAGGTAACGCTTATAGTTTAATGAGCAGGTAACGCTTATAGTTTAATGAGCAGGTAACGCTTATAGTTTAATGTGCAGGTAACGCTTATAGTTTAATGAGCAGGTAACGCTTATAGTTTAATGAGCAGGCAACGCTTATAGTTTAATGAGCAGGTAACGCTTATAGTTTAATGAGCAGGTAACGCTTATAGTTTAATGAGCAGGTAACGCTTATAGTTTAATGAGCAGGTAATGCTTATAGTTTAATGAGCAGATAATGCTTATAGTTTAAGGAGCTTAGGGATCTTATAATTTATTGAGCAGATAACGTTTATAGTTTAATAAGCAAGTAGCTCTGATAGTTTAATAAGCAAGTAGCTCTTATAGTTTAATGAGCAGGTAGCGCTTATAGTTTAATGAGCACGTAGCCCTTATAGTTTAATGAGCTTATAGCTCTTATAGTTTATTGAGCAGGTAACGCTTATAGTTTAATGAACAAGTAACTTTTATATTTTAATGAGCAGGTAGCCTTTATAGTTTAATGAGCAGGTAGCCCTTATAGTTTAATGAGCAGGTAACGCTTATAGCTTAATGAGCAGGTAACGCTTATAGTTTAATGAGCAGGTAACGCTTATAGTTTAATGAGCAGGTAACGCTTATAGTTTAATGAGCAGGTAACGCTTATAGTTTAATGAGCAGGTAACGCTTATAGTTTAATGAGCAGGTAACGCTTATAGTTTAATGAGCAGGCAACGCTTATAGTTTAATGAGCAGTTAACTAGTATTTCTCAATAAGCTGATAGCTCCTATAGTTTAATAAACTGACAGCTTTTATAGTTTAATAAACTGATAGCTCTTATAGTTTAATGATCATGTTAACTCTTATATATAATATATAGACCTACTTTCTGTGTTAGCAATAATAAATATATAACTAATATAAGTCTACTGTCTATTATGACAATAACAAACAAATAACTAATATAAGTCTACTGTCTATGGTGACAATAACAAACAAATAACTAATATAAGTCTACTGTCTATGGTGACAATAAAAAACAAATAACTAATATAAGTCTACTGTCTATGGTGACAATAACAAATAAATTACTAATATAAGTCTACTGTCTATGATGACAATAATAAATAAATTACTAATATAAGTCTACTGTCTATGATGACAATAACAAATAAATTACTAATATAAGTCTACTGTCTATGATGACAATAATAAATAAATTACTAATATAAGTCTGCTGTCTATGATGACAATAATAAACAAATAACTAATATAAGTCTACTGTCTATGATGACAATAATAAATAAATAAATAATATATTTGGGAAACTCAAAGGCCAGAGATAAACACGAATTAAATTGCTAAAAGATTATATTTGTCCCTGTGTAACCTACGGCTTCGAATAATGCTGATCATCTAATCTATAAATATGGTAATTATCATGAAATACGTCGCAAAAACCAATATTTTCCCAATAAGACAACTATATTTTCGTAATTTCAAGAGACACATAAATAGACATATCCATCCTTGTGGTCTAAGATCTTTAATAGCAGGTAACAACAAAATACCACACGAGTAACATATTTTATAACCGGCTTTTTGTTCATTTAATAGCCAAATACTATTTTACTATTTGTAATTCCCTAAAAATATATTTAAACAGCAGGTGTGTCTATATTTTCTTAGTGCAAATTATTAATAAAACTGGGGTGCATTTATTATCTTTCCATCTGTAAAATTGTTATGATTCTCGAGATTGTTATAGTTCCATACATTAAAACTGGGAGCCTCGGTAGCCTAGTTAAGAAAACTAGGAAAGACTAGGCTACGAACGTTCGGATAATCTGTGTTCGATTCCCGCTGGGAGCAGTGTGAGTTGTACTCGTGGTTATAAATAAAAATACCCCCACTGTCGACCCAGCCGCTGGCAGAAATGGGTACTAGGGTACTTTACCTTTACATTAAAACAATAAAAATAACATCGGGATACAAGTAAAGTATAAGACTTGAATCGGCATCTTAGCACGCGAGTTTTCACACATATGTGCTCGGCCGCCTACCGATCTAGAAGTGTTCGGAGACTTCTGGATAGGGTCTTGCTTCAAGCATCGAAATTCACGATGCGAGGCGTTATTCCTCACCTTCCCAGAGTACTACCCAGGTACCTATTTCTCCCTGAGAGAAATGAGGCTGGGTCGACCTGGAGGGTATTTTTTTTCTTTCCAACCACGAGTACATCTCACACTGCTTCCAGCGAGAATTGAACACGGGATGTCTGAACGTCGGTAGCCTGGTCGGGTGGTCTTCCCCTGAACGTCGGTAGCCTAGTAGGGTGGTCTTCCCCTGAACGTCGGTAGCCTGGCCGGGTGGTCTTCCCCTGAACGTCGGTAGCCTGGTGGTCGAACGTCGGTAGCCTAGTCTTCCCTGAACGTCGGTAAACGTCGGTAGCCTAACGTCGGTAGCCTAGTAGGGTGGTCTTCTCCTGAACGTCGGTAGCCTGGTCGGGTGGTCTTCCCCTGAACGTCGGTAGCCTGGTCAGGTGGTCTTCCCCTGAACGTCGGTAGCCTAGTAGGGTGGTCTTCCCCTGAACGTCGGTAGCCTGGTCGGTGGTCTTCCCCTTAACGTCGGTAGCCTGGTCGGGTGGTCTTCCCCTGAACGTCGGTAGCCTGGTCGGGTGGTCTTCCCCTGAACGTCGGTAGCCTAGTAGGGTGGTCTTCCCCTTAACGTCGGTAGCCTGGTCGGGTGGTCTTCCCCTGAACGTCGGTAGCCTGGTCGGGTGGTCTTCCCTGAACGTCGGTAGCCTGGTCGGGTGGTCTTCCCCTTAACGTCGGTAGCCTGGTCGGGTGGTCTTCCCCTGAACGTCGGTAGCCTGGTCGGGTGGTCTTCCCCTGAACGTCGGTAGCCCAGTCGAGTGGTCTTCCCAACTAGGCTACCGAGGTCCCCTACACATCGGTGTAATTGTTACAACCTCATTCCGTAAAATAATAATGTTAACGCTGAGTGTAGATTTCAACTAAACATGTTTTAAGCTGGTTTTGTTAACAATAAATGGCAATATAGGAGAAATGCTGAATAGGTGCAGTCTCATCATCGACTCACGTAAGATGCCTGCCTGCTGGCAGAGATGATCATGTCAGTCCCCAGCTTTTTAAACACTTGCTGGAGGAGCAGAAGCGCTTGATTGACGCACCATCAGTTGACCAAGACCTAGCAGATCTACCTCCTCGTGGTCTCCCCTGGAAACAGTCTGCGTCAAACCAGATTGGCTAACAGAAGCTAGGATCGCCGTGTTCCCTGTAGTGGTGGCTGTTACTGATACAGAGGACCCAGTATTGCAGTACCTCTGGACAGGACTAGTAGTTTCCCAGCATAGCCTGGGACAGACAACTCCAACCACTCCAGTAAGAGCCGGGAATGTCAAGAAAGCCATTACTACCCGCCACTCATAGTCAAAGGGCAACCGGCTCGCATCAACTCGTGGCAATCTGTCAACAACAACAACAACAATAAACACTTGCTTACCCACACTCACGATGACTTCCTACTGTGTCCTACTTTGCGAGGCGCCACGTGGTGGTACCGGAAACTGTCGGTCTCTGTGCAAGAAAAGAAGGTTCAACACAGTCCAGGAAATGTCTGTGTCACGTTGGAGATCGGTAGCAGCTAACCTTCGATGCATAGGCGGTAGACAACATCGTTAGGAGTTAGCAGAGAGACTAACAGGCGCAGTTTGAGACAATAGCGATTATAGTGCTGAAATAGAGCATGTACGAGAAAAATATGAATCTCAGTTGTTTCTCGTCAGTTGCCAAAGCTAGAGCTACATTTGTAGAAAAGACAATAGAGAACACAGTTACTAGAACTACATTTGTAGAAAAGACAATAGAGAATACAGTTACTAGCGCTACATTTGTAGAAAAGACAATAGAGAACTCAGTTACTAGAGCTACATTTGTAGAAAAGACAATAGAGAACTCAGTTACTAGCGCTACATTTGTAGAAAAGACAATAGAGAACTCAGTTACTAGAGCTACATTTGTAGAAAAGACAATAGAGAACTCAGTTACTAGAGCTACATTTGTAGAAAAGACAATAGAGAACACAGTTACTAGAACTACATTTGTAGAAAAGACAATAGAGAATACAGTTACTAGCGCTACATTTGTAGAAAAGACAATAGAGAACTCAGTTACTAGAGCTACATTTGTAGAAAAGACAATAGAGAACACAGTTACTATAGCTACATTTGTAGAAAAGACAATAGAGAACACAGTTACTAGAGCTACATTTGTAGAAAAGACAATAGAGAAGACAGTTACTAGAGCTACATTTGTATAAAAAGCAATAGAGAAGACAGTTACTAGAGCTACATTTGTATAAAAAGCAATAGAGAAGACAGTTACTAGAGCTACATTTGTATTAAAGACAATAGAGAAGACAGTTACAAGAGCTACATTTGTAGAAAAGACAATAGAGAAGACAGTTACTACAGCTACATTTATAGAAAAGATAATAGAGAAGACAGTTACTAGAGCTACATTTGTATTAAAGACAATAGAGAAGACATTTACTAGAGCTACATTTGTAGAATAGACAATAAAGAAGACAGTTACTATAGCTACATTTATAGAAAAGACAATAGAGAAGACAGTTACTATAGCTACATTTATAGAAAAGACAATAGAGAAGACAGTTACTATAGCTATATTTATAGAAAAGAGAATAGAGAAGACAGTTACTAGGGCTACATTTGTATTAAAGACAATAGAGAACACATTTACTATAGCTACATTTATAGAAAAGACAATAGAGAAGACAGTTACTAGAGCTACATTTGTATTAAAGACAATAGAGAAGACAGTTACTATAGCTACATTTATAGAAAAGACAATAGAGAAGACAGTTACTATAGCTACATTTATAGAAATGATAATAGAGAAGACAGTTACTAAAGCTACATTTGTATTAAAGACAATAGAGAAGACAGTTACTAGAGCTACATTTGTATTAAAGACAATAGAGAAGACAGTTACTAGAGCTACATTTGTATTAAAGACAATAGAGAAGACAGTTACTAGAGCTACATTTGTATTAAAGACAATAGAGAAGACAGTTACTAAAGCTACATTTGTATTAAAGACAATAGAGAAGACAGTTACTAGAGCTACATTTGTATTAAAGACAATAGAGAAGACAGTTACTAAAGCTACATTTGTATTAAAGACAATAGAGAAGACAGTTACTAGAGCTACATTTATAGAAAAGACAATAAAGAAAACAGTTACTATAGCTACATTTATAGAAAAGACAATAGAGAAGACAGTTACTAGAGCTACATTTATAGAAAAGACAATAAAGAAGACAGTTACTATAGCTACATTTATAGAAAAGACAATAGAGAAGACAGTTACTATAGCTACATTTATAGAAAAGACAATAGAGAAGACAGTTACTATAGCTACATTTATAGAAAAAGTAATAGAGATGACAGTTACTACAGCTACATTTATAGAAAAAGTAATAGAGATGACAGTTACTACAGCTAGATTTATAGAAAAGGCAATAGAGAAGACAGTTACTAGAGCTTTCATTTGTAGAAAAAGTAATAGAGATGACAGTTACTACTGCTAGATTTATAGAAAAGACAATAGAGAAGACAGTGTGAAATTGGGAAAGATTACAGAGGTCATTGGAGAGAAGAAACAAGAGGTGCAATAAGAAGGACCAAGTTGTTATCACCAACAACAATTATAATCAGCGGCAACACATAAAGCAGGGAAAGAGTGCACTTCTCGCTGCTATTTCTTGAAGATGACAGTGAAGAGAAACAGAAGTTATAACAAAAGAAGTTGATAAACAATCTTGTGAAAACAGCTATACAATGATCAGTTATAAAACATGTGGCACTTTTCAAATACCCAGAAACGGGATTTTATGTTGAAAGCACAAAATAGTGCAGAAAGAAACACTAAATACAAGACATCTATCATCCCATCATCTACAACCACACCTGGTGAGTTACAACAAATTAGAAGCTGGGTCTTGTCACCACAGAAATGGACGTTTATGGGAAGCCGCAGGAGTGACTCCAGGAAAGAGACAGAATTAGAAATAAGGACAATCAGTGACATGATTTCACGGGTCTAGTCTTTGACAGCACGCAGAAGCAATCAATAAATGACGGGAGCATCTGGAAAGAACGCCTTTAACTTGATTTCAAAACAAGCATGGCAAATAAAAGTGGCAGAAGTGTGCATAGCTTGAGGCAAATGCCGGGCACGATGGAGGTAGTCAGTGCGAGAAACACTACAATACAATCAAAGACTATTACAGAGTCTGACAGTAAAGAGAGGGCTAGAAATATGTTTCGGCCTCAACACCAGAACGGGTATAAGAGCAACTATAAAAGAATGGGTATAAGAGAAATTATAAGAGAACGGGTATAGAAGTAATTATATTAGAACGGCTATAAGAGCTATTATAAAGAATGTGTATAAGAGCAATTATAAGAGAACTGGTATAAGAATAATTATAAAATAATGGGTATAAGAGAAATTATAAGAGAACGGGTATAGAAGTAATCATAATAGAACGGCTATAAGAGCTATTATAAGAGAACGGGTATAAGAGTAATTATAAGAGAACGGGTATAAAACAATAATAAGAGAATGGGTATAAGATCAATTATAAGAGAATGGGTATAAGAGCAATAACGAGTATAAGAGTAATTATAAGAGAACGGGCATAAAAGAATTATAAGAGAATGGGTATAAGATCAATTATAAGAGAACGGGTATAAGCTCAATTATAAAAGAATGGGTATAAGAGCAATAACGAGTATAAGAGTAATTATAAGAGAACGGAAATAAAGTTAAGAAGAAGAAATCCATGATATAGCATTGGTCTGAATTTTTTGTGTGGAAAAGATGGAGTGAGGGGAGAAAAGAGGAGTGGAGGAGGCTGGAAGGGTGGCCGAGTTCTGGTACCTGAAATCTGAAAACTACATTCTCAAAGCTTACACCGGTAGTTATAAATAAATTACATATGACACATTTACAATGAACGAAACCATAAAAGACTAGTTGAATCAAGCTTCTACCCGTTTATTAATGAAAGCTTTCACGCAGAATACAATTTTATGGATTAGCTGCCATACGTGATGTAATTGAATTCGTCCACAATGATTAAAGGGATGCGGGGAGAAATAATGTTTAGCTCTACGGCACTTAGCAAAGTTTCTACGTTCTTGACTTGTTGGTATTGAATAATAGAGTAATCGGATTCCGTTGTTCGCTTAATGGGAATTCGATGCTAACTGCTTAGCAACATTTGTTTTATGAAGATAAACGTGATGGAGTAGGGCAGCAAGTAGTTGGTGGTTACTGCTGGACAATTCGTTCAGGTCGTGGCAAGTGTTCTCACAACCTGACGCACGCAATTTAGCGCCAGGAGTCAAAGAGAATAATTAAAAAAAATTATATTGTTATCATCATCATCATGTGCCATACTAGTTGGCGTAGGTGCTAATGTCCTTCCAATAATTGTCTAACCATAGTGTTTCCTATATGATCATTATCATAATCATGTGCCATACCGGTTGGCGTAGGTGATCATGTCCCGCCACAATCTTCTATCTACAGTGCATCGTATCAGTTCTGTTGTTGACTGTTTTTCATGCCATGACACAAAGCTATCCAGTATTTTCTCTCTTTCCTTTTATTTTGCCAGTTATAACCAAATATTCCAACTTTCCTATTCTCATGATGTGCCCGAAAAATGTTGCTTGCTTCTTATGATCATAAACAAAGAAAATTCTCAAGACCTACAATTAAACATCACAGTTGAAGTAATACATCTGGAGACAGTTCAGTGCTACAACTACTTGGGACATACTATAACCAGTGGTGGAAAATGTACATCTGAAATAAACAAAAGAAAGGGTGTGGCAAAAAGTAATTTTAATGCCATGAAAAAAATACTAACATCAAAACAAATAACACCAGGGCTAAAACTAAGAATAGCAAAATGTTACATCTTCTCAATATTCCTGTATGGTGCAGAAACATGGACATTAGACAAGAAAACAGAACAGAAAATGGAAGCATTTGAAATGTGGATCTATAGAAGAATAGATAGAATTGGATGAAGGGGGAAAGAAAACAAACGATGAAGTCTTAAAACAACTAAAAATGATAAGAAAACTGCTAAGCACAATTCAAACAAGACAAATGCGATTTTTGGGCAATGTTAAAAGACACAATAGCCTGGAGAAAAAGTAATCCTGGAGGGGAAAATACAAGGTAAAAGAGGCAGAGGCAGACCAAGACTAACATGGACGAGTAACATCAAAAGATTTAAATTAACCTATGACAACCTGCACCATCAAAGCAAAATACAAAGCAGAATGGCGCTCCATGGTAGCCAACCTTCGTTACGGAGACGGCACTCGATGATGATGATGAACATACCATAACATAACACAACACAAAACAGCACAGCACAGCATAGCATAATATAATATAATATAATATAATATAATATAATATAATATAATATAATATAATATAATATAATATAATATAATATAATATAATATAATATAATATAATATAATATAATATAATATAATATAATATAATATAATATAATATAATATAATATAATATAATATAATATAATATAATATAATATAATATAATATAATATAATATAATATATATATTATAATATAATATAATATAATATAATATAATATAATATAATTGGGAAGGTGAGGACTGCTGGCTCGCATCATGCAGTTTCAATGCTTGACGCGACACTATCCAGAAGTCTCCCAACACTTTTTTGATAAGCAGCCGAGCACAAATGGGTAGAAACTCGCGTGCTAAGACGTCGATTCAAGTCTAGTATTTTACCTTTACAGATGACATTAGGGAGATTATTATCTCAATTATTGTCTGCTTGATTTCGTGATGATGATGATGATGATGATAATGATCATGATCTTGATGATGATGATGGTGGTCGTGGTGAAAAAAAAACAACACAAGAGCAATTTATCAAATTTCTTTCCAGGAAAGAATCTTTGAAGCGGCTGGCGACACAAACAAAACAATCGATGCAATAAAGCAGGGCTTAAACACCCGTCTCCGACCTGCGACCCTGTTGACCTTAGAAAGTCGTTTAGTTGAGCGACGCGTCAATCAAGAGAACGGTTCTCGCAAATATAAGTTCAGTGGGGCCTGCCGGGTGTGGGGAAAAGGGAGGTGGAACGGTGCATGCTTATAGGAGTAGTGTTGGATGAGGATATAAAAGGTTGAATGACTAAAGTCTAATAATGAAATAGAATGAATGAAATAAGATACCAGGTGGAATGATTAAAATGTAATAAAGAAATAGAATGAATGAAATAAGATACCAGGTGGAATGATCAAAATGTAATAAAGAAATAGAATGAATGAAATAAGATACCAGGTGGAATGATTAAAATGTAATAAAGAAATAGAATGAACGAAATAAGATACCAGGTGGAATGATTAAAATGTAATAAAGAAATAGAATGAATGAAATAAGATACCAGGTGGAATGATTAAAATGTAATAAAGAACTAGAATGAATGAAATAAGATACGAAGTTGAATGGCTAAAGTCTAATAAAGAAATAGAATGAATGAAATAAGATACGAGGTGGAATGACTCAACGAGTGAAATGAAATAAGAGTTGGAATGAGGTAGATATGGAATTTTAAAAAAACAGAATGGATTCCTAGAAATGTGCCAGAAAAATAAACTTCTGATAATTACTGTAATCATTAAGGAAAATTATGAAATAGGCTAGCAGAAAAGACGACAAAACATAATCATAATTTGTACATAATTTTCACTGACCAGAAAAAAAGTATTCGACCGAGTAAACAGAGAACAACAGGGGAAGATATATATATCCCTCAACATACGAAGTAAGCCAACTTCTAACCAACCTGATTAAAAGTCTCTACATCAACTGCAGCTGCACAATCAGAACAGCAACAGGCTACATGGACCACTACGAAGTTAGATCACGTGTGATATGGGTGCGTACTCTCCTCCCAACTGTTTATTACATACATGGACTATATATGCAAGTTAGCCAACCCATCAGAGAAAGAAGATCGGAAATAGGGGAGATCAACAAGCTTCTATTCGCAGACGATCAGGCACACATACATGGAAACATATAACACCCACAAGCACACTTAAGTAGACTCGACAGCACAGGCACAAAATACAACTTGAAAATCAACATCAATAAAACATAAGTCATGAATATCGCAAAAGAAAAACAGAATATCAACATAACTATATACGACAGACAACTAAAATAAGTAGAGGAGTTTAAATACTTAGGAATTCTAGTGACAAACGACAATTTACAAACAGCAGAAATACACTCAAGATGCAACAAAACTTATCAAATCATTGGACAGCTAATTATTGCCGAACAAGGAAATAACTCTAGAGGCAAAACGGGCCCTCTACAATATATTCTCCATTTCAACGTTGTGTTACTAATGCCAGTACTGGACCCTAGATGCAAGAACAATGAGAAAAGTATCCTCTACTGAGATGAAATGTGTCAGTCGAATGACAGGAAACAGTCTCAGAGATACGATCAGAAATGAAGAACTGAGAAAAAAAGCTATGAATAACCCTCGCCATAGAATATATACAGAAACAACAGGTAAAATGGTTTGGCCACGTGACAAGAAAAAAAGATCAAAACACAACGAGCCATCAATATACGTTGCGAGAACACCAGACACAAGGGCCGCCACGAAACAGATGGATTGACAGAATATTAGAAACGCTAGAAGATATAACAGCAGCAGAGGCGAACAGAAGAACAAAAGACCACAAATTATATTCCCCCCTCGAAGCTGAAAAACAAATGAGGAGGGAAAGCAAAAGAAGAATTAGGGAAAGAGAAGACAGAGTTCAGATATGTTAATGTTCATATGGGTGATATATGGTGGTTGCAGAGTTCAGATATGTTAATGTTCAAATGGGTGATATATGGTGGTTGCAGAGTTCAGATATGTTAATGTTCATATGGGTATTATATGGTGGTTGCAGAGTTCAGATATGTTAATGTTCATATGGGTGATATATGGTGGTTGCAGAGTTCAGATATGTTAATTTTCATATGGGTATTATATGGTGGTTGCAGAGTTCAGATATGTTAATGTTCATATGGGTGATATATGGTGATTGCAGAGTTCAGATATGTTAATGTTCATATGGGTGATATATGGTGATTGCAGAGTTCAGATATGTTAATGTTCATATGGGTGATATATGGTGATTGCATTTATAAACCGTTTCCTATGACAATATGTCATAGAGTCGTCAAACTTGACCAGTAGAGAACTTGTAGCATGGCTTCTAGAGAATTACACGCCACGTTTATCAGCCTCTGGTAATTTGGCAGTAGTGCCCATATTTTCTGTGAACACTGGTCCACTCATGGATGATGTGTTCAGTAATACGCTGGGCCACCCGCAATTTCCCAAGAACATCTCTGGCATGCTTTGGTCTATCCCTCAGCTGTGTCAGTTTGGAAAATAAAATAACAAGGTTTTGGTAGATGAGAAACACCGGACAGTAGATGAACTCTCTCTCTCTCTCTCTCTCTCTCTCTCTCTCTCTCTCTGCTATCAAGACTCAATCAGAGTAGGATTCCAGACTCTCTCATGAAGTCAGTTGTCTGTTTAAGCGAACCGATTGCCCCATATAGTTTTTCTTCCAGGGAGGTGGGCGTGGACCACATTGCTCTTCTCAGGTCTGTGTACTGGGGGCAATCATGTAGAACATGCTTTGTAGTCATATTGTCCAGTGTACAGTGGCATAAGCTGGTAGTACCTATTTTGAATTTGGTGAACATGTGATTTCTCAAGAAATCACCCCCCTCCATTTCTGGTGGCATTTGTAGCAGAGCCATCTTTGTATATGTGGGACCAAGAGTCATGTGGGTAGGTATTGTGTATGTGTTTTTCTGCTCGTGTTTTCTTTCTGTGTCTGATTGGGTTCCTTTTTCATGATTCCTGTTATATGTATTTTCCTTACGTTCTGGTATTTTATGCTTTCCATGACGAGACATATCAGATGGGCCCAAGGGTTTCGATATTGTTTGGGAAAGTACTGGGTCTCCAGTAGTTAGTTCATTGGCAATTGCAGCGAAGTTGCTCCTCTTTAGTCGCACAATTCCGGAACCTGTTATTCTTTGGTGCATGGGGTGGCTAAGGAGCCTTCTATATTTCTCCGCTTGTTGCAATACTTTAGTGACCCGTCTGTCATCTAAGGGTTGTAAACCTGTTACTGTTTCTAGAGTCTTGATAGGTGTAGATTTCATAGAACCAGTGATGATACGGGCAGCTTGGTTCTGTGTTCTGTTAATGTTGCTAAAGTGTGATTTGGAAGTCATAGCCCAGGCTGTGACTCCATACTCTAGAACTGGTCTGACTCTTCCTACGTATAGTCTTTTCAAAATATTGCTGTCTGCCCCCAGTCCGTTCCTGCCAATTTCTTCATAATATTTGTTCGTTTTCTGGCTTTTTTCCTTGCTCTGTCTATCTAATTTTTCCAAGTCATTCTGTGATTCATGGTGCTGCCAAGATATGTTGGGTTTTGGTCAATAGGGAGTGTATGGTCTTTTATCTTCAAGTTTGCAGAGAGTGTGTTTCTTGATAGGCTAAAAATTGTATATGTAGTTTTGTTTTTTTCGTTGATTGGTAAGAACCAGGTGTTCGTCAATTTTGCAAGTTCACCTAGGGCATCTTGCATCCTGGGTCCAGCCACTGACATAATTTCCTCGCGAGCCCATAACACCAGATCATCTGCGTATATTGCTGAGTGAATTCTATGTGGAATGTCCATTACGATGGCATTTATGAAAATTAAAAAGAGTGTCGGGGACAAGACTCCGCCTTGTGGGACACCTTGTTCGATAGAGACCTTCTTACTTAGATGACATTGAACTTGTACTCTGGCCGTTTTATCCTGAATGTATTGAGAGACCCAATTGAATAAACGACCCTGGATGCCAAGTCTAAAAAGCTTGTTCTTTAAACACTCTCGCCAAACCCTATCAAAAGCCTTCTCCATGTCGACCCACACTGCCAGTGTGTGTTTCTTTTCTTGTAGAGCATCCTCTATTTCCTGTGCATTGTTGGTGACCAGGTATTCAGTTGATCTGTGCTGACGGAAGCCACTTTGTTGTGGTACGATTTGTTGTTTTGTCTCCAAATGCCACATAAGTCTTCTGTTAACCAGCCTTTCCATGAGTTTACTCAGGCAGCTCAGTAGGCTAATTGGTCTATAGCTACTTGGGTCTAGTGGGTCTTTTCCACACTTGAGGATGGGCACCATAATAGCTTCTTTCCAGATTGCCGGCACATGACCTCTCTTCCAGCTAGCATTTATTATCATTAGAAGCTGGCTCTTGGCTTTCTGTCCCAGATTTTTGAGCATTTCGTTGGAGATTCCATCTTTACCAGGGGAACTTTTGAGCTTCAATCCTTTGAGGGCAGCATCTAATCAGTTGGGGTAAAGATGGTCGTCTGATGCTCTTCTGGTGCTAAAGGCACGAACTGAGAGACACCTGACAATATATGAACTGAGACGCATCTGACAGTTGATGAAAAGAGACACATCTGAAAGTATATGAACTGAGACACACCTGACAGTAGATGAACTGAGACACACCTGACAGTAGATGAACTGAGACACACCTGACAGTAGATGAACTGAGACACACCTGACAGTAGATGAACTGAGACACACCTGACAGTAGATGAACTGAGACATACCCGACAGTAGATGAACTGAGACACACTTGACAGTAGATGAACTGAGATACACCTGACAGTAGATGAACTGAGACACACCTGACGGTAGATGAACTGAGACATACCCGACAGTAGATGAACTGAGACACACCTGACGGTAGATGAACTGAGACACACCTGACAGTAGATGAACTGAGACACACCTGACAGTAGATGAACTGAGACACACCTGACAGTAGATGAACTGAGACACACCTGACAGTAGATGAACTGAGACATACCTAACAGTAGATGAACTGAGACACACCTGACAGTAGATGAACTGAGACACACCTGACAGTAGATGAACTGAGACACACCTGACAGTAGATGAACTGAGACATAATGTATGTACAGTGTCGGGCACGGGACATTACTTTTGTATATTCTGTATTGTTATTATTATTATTTAGTTCATAAAAGTTCCGCATTATTCTACAGGGAACTAGTGTCTGGGAACACAGTCAGGTTGTAACAGTTTGGGGTTGATATGTTTTGAGAACAAAGTAAAGTTCAAAGGTCAGCGAGCTGGACGTTTGCATAGACAGTGAACTTTGCTATGTTGTAAAGCGCGTCAGTAGATTTCACTCACAGACTCATTGCTGTCAGGGAATCAACATCCAAAAATGTCCTTAGCTCTTTCAAATCTTCACGACAAATCTCCACGACAAATCTTCACTACAAATCTTCACGATAAATCTTCACTACAAATCTTCACGACAAATCTTCACTACAAATCTTAATGACAAATCTTCACTACAAATCTTCACGACAAATTTTCACTTCAAATTTTCACTACAAATCTTTACTACAAATCTTCACGACAAATCTTTACTACAAATCTTCACGACAAATCTTTACTACAAATCTTCACTACATATCTTAATTACAAATCTTCACTACAAATCATCACTACAAATTTTCACTATAAATCTTCACGACAAATTTTCACTACAAATCTTCACGACAAATCTTTACTACAAATCGTCACTACAAATCTTCACTACAAATCTTCACTGCCGTGATTCCTTCTCCCTGTTCTTTATTTCTCAACAAAGCGTAGTGTCTATGAGATATCCATCAGAACAAATTCGCCGACTATTTACAGCCAATCTATTTCAGCAATAAGGGGGTGCACAAGCGCCTCCGACCTGCGGTCGCAATAGCAGGGTCGGCGCACCATCAGCCGACCAAGACCTAGCAGATCTACCTCGTCGTGGTCTCCCCTGGTAACAGTCTGCGTCAAAACAGACTGGCTAACAGAAGCTAGGATCGCCGTGTTCCCTGTAGTGGTGGCTGTTGCTGATATAGAGGACCCAGTATTGCAGTACCGCTGGGCTGGACTAGTAGTTTCCAAGCATAGCCTGGGACAGACGAACTCCAACCTCTCCAGTAAGAACCGGGAATGTCAAGAAAGCCATTACAACCAGTCACATCTAATCGAGTCAAAGGGCAGCAGCTCGTATCAACTCGTGGCAATCAGTTAATAATAATAATCTCTGCAATAAAGTTACTTCAACAATCATCTGTTCTCACAATGGGAGCCGTTATGTTCTGTTTTTGATTTTAACTCGCACCATAACATTTTCTTTGACATAACTGTTACACTAATGTCTACTTGTGTAGTTACATTTCCTTAGACATAACTGTTACACTAGTGTCTACTTGTGTAGTTACATTTCCTTAGACATAACTGTTACACTAATGTCTACTTGTGTAGTTACATTTCCTTAGACATAACTGTTACACTAATGTCTACTTGTGTAGTTACATTTCCTTAGACATAACTGTTACACTAGTGTCTACTTGTGTAGTTACATTTCCTTTGACATAACTGTTACACTAGTGTCTACTTGTGTAGTTACATTTTCTTTGACATAACTGTTACACTAGTGTCTACTTGTGTAGCTACATTTTCTTTGACATAACTGTTACACTAGTGTCTACTTGTGTAGTTACATTTTCTTTGACATAACTGTTACACTAGTGTCTACTTGTGTAGTTACATTTTCTTTGACATAACTGTTACACTAGTGTCTACTTGTGTAGTTACATTTCCTTTGACATAACTGTTACACTAGTGTCTACTTGTGTAGTTACATTTTCTTTGACATAACTGTTACACTAATGTCTACTTGTGTAGTTACATTTCCTTTGACATAACTGTTACACTAGTGTCTACTTGTGTAGTTACATTTCCTTTGACATAACTGTTACACTAGTGTCTACTTGTGTAGTTACATTTCCTTTGACATAACTGTTACACTAGTGTCTACTTGTGTAGTTACATTTCCTTTGACATAACTGTTACACTAGTGTCTACTTGTGTAGTTACATTTTCTTTGACATAACTGTTACACTAGTGTCTACTTGTGTAGTTACATTTTCTTTGACATAACTGTTACACTAGTGTCTACTTGTGTAGTCACATTTTCTTTGACATAACTGTTACACTAGTGTCTACTTGTGTAGTCACATTTCCTTTGACATAACTGTTACACTAGTGTCTACTTGTGTAGTTACATTTTCTTTGACATAACTGTTACACTAGTGTCTACTTGTGTAGTTACATTTTCTTTGACATAACTGTTACACTAGTGTCTACTTGTGTAGTTACATTTTCTTTGACATAACTGTTACACTAGTGTCTACTTGTGTAGTTACATTTTCTTTGACATAACTGTTACACTAGTGTCTACTTGTGTAGTTACATTTCCTTTGACATAACTGTTACACTAGTGTCTACTTGTGTAGTTACATTTTCTTTGACATAACTGTTACACTAGTGTCTACTTGTGTAGTTACATTTTCTTTGACATAACTGTTACACTAGTGTCTACTTGTGTAGTTACATTTTCTTTGACATAACTGTTCCACTAGTGTCTACTTGTGTAGTTACATTTTCTTTGACATAACTGTTACACTAGTGTCTACTTGTGTAGTTACATTTTCTTTGACATAACTGTTACACTAGTGTCTACTTGTGTAGTTACATTTTCTTTGACATAACTGTTCCACTAGTGTCTACTTGTGTAGCTACATTTTCTTTGACATAACTGTTACACTAGTGTCTACTTGTGTAGTTACATTTTCTTTGACATAACTGTTACACTAGTGTCTACTTGTGTAGTTACATTTTCTTTGACATAACTGTTACACTAGTGTCTACTTGTGTAGTTACAATTTCTTTGACATAACTGTTACACTAGTGTCTACTTGTGTAGCTACATTTTCTTTGACATAACTGTTACACTAGTGTCTACTTGTGTAGCTACATTTTCTTTGACATAACTGTTACACTAGTGTCTACTTGTGTAGCTACATTTTCTTTGACATAACTGTTACACTAGTGTCTACTTGTGTAGTTACATTTTCTTTGACATAACTGTTACACTAGTGTCTACTTGTGTAGTTACATTTTCTTTGACATAACTGTTACACTAGTGTCTACTTGTGTAGTTACATTTTCTTTGACATAACTGTTACACTAGTGTCTACTTGTGTAGTTACATTTTCTTTGACATAACTGTTACACTAGTGTCTACTTGTTTAGTTACATTTTCTTTGACACAACTGTTACACTAGTGTCTACTTGTGTAGTTACATTTTCTTTGACATAACTGTTACACAAGTGTCTACTTGTGTAGTTACATTTTCTTTGACATAACTGTTACACTAGTGTCTACTTGTGTTGTTACATTTTCTTTGACATAACTGTTACACTAGTGTCTACTTGTGTAGTTACATTTTCTTTGACATAACTGTTACACTAGTGTCTTCTTGTGTAGTTACATTTTCTTTGACATAACTGTTACACTAGTGTCTTTTTCTGTATTTGATCTCACAAATGTACATCATCATCGTGTGCCATCCCGGTTGACGATTATGTCCTTCCACAATATACTGTCCATACCGTATCGTATCAATTCTGTTGTTGACTGTTTCATGTTCTGCTAACCAAGCTATCGAGCATCTACTCTTTTTGCGATCCTTCTTTCGCTGTATTTTGCCAGATGTGACTAAGTACTCAAACTTTCCTCTTCGCATGATGTGCGTGAAACAATATTGATTGTTTCTTTCTGTTTTTTTTTTTTTAATGAACTCCCGTTTTGTGTTGGCCTCTTTGAGAATTTCCTCGTTTGGTCTTTTCAGCTGTCCAGAGAACTCTCAACATTTATCTCAGAAAGACAATCTTTGAGAGCTCTAAATCTCATTTTATTTATCTACTGTCCATGATTCTTCCTCTTCCTCTTTCCTTCCTCATCTGCCTTTCAGCGTCGAGGGGAGATATAATTTGCGGTCTTTTGCTCTTCTGATTGCCTCTGCTGCTGTTATGTTTCCTAGTACTTCTAATATTCCATCGACCCATCTTTTTCGTGGTCGACCCTTGGGTCTGGTGTTCTCACAACGTTTGTTGAAGGCTCGTTGTGTTGTGTTTTGTTCTTTCTGCCTTGTCCATGATTTGCCTCCAGAAATCAGAAATGTTTCTATATGGCACCGATGAACTCTCACTTCAAGTGACGTAAACTTATTGCACAATATGTTTTTTTTTTCATTTTCTGAAATGCTAGATTGGCATGTACTATTCTATTTTGTTTTCTGTGGTGAATCTTCTGTTTGACGTTGTTATTGAATGTATTGAGCAAATGTGCAAGGATTATTTGTTTCTATTTTTAATGGATAAAAAAAAACCCAAAGAACTTAATCCAAGAAACAACCAAAGATGTAACTATATTGTCTTTCTTTCGTTTTTAGTTTCATTATCTTGTTATTAGTTATTGTTGTTGTTTTCTTCAATATCTTTGTCTTCTTCGTCTTATATGTGCATAATGTTAATCTTTTTAGTTTTCCTGCACATTACTTTTATTCATTTTATTTATATCGTTCATAATTTTCTATCTACATTTTCTTCATCTTCATCTTTGCCTATTTGAGTTAAAATATTTGTAAATCATCATTACAGTGTTAATTCAGTTTTAAGTGTCGTTTTACATTATTAAATTATCATTACAGTTTTCATTCAGTTTTAAGTGTCGTTTTACATTATTAAATCATCATTACAGTCTTCATTCACTTTTAAGTGTCGTTTTACATTATTAAATCATCATTACAGTCTTCATTCAGTTTTAAGTGTCGTTTTACATTATTAAATCATCATTACAGTCTTCATTCAGTTTTAAGTGTCGTTTTACATTATTAAATCATCATTACAGTGTTAATTCAGTTTTAAGTGTCGTTTTGCATTATTAAATCATCATTACAGTCTTCATTCAGTTTTAAGTGTCGTTTTACATTATTAAATCATCATTACAGTCTTCATTCAGTTTTAAGTGTCGTTTTACATTATTAAATCATCATTACAGTCTTCATTCAGTTTTAAGTGTCGTTTTACATTATTTGTATGTTATTATTATCTTTCTATGTTCTTAATCATCACTCTCTCCCTTTAATATGTATCTCTTAAGTATCTCTCTCAAGTAACTCTCTCTCTTTTAAGTATCTCACTCTTAAGTATCTCTCTCAAGTATCTCTTTCGAGTAACTCTCTCTCTCTTAAGCACCTCACTCTTAAGTATCTCTCTCAAGTAACTCTCTCTCTTTTAAGTATCTCACTCTTAAGTATCTCTCTCAAATATATCTTTCAAGTAACTCTCTCTCTCTTAATCATCTCACTCTTAAGTATCTCTCTCAAGTATCTCTCTTTTAAGTATCTCTCTCAAGTAACTCTCTCTCTCTTAAGTATCTCTCTCTTAAGTATCTCTCTCAAGAATCTCTCTCCCTTAAGTATCTCTCTCTCTTAATTATCTCTCTCAAATAACTCTCTCTCTCTTAAGTATCTCTCTCTCAAGTATCTGTCTCTCTTAAGTATCTCACTCTTATGTATCTCTCTCTTAAGTATCTCTCTCTCTTAAGTATCTCACTCTTAAGTATATCTCTCTCAAGTATCTCTCTCTCTCTCTTAAGTATCTCATTCTTAAGTATCTCTTTCTCAAGTAACTCTCTCCCTCTTAGGTATCTCTTTCTTACGTATCTCTCTCTCTCTTAAGTATCTTTCTCTCAAGTAACTCTCTCTCTCTCTTAAGTATCTCTCTCTCTTAAGTATCTCTCTCTCAAGTATCTGTCTCTCTTAAGTATCCCACTCTTAAGTATCTCTCTATCTTAAGTATCTCTCTCAAGTATCTCTCTCTCTTAAGTATCTCACTCTTAAGTATCTCTCTCTCTTAAGTATCTCACTCTTAAGTATCTCTCTCAAGTAGCTCTCTTTTAAGTATCTCTCTCAAGTATCTCTCTCTTAAGTATCTCACTCTTAAGTATATCTCTCTTAAGTCAAGTATCTCACTCTTAGGTCAATTATCTCTTTCTTAAGTCAAATATCTCTCTCTTAAGTCAAGTATCGCTCTCTTAAGTCAAGAATCTCTCTCTTAAGTCAAGTATATCTCTCAAGTATCTCACTCTTAAGTATCTCTCACAAGTATCTCTCTCTTACGTCAATTATCTCTCTCTCTTAAGTCAAGTATCTCCCTCTTAAGTCAAGTATTTCTCTTTTAAGTCAAATATCTCTCTCATGTATCTCTCTCTTATGTCAAGTATCACTCTCTTAAGTATCTCATTCAAGTATCTCTCTCAAGCATCTCTCTTAAGTATCTCACTCAAGTAGCTCTCTCTTCAGTATCTCTCTTCAATTATCTCTCTCTCTCTTAAGTCAAGTATCTCCCTCTTAAGTCAAGTATCTCTCTTTTAAGTCAAATATCTCTCTCAAGTATCTCTCTCTTATGTCAAGTATCTCTCTCTTAAGTATCTCATTCAAGTATCTCTCTCAAGTATCTCTCTTAAGTATCTCACTCAAGTAGCTCTCTCTTCAGTGTCTCACTCAAGTATCTCTCTCTTAAGTCATGTATCTCTCTCTTAAGTATCTCACTCAAGTATCTCTCTCTTAAGCACCTCACTCAAGTATCTCTCTCAAGTATCTCTCTTAAGTATCTCACTCAAGTATCTCTCTCTCTTAAACATCTCACTCAAGTATCTTTCTTAAGTATCTCACTCAAGTATCTCTCTCTTATGTATTTCACTCTTAAGTATCTCTCTCAAGTATCTCTCTCTTAAATCAAGTACCTCTCTCTTAAGTCAAGTATCTCTCTTAAGTCAAGTATCTCAATCTTAAGTCAAGTATTTATCTCTCAAGTATCTCTCTCTTAAGTCAAGTATCTCTTTCTTAAGTCAAGTATCTATCTCTTAAGTCAAGTATCTCTCTCTTAAGTGAGTATCTCTCTTTAAGTCAAGTATCTATCTCTTAAGTATCTCTCTCTTAAGTATCTCACTCAAGAATCCCTCTCTTAAGTCATTTATCTCTCTCTTAAGTATCTCACTCAAGTATCTCTCTATTATGTCAAGTATTTCTCTCTTAAGTATCTCACTCAAGTATCTCTCTCTTAAGTATCTCACTCAAGTATCTTTCTCTTAAGTATCTCACTCAAGTATTTATCTCTTAAGTATATCACCCAAGTATCTCTCTCTTAAGTCAAGTATCTCTCTCTTAAGTCAAGTATCTCTCTCTTAAATCAAGTATCTCTCTGCTAAGTTAAGTGTTTCTCTCTTAAGTCAAGTATCTCTCTCTTAAGCCAAGTATCTCTCTCTTAAGTATCTCACTCAAGTATCTCTCTTTTAAGTATCTCACTCAAGTATCTCTCTCTTTTTCTTCCTTATTTTCTCATTATTTGCCTTTTTTCTACTAATTTGTCCTTTATTTTCCTCCTTTTTACTTGTTCTTTCTGTCTCTCTTTAACAATGACATTATCTCACTTATCTCTCAGCTTCTCTCTCTCTCTCTCATTCTCACCCCGCTTCTCTCTATCATTCTCTCTCTCTCTCTCCTCCATTCCTTCTCCCAACCGAGTGACCTTTGACCTGTACCCAAACGTAATATAGAGTTCACCTCTCACAAGAAACTACGACCTTACACTTGACCTAACAAAACACCTATTAGAAAAGATGGGCAGACACTGAGTGATCGGAGATGAAACCATCAGTATTACTTTTGATTGAGTAAACACTTTCAAACCGGAGACTGAGTCATCATCTTTCACTTTTATAGCGCCATGTTCTTTTTACGCCATTGGTAACCAAGGCAACAGAGACCCCAGCTTACTCAGGACATTACGTTGAGAATAGCAAACTAGTTTTATGGAATCGTTCAGTAGCTTTACTGGGTGTTTTCATTAGATTCACAGGGGCAAATGAAAACAGTCAAATATTGTGAATACAGCTGAGCATTAATAATTGCTTTCGGAAAGGAGTATTAACGAGTTTTGTGTATCCAAGGAATGAAAAAGTAATGTTGAAATAGGTTAAAAAGTAATTTTCCAGAATTTGTCTGGAGGCAGAAAGAAACATTTCATAGAGAGCAATTCCATCCCCATTGCATGTACTAGTCTTAAAAGCGACAAGCTGAAGCGAAAAGCAGTCAAGGCAGAGTCGAGCTGTTTAAGGAAAGTTGTTGAAGTGACTAGGAGAGGCAACAAGTATGAGTGGAATCATGAGAGAAGACGTTCGCTTGGTGCTAGTATTGAACAACTTACACAGACAACAAACACATAGTTTGTCCAAATGGAAATTGTTTTTTGTAAAAGTTTGCACAACAAGGGAACACGCTTTGTAAAGATTTGCATAAAGAGATAGCGTACTTTTTAAAGGTTTGCATATATAAAAAGAGCGTAATTTGTAATGCTTTGCATATATATAGAGAGCGTAATTTGTAATGCTTTGCATATATAGAGAAAGCGTAATTTGTAATGCTTTGCATATATATAGAGAGCGTAATTTGTAATGCTTTGCATATATAGAGAAAGCGTAATTTGTAATGCTTTGCATATATATAGAGAGCGTAATTTGTAATGCTTTGCATATATAGAGAAAGCGTAATTTGTAATGCTTTGCATATATAGAGAAAGCGTAATTTGTAATGCTTTGCATATATAGGGAGAGCTTCTTGCTATTGGACCACGACTCACAGCACTGCATATAAATTATGCTTGTTGCAGGAGCTACTGAGTTGAGTGCTCTGTGCACACCGTGAGTTGTGTGTCTCACCCGTTTTGATCATGTTTCGATATTCCAATTGTTTACGATGAATGATGATATCATATGACAGGGAACAGCTGTGTTCACTTTCTGCGCGGTTTCGCCTTATGTCTTTAGGCATGTGCTGAGACTGCTACGATGGGGACTACAGTTACCTTTCTTTGTTTGGGAGATGAGATTCGGATGATTACGCTGGCACGGATGGTTGAGCAATTATGGATTTTAATTCGTTTGCAGTGATACCTGATCCTTCCATAACCAAATAACCAAATATGTATGCTAATGAGATGGAAGTATTTAACCGAAGGTATCAAAAGACAGAGAGTCAGATTCCAGAATTAGATAGATCATTCTAGATTATACCAATCAGTTTAGATGATGATAACAGTCATGAAGACTTAGTTCAGTTTAGAGGTGCCTTTTAAAGTTAGACTTTCAAGTTCGTTGTGTTTTAGAGGGAAGTCTAAAGTCCAGTGATCCCAATAATTATGATCAATGACAAATAATTACAGATCTGGACTACAAAGGACAAGAGGTCGTGTTCGATCCTGATCGACGGCGCCCGTCTTCTCCCAGCCTTAAACGGGTACCGGATTTTTCTGGGAAGGCAAAGCGGCACTGGCGTAACACCGACCACATTACCCCAAAATCATGTGCCAAAGGTCTATAAAAAGTATGGTCACTAACACCATATTCCCTATACGCCACGTGGCGAGACGAGGCTCTTTACCATTTTTTTTAAAACTTATCTAGTAAAAGTGAAGCCGTTTTAAAGTACGAGAGGAGTCAGCCGTGTAACCACTAGCTGGGGTAGAATTGTAAACTAAATCAACAACAGAAATCATTAACAACAGTAGAGTTAGAAAGTTGTATAAGCCACAAAAGTCAGCAAACTGATACATTAATTGTGTAACATGTTTGAGTATTCATGAATTGATGTACTGGATTAGTAGCCCGCTAATAAAAGAGGTACGTCGAATGTGTATGGGGAAAATTGACATCCATTTTGTGTACACATGTTTGACAACAATGGCTCCTGTGCAAGTAAGAAAACAATTCTTTAAAAAAAAAAATAATAAACTTGTTCTTGCATATCTACAATAACAGGCTGTGAAACATGGAAAACAACAAAAATGGCAATCATGAAGATACAGACTTTCTTGGATGCTTGAGCAGAATAAAAGGATGGATATGGAGGGACAAAATCACTAACATAGAATTATGGGAAAGTACCAGTCAAACAACAGTGGAACAAGAGATACAGAGAAGATGATGGCGCTGGGTAGGACACACACTGCGGAAGCCAACTGAGAGTATTACACAGTAAGCCCTTTTTTTGGAATCCCCGAAGAGAAAGACAAATAAGAACACCAAAATATTCTTGGAGAAGACAGACTGAAGCAGAGATGAAGATGATGGGGAAGACATTGAATGATATTAAAAGAATTTCAAGAAACAGAACGGATTGGAAAGTGTTTGTTGAAGACCTATGCTCCACAGGGAGCTGAAAGGTAGAACAAGAAGAAAAGAAATCCACAATGCGATGACTACATTTTCAGCAAAATGATTCCTGAGTGTACAAGTAAAGTATTTGCAAGTAATGGAGGACATGGTGCCTGTACAACATACTGACCTTTTCACAACAAAAATAACGTCTATAACATCCATAGAACAATGTAATGCATGTGCTCTAACGTCGTGATATATAGTTTCTGGTCCTTATAGCATGGTGGCATCATCATCATCATCATCATCATCATCATCATCATCATCATCATCAGCAGTGCCCATTAGCAGTTCGATTTCTTAATCTATTACGCAAATCAATCTCAACTAACACAATTAACGAACCCTGTAGCACTTGCGACTATCTCCAAACTCTTGGGTAATAATAACAATAATAATCTGGAAGTCTATACTTTAGATCACATTTGTTGATCATTTCCCTATATAATTATTCAGTAGTGGTGTGATAAACTCGCTGGCTTGGTGATATAAAAAAGTAAAGTACCCCCGTCACGCCAAGTGGCGTATAGGGAAATATGGTGTTAGTGACCCAATATTTTACAGACCTTCAGCACATGATTTTTGGGGTAACGTGGTCAGTATTACGCCTGTGCTGCTGTACTTTCCCAGAAAGTACCCATTTAAGGCTGGGTGAACCCGGAAGCCGTCGGTTGGGATCGAACCCTACCCCTTGTCCTTTGTAGTCCAGTTCACTAACCACTGAGCTATTGCGGCTCCCGGCTTGGTGATATAGTGAAGGATATTTCAAGTGCTTGAAACGATCCAGACTAGCGGATAAAGGAATGATGAATATCTATAGCTCAGTCGATTGGATACAAGTATTGTAAATACATGAAAATCATAACTAAATGTGAAATGTATCAATATCATGAATTAACATGCCTGTTGGCACAGGTGATCATGTCCTCTACAAGTGCCCTTGTCTACAATAGTTTATCACTCATGTTTTGGCCTCTCTCATGGTAGCTCTGTGGTTAGTCAAATTTGTCTTGTTCATTGTGAGATCGAATCTGTCTACCCACTATCGACAGACTCAGCCACGAAAGAAGCTGGTCAAGATAACAGCACTCATCATAAGACACTCGTAAAAACTACACACAAATCGTGAATGCGTCTGTCAAGTCATCAAATATGAAATGGTTAAACCTGGAATAGATACTAGAGTTCTAATTATAAGTTCTATCTCTATCGGTGGCTCCTACCATTAAATAAATGCCGACTTCTTCAGGTAAAGCAGGGCGATCTGGCGTGGTACCCAACACATCCAACCACACAAGGTGTCTTTGGTCTTTGAGACATATAACATTTCTATATCAGTTAAACACGGACAGGAAAAGTCTCCTTTCCCCCTTTTCCAACCATGGCACTTCGCACAGTACAGCAGAACATATGTCACTACATACACTACAGCAGAACAGATGTCACTATATACACTACAGCAGAACAGATGTCACTATATACACTACAGCAGAACAGATGTCACTATATACAGTACAGCAGAACAGATGTCACTATATACAGTACAGCAGAACAGATGTCACTATATACAGTACAGCAGAACAGATGTCACTATATACAGTACAGCAGAACAGATGTCACTATATACAGCACAGCCGAACAGGTGTCACTATCTACAGTACAGCCGAACATGTGTCAATATATACAATACAGCCGAAAATGTGTCACTATATACAGTGCAGCCGAACATGTGTCACTATATACAGTGCAGCCGAACATGTGTCACTATATACAGTGCAGCCGAACATGTGTCACTATATACAGTGCAGCCGAACATGTGTCACTATATACAGTGCAGCCGAACATGTGTCACTATATACAGTGCAGCCGAACATGTGTCACTATATACAGTACAGCCGAACATATGTCAATATATATTCATTACAGCGGAACATGTGTCAATATAACAGTGCAGTCAAATTGATGTCATTATATGCAGTACAGCCGAGCAGATGTCAATATATACAGTACAACGAGACAGATGTCATTATATACAGCGCAGCCGAACATAAATCAATGTATATAGTACAGTCACACATATGTCATTATATTCAGTACAGCCGAACATATGTCATTATATGTAGCACAGCTGAACAGATGTCACTATATACAGTACACTGAAACGGATGTAATTATACACAGTACAGCCGAACATATGTCATTATATGTGGTACAACCGAAAAGATGTAAACATATACAGTACGGTCGAACAGATGTCACTATATGCAGTAAAGCCGAACAGATGTCACTATGTACAGTACAGCCGAACAAATGTCAATATGTACAGTACAGCCGAACAGGTGCCATTATACACTGTAGAGGTAGATAGATGCTACTATATATAGTATCGCCGAATGAATGCAGCTGCATACAGCACAGCCGAACAGACGCCACTTTACAGCACAGCCGAACAGACGCCACTTTACAGCACAGCCGAACAAACGCCACTTTACAGCACAGCCAAACAGACGCCACTTTACAGCACAGCCGAACAGACGCCACTTTACAGCACAGCCGGACAGACGCCACTTTACAGCACAGCCGGACAGACGCCACTATACAGCACAGCCGAACAGACGTCACTTTACAGCACAGCCGGACAGACGCCACTTTACAGCACAGCCTGACAGATGCCACTATATAGCACAGCCGGCCAGATGCCACTATACAGCACAGCCGAACAGACGTCACTTTACAGCACAGCCGGACAGATGCCACTATACAGCACAGCCGGACAGATGCCACTATACAACACAGCCGGACAGATGCCACTATACAACATAGCAGGACAGATGCCACTATACAACACAGCAGGACAGATGCCACTATACAGCACAGCAGGACAGATGCCACTATACAGCACAGCAGGACAGATGCCACTATACAGCACAGCAGGACAGATGCCACTTTACAACACAGCAGGACAGATGCCACTATACAGCACAGCAGGACAGACGCCACTTTACAACACAGCCGGACAGATGCCACTATATAGCACAGCAGGACAGATGCCACTATACAGCACAGCAGGACAGATGCCACTTTACAACACAGCCGGAAGGATGCCACTTTATAACACAGCCGGACAGATGCCACTATGTACAGTAGAGCCGAACGGCATGCGCCTGTGCTCATTTGGATCATTAATTCACCTATAACACTAGCAATAATAAAGTAGACATAACTCTATGTAGTTGCAGATTTCCACAAAAAAAACTACATGACCTTTCAATGTCACATTAATCCATAGTTTAATTTTAGTTGCAAAATTATTTCAACAAATTTTGTCATTTAATTTATAAAACCCAACTGATGGCTATTATTTATTGCAATGATTATTGTAACTATCGTACAGTCATAAACAAACAATGACATCACGTGGTGTATGTGTAAAACAGAAACTACGGAGAATATATAAAAAGAACAGTTGTTAAGACAAGAACCGCGGAAGAAAATACCAACGTTGACCCCGTATGTTAGATCGAGGTCAATGACCTTTACACTGGAGAAAATTAAAGGCAAATACTAGATGGGCGGGAAGTGTGTGGGCTGAGCGTAAGAAATGTGTAGAAATAATCTTAAAGCTACGGGATGGCAGGGCTATGTTGCTGACGATAATGAGGAAGATGAGAGTGTCAATGTGAATACCTGAGAGTATTTCATCTCATGAGATATCTGTTTAATCGCTATACAGGAGGAAACTATATATCAACGGATCTATGTGGCATTTACATTTGAAATAATGTCTCCTTTCTTCCCCCTTTTCTTTTAATTTAATTTAGTTACGTCATAAGATGGGTGTCCGGTTAGCGCAATCGATAGGCGGTTGGCTTACCACGGCAACAGCCGGGGTTCGTACCCTGGCGAGGACACCTGGGTTTTACTAATTCCCTAAAAATTAGTGGGAGCCGCGATAGCTCAGTGGTTAGTGAACTGGACTACTACGGACAAGGGGTAGGGTTCGATCCCAACCGACGGCTCCGGGTTCACCCAGCCTTAAATGGGTACCGGATTTTTTCTGGGAAAGTAAAGCAGCACGGGCGTAATACCGACCACATTACCCCAAAAATCATGTGCTGAAGGTCTGTAAAATATAGGGTCACTAACACCATATTTCCCTATACGCCACTTGGCGTGACGGGGGGTACTTTACTTTACTTACTACGTCATAAGATTGTAAGATATATAGGGAAAAGAATTGCGCAGAATATCAATAAAGAATTTCTTTCTCTCTCTCTCTCGCTCTTTATTTTGTGTGTGGGATGGATGGGGGTGTAAAATGATTTAAAATAAAGACTAGGATGGCTGTAGTATTGAGATACATATTCAGTGCTCACTTTGAAGAGAACCGTCTGTGACGGGAACTCGACACAAACCTTGTGTGACGGGAACTTGGCACAACCCTCCTGTGATGAGAGCTTGGCACAACCCTCCTGTGTTGAGAACTTGGAACAAACCTACTGTTATGAAAACTTGGCACAACCCTCATGTGATGAGAGCTTGGCACAACCCTCCTGTGATGAGAATATGGTACAACACTCCTGTGATGAGAGCTTGGCACAACCCTCCTGTGATGAGAGCTTGGCACAACCCTCCTGTGATGAGAGCTTGGCACAACCCTCCTGTGATGAGAGCTTGGCAAAACCCTCCTGTGATGAGAGCTTGGCACAACCCTCCTGTGATGAAAGCTTGGCACAACCCTCCTGTGATGAGAATATGGTACAACACTCCTGTGATGAGAGCTTGGCACAACCCTCCTATAATGAGAACTTGGCACAAACATACTGTGTTGAGAACTTGGCACAAACCTTCTGCGTCGTATCAACTCTGTTGTTGGCTGTTTACCATGCCATGACACCAAGCTATCTTGTATCTTCTCTCTTTGTCGTCCGCGATCTCTCTTTCCCTGTATTTTGCCAGTTGTAACAAAGTATTCCAACTTTCCTCTTCTCATCATGTGCACGAAAAATGTTGATTGTTTCTTTCTGATATTGTTTTTTAAGCGTTCCCTTTCTGTGTTGGCCTCTCTGAGAATGTCCTCAATGAATGACCCTACATACAGGATATTAAAATGTGAAGTGGATAATGTATTTAGGGGAAGAGATAAATGAAGAAAAAAGAAGAAAACTCCTCTTCTGGGTGCTAAATTCGGAGTTTCCGAGTCGTTAGTCGGATGCAAGTATAGGACGTTTGTTTTGTTTATATTTGTTCTTCATGTTGAAAGTGTAATATTTTACTTGTGGCATGTTAGCAGATTGACGAAAGTGAAGACAGCTTGTATGATTTGCGTTGAATGTCTGCATGAAGTTATTGAGTTTATTTCGAGTCTGGACGTCTTAAGCACTTGTTAACACTTTCAAATTTGCATTTATTATTATTTATTTATTTATTTTGTTGTTTGTTATAGCTTTTTGCCGTACTACTTTGTTGTGGAGTGTTGAAGAGAATAGAAATATGTCGCGGTGTAGACATGACTAGTTGTGTACGCTTGGCATTTTGAGTTTGTTTAGTAAGTCTTTGATTTCCTTCATCCATAGTTCCCTGCTAGTTCCCTCTCGTTGTACCCTGGTACCTTCTTTGTTTTCCCCACTTTACTTGTCTTGAAGACTGAGTCTCAATCTGATCAAGTGTCTTAGCCAGTTAGAGTTCTGTCATCTCCAATGTAATCCTTACTACAATTGACCTACTGATTTTCTCAAGACAGAGACTATTTATTTGTGGTATTTCCCATCCGTCCTTACTTTTGATGCATGCGCGCAGGAAAGGAAACATCAGAAAACCTCCACAAGCGTGACGTATTCAGCTATTCGAGGTTGACATGATTGACGTCATTTTAGCCACAACCGCATGTGCTCTTAAAGCTGAAAACGTCACGCTAGTGGATGTTTTCAGGGATGGATGTTTTCAGAGATGGATGTTTTCAGGGATGGAGGTTTTCCGGGATTTTCCATTCTGCGCTCAAGTCTACTTAAAATAGGCAACGATCCGTCCATATTTTGTTTGCCGAGTTGTTGCTATCATATTTTATTTGTTTTTGTTATCATATTTTATTTCTTGTTGTTATATTTTATTTGTTTTTCCTATCATATTTTGCTTGTTTTTGCTATCTTATTTTACTTGTTTTTGCTATCACATTTTAATTGTTTTTGCTATTATATTTTATTTGTTTTTGCTATCATATTTTTATTGTTTTTGCTATTATATTTTATTTGTTTTTGCTATCATATTTTAATTGTTTTTGCTATTATATTTTACTTGTTTTAGTTATCATATTTTGTTTGTTGTTTTTATAATATTTCGTTTGGTTTTGTAATCATATTATTTTTGTTGCTTTTATCATATTATTTTTTTACATTTTATTTTTTTAAATATTTTATTTGTTGCTGTTATCAATTTTTGTGTTTGTTAGATGGAGTGGGGTTTCTCTTGTGTATGTATATCTGTGTGTGTGTGTGCGTGTGGTTGAGGGGAGGGACAGGTCTAATATAAGTACTAAATGCAATTCTGAAATTAAAATTGTCGTGGCTGTTCTCTCTAAAACTAAAGTAGCTTGAATTATTGACTTTGTGTTGAAACTAGAGAAAGAGTCTATCATTGTCCGTGTTCACATGGATGTGGCAGGTGACAGTAACTATATTTTTTATCCTCCGTTGCTACACGGACGTAGAAGGTGACAGTGGCTCTATTTTTGTATCCTTCGGTGCCACATGGACGTGGCAGGTGACAGTCGCTCTATTTTCGTATCCTTTGGTGCTATATGGACGTGGCAGGTGACAGCGGCTCTATTTTTGCATCCTTCGGTGCCACATGGACGTGGCAGGTGACAGTCGCTCTATTTTTGTATCCTCCGTTGCTTCACGGACGTAGCAGGTGACAGCGGCTCTATTTTTGTATCCTTCGGTGCCACATGGACGTGGCAGGTGACAGTCGCTCTATTTTTCATCCTAGGGTGCCACATGGACGTGGCAGGTGACAGTCGCTCTATTTTTCATCCTAGGTTGACAGTGACTCTATTTTCATATCCTCCATTGCCACACGGACGTGGCAAGTGACAGTGGCTCTATTTTTGTATCCTCCGGTGCCACACGGACGTGGCAGGTGACAGTGGCTCTATTTTTGTATCCTCCGGTGCCACACTGACGTGGCAGGTGACAGTGAATATTTTTTATCCTCCGTGCCACACGGACGTGGCAGGTGACAGTGAATATTTTTTATCCGCCGTTGCCACACGGACGTGGCAGGTGACAGTGACTATTTTTTATCCTCCGGTGCCACACGGACGCGGCAGGTGACAGTGAATATTTTTCATCCGCCGTTGCCACACGGACGTGGCAGGTGACAGTGACTAACACAAAAATGTAAAAAATTAGAATAGAAACTACAAGATCAACGTAATAGAAGCTTGTGAAAACAAATATACAGAAGTACGTCAAAGCACATGTTAGGAGTATGTCATCATCTTCAAGTACGGGGCTTGCTGGCGTAGGTGATCATGTCTCTCCACAACTTTCGATCTAGACAGTTATTTATCATTTCTGTTGTTGACCTTCTGCCAAGCCATTCTCTTAAGCTGTCTGGTATCTTTTCTCTTTGCTTCCCTCTATCTCTTCGTCCCTCAATTTTTCCTGTTGTTACAATATATTCAAGTTGTTCTCTTCTCATTACATGGCCATAAAATGATGATTGTTTCTTCATAATATTGGAAATTAACTCTCTTTTTGCTTTGACCTCTTTCAGAACATTTTCATTACTTTGTTCATACAGGAGTATGTAGAACCAGATTAATAGCTGAATAATTAGTAGTTTAATCCAGTGGAAAAGACGAACAAAATATAACAAAGAAATATACAATTGCTGTGTTGAGAGGAATAATATGAACATTAGTAGAAACCAAACTGGTGAAGAACAGACGAATGAAACGCCAGAATGAAAGAAATATTCACCAATGTTACCATAATACAATGTCATGCACAAACAAATGGTATTATTACACGCTGAATTGTATCAGCAGCTTCAAACGAAATGCTGTCCAAGACACTATCTAGTAATTGTAATGGAAAACAGAATGCAAGAACCGCGATTGTATCGCTTCGACAAACACGAATAGAACGTGCAGAATGGGCACAATAAACAAACATTGGGATAAAGTGATACACTTATTTCATATAAATAATGTGACGTTTTTTGTAATAAACGTTGTGCATAAAGAGATTGATAAACTATGAAAAATATGTCGTAATGCACATAGACCGTTTCATGTTAAGCAGTAGATATGATATACTCTCAGGGATTATATGATGATAATAGTAGTAGATATTGATAGTAACTATCATCTAGTTGTGATTAGAGTAAAGATGATTTTCAGGGCTTAGACTAATTCTCTCTCTCCCTCTCTCTGCGATCAGGACTCAATCACTCTCTCTCTCTCTCTCTCTGCGATCAGGACTCAGTCAGAGTAGGATTCCAGACTCCCACATGAAGTCATCTGTCAGGTTAAGTGTGTTGATCGCCCCCACAGACAGAACGTCACAATTAGAGTCCACCAGATCCACTCTGACTAAACACCCGTTAATACGTTGCACTGTGTTCTGCGCCAGTGGCCCAGTGCATCCGATTTCAGCCAGCATTTTTTCAGGTTTGCTTTCCTTAGCCTTTGATTGTCCCCAATCTTCCTGCAAGGCAGCAGATTGTCTTTTCTGTAGGGGGAATCTGCCCTTAGATGGTCTACCCTCCCAGGTTTACGAGCACCATCTGCCCGAGTCACTAGAGGTGACTAACACAGACATGCACACACAGAGATATGAGATGTGAATGACACAGACAAGTGCACAGCGATACGAGCCATGACTAACACTGACACACATCAAGATTTATGACACATGACTAACATAGACATGCATATAAAGCTATGAGATATGACTGACTTAGACATGCACACACAAAGATATGACGCATACCTAACATAGACATACACACAAAGATATAAGATATGACTAACATAGGCATGCACACACAAAGATATGAGATGTGACTTACGTAGCCATGCACACACAAGAATATGAGATGTGACAGACACAGACATGTACGCACAAAGATATGAGATATGACTAACATAAACATGCAAACAAAGATATGAGATATCCCTAACCCAGACATGCACACACAAAGATATGACACATGACTAACACAGATACACACTAGGTTATGATATATTACTAAACTCAGGCGCACATAAAGATAAGAGACATGATTAACACGGACATACCAAGATATGAGATATGACTAAGATGACACACATCTAGATATGAGCCATGGCTAGCACACACAAGCTAAGATATGAGCCATGACTAGGACAGAAACACAACAAGATATGAGCCATGGCTTCACGAAAAAACACCAAGAAATGAACCATGTCTAGCACAGAAACACATTAAAGTGTCCATATGCGTGGGCTTGTTGTAGTCGGCAGACTCTTCTGAACGTGGGAATCGCAGGTTTCGTTAAACAGTTGTCCGGAGATTTGAGAGTGCAGTCTGACCCATAGAACGTTCTCTTGCATGTACAGATTCCCGATTGACTGTTCACAGGTGTCGTTGAAACAGTTGTCCGGAATTTTGAGAGTACATATGATGTCACAGCCATCAGAACAAATCTGTTCGCACTGTAGCCCAAAATTACCATCGAGACAAGTGTCATTACAGGTAGAGCCAAGATGTTTACATTGTAGGCATTATCCGGATTTTTCCTCAAATATAGGACAGACACTGAGACAAGACCCGGAACAGTCGTGTCCATAGATCCCATGTGAACAGTTGACGTGACAAGTACCGATGATGACATTGCAGCCTTTACTACACCCACTTCACATTGCACAAAACGACCAAGAATGCTCGTCCAGACAATAGGTGTCTGTAAATGTTTGCACCTCACATACCGTCAGTGCACTGTCGGCTTGCGAAATGGTCGGTGAGATCTCAATCTTAATGTGTGCCATTGGCGTTTGTGTTTTGACTACATTAGCGTTCACAAATAAATTAGGGTATGATATATCATTATACTGGAACACTACTCCGCCACTGTCAGAGAAAGCCTTTAGAGCGTCATTCTTTACCCGAATCATAGTGCTATCTCGATGATAGATTTGAATGGTGTGAGTCTTCTGGGGCGTTGCAATGTTCAGATACCAGAAAACAGAATTGGTTCCACTTCTCCATTGTGTGTGTGTGTGCAGTCATTGTCATAGAGATTGGTCTTTGTTTTGCTATTAACTGCGGCCTCTGGTCCACATCCGTCTCCTGTATAGCAAGCATCAAATGTGTCGGTTTGGTTTGTGATCTGTTTGAGAGCCACTTTCCGACCCCCGCCAATGTACTTGGAGCAGATATTTGCAACTATCGCCCCTTCAATCCGTAACTTGTTGATCAGACCAGCCCCAGAGCAAAAGACATCAATCTCGTGCGGACTACCTACAAACCTTGATACATTGTTACATGAGGCAGAACCGTTCAGTTTTAAACTATCCGGATTGGTTAAGTCATTCACATACATCCTAAACCAGGAGCACGGCAAAGATTGATTGAGAGTTGCCTCAACTGATGTAGAATCTGTGTCCGGATTACATGAGGTATCGTTGTTATCAAACAGGAAAGTAGGTTCAGATTTTTGGCATATTTGTAAATAAAATCCAAGTACTGACACTGGGGTCCGAAATATTCGTGCTGACAACTGTCATTGTTTGGGCATGTCCCTGTAGTTTTGTCACAAACTAAGTCATTATAGCAGTGACATTGTAACGTACAGTTTGCCCCAAACCAACCGTCTGCACAAGTAAGGTCATTAGCTTCCAAGGTCGCTAACGAAGCCAGCGAATAAAGACTTGATCTACAGCGATGGTTAACGAACTGCGTACACACATTTATTATCAAACCCATGATTACATTTCAAAAAAATCCGCCAACTCGCTGTGGTAACAGATAGCATGAAATTATCTAATAGAATGAGATAAACCGTTGGAGACAAGGAAAGTCAACATTGTTTACATGGCTTGGACGCAGGAAACGTCCATCTTGGTGCGTCCCATGACTTCATATCCATAATTCAGAACGAACTTATCGCAAACACAAACTGAAGGTAGCAGTATTAAGATTTTGTGATCAGGCATTTTGTGAAGTAGGCGTTTAGTGAAGTAGCAATTTTGTGAAGTAGGAGTTTAGTGAAGTAGGAGTTTGTGAAGTAGGAGTTTTGTGAAGAGAGTGTTTGTGAAGTAGGAGTTTTGTGAAGAGAGTGTTTGTGAAGTTGGAGTTTTGTGCAGTAGGAGTTTTGTGGTGAAGTAGGAGTTTTGTGAAGAGAGTGTTTGTGAAGTAGGAATTTGTGAAGTAGGAGTTTTGTGAAGTATGAGTTATGTGAAGTAGGAGTTTTGTGAAGTAGGACTTTAGTGAAGAGAGTGTTTGTGAAGTAGCAGTTGTGTGAAGTAGGAGTTTTGTGAAGAGAGTGTTTGTGAAGTCGGAATTTTGTGAAGTAGGAGTTTTGTGAAGTAGGAGTTTTGTGAAGAGATTGTTTGTGAAGTAGGAATTTTTGTGAAGAGAGTGTTTGTGAAGTAGGAGTTTTGTGAACAGAGTGTTTGTGAAGTAGGAGTTTGTGAAGTAGGAGTTTTGTGAAGTAGGAGTTTTGTGAAGAGAGTGTTTGTGAAGTAGGCGTTTTGTGAAGTAAGAGTTTTGTGAAGAAAGTGTTTGTGAAGTAGTTGTTTTGTGAAGTAGGAGTTTGTGAAGAGAGTGTTTGTGAAGTAGGAATTTTTTGTGAAGAGAGTGTTTGTGAAGTAGGAGTTTTGTGAACACAGTGTTTGTGAAGTAGGCGTTTTGTGAAGTAGGAGTTTTGTGAAGTAGGAGTTTTGTGAAGAGAGTGTTTGTAAAGTAAGCGTTTTGTGAAGTAAGAGTTTTGTGAAGAGAGTGTTTGTGAAGTAGGAGTTTTTTGCAGTAGGAGTTTTGTGAAGTAGAAGTTTGTGAAGAGAGTGTTTGTGAAGTAGAAGTTTTGTGAAGTAGGAGTTTTGTGAAGTAGGAATTTTGTGAAGTAGGAGTTTTGTGAAGTAGGAATTTTGTGAAGTATGAGTTTTGTGAAGAGAGTGTTGTGAAGTAGTCCTTTTGTGAAGCAGGCGTTTGTGAAGCAGGCGTTTGTGAAGCAGGCGTTTGTGAAGCAGGCGTAATAAGACCTTTTCGGGAATATCACAAGACAAGATATCACGACTCAATAAAGAATCAATGCAGATGTTACTAACTTGTCATTAAGTATAGACAATAAAGAATCAATGCAGATGTTACTAACTGTCATTAAGTATAGACTCAATAAAGAATCAATGCAGATGTTACTAACTTGTCATAAAGTATAGACAATAAAGAATCAATGCAGATGTTACTAACTGACATAAGTATAGACAATAAGAATCAATGCAGATGTTACTAACTTGTCGTAAAGTATAGACAATAAAGAATCAATGCAGATGTACTAACTTGTCATAAAGTATAGACTCAATAAAGAATCAATACAGATGTTACTAACTTGTCATAAAGTATAGACAATAAAGAATCAATGCAGATGTTACTAACTTGTCATAAAGTATAGACTCAATAAAGAATCAATGCAGATGTTACTAACTTGTTATAAAGTATAGACAATAAAGAATCAATGCAGATGTTGCTAACTTGTCATAAAGTATAGACAATAAAGAATCAATGCAGATGTTACTAACTTGTCATAAAGTATAGACAATAAAGAATCATGGCAGATGTTACTAACTTGTCATAAAGTATAGACAATAAAGAATCAATGCAGATGTTACTAACTTGTCATAAAGTATAGACAATAAAGAATCAATGCAGATGTTACTAACTTGTCATAAAGTATAGACAATAAAGAATCAATGCAGATGTTACCAACTTGTCATAAAGTATAGACAAAAAAGAATCAATGCAGATGTTACTAACTTGTCATAAAGTATAGACAATAAAGTATCAATGCAGATGTTACTAACTTGTCATAAAGGACAGACAATAAAGAATCAATGCAGATGTTACTAACTTGTCATAAAGTATAGACAATAAAGAATCAATACAGATGTTACTAACTTGTCATAAAGTATAGAATCAATAAAGAATCAATGCAGATGTTACTAACTTGTCATAAAGTATAGAATCAATAAAGAATAAATGCAGATGTTACTAACTTGTCATAAAATAAAGCAATAAAGAATCATGCAGATGTTACTAACTTGTCATAAAGTATAGACAATAAAGAATCAATGCAGATGTTACTAACTTGTCATAAAGTATAGACAATAAACAATCAATGCAAATGTTACTAACTTGTCATAAAGAATAGAATCAATAAAGAATCAATGCAGATGTTACTAACTTGTCATTAAGTATAGACAATAAAGAATCAATGCAGATGTTACTAACTTGTCGTAAAGTATAGACAATAAAGAATCAATGCAGATGTTACTAACTTGTCATAAAATATAGACTCAATAAAGAATCAATACAGATGTTACTAACTTGTCATAAAGTATAGACAATAAAGAATCAATGCAGATGTTACTAACTTGTCATAAAGTATAGACTCAATAAAGAATCAATGCAGATGTTACTAACTTGTTATAAAGTATAGACAATAGAATCAATGCAGATGTTGCTAACTTGTCATAAAGTATAGACAATAAAGAATCAATGCAGATGTTACTAACTTGTCATAAAGTATAGACAATAAAGAATCATGGCAGATGTTACTAACTTGTCATAAAGTATAGAACAATAAAGAATCAATGCAGATGTTACTAACTTGTCATAAAGTATAGACAATAAAGAATCAATGCAGATGTTACTAACTTGTCATAAAGTATAGACAATAAAGAATCAATGCAGATGTACCAACTTGTCATAAATTATAGACAAAAGAATCAATGCAGATGTTACTAATTGTCATAAAGTATAGACAATAAAGTATCAATGCAGATGTTACTAACTTGTCATAAAGTATAGACAATAAAGAATCAATACAGATGTTACTAACTTGTCATAAAGTATAGACAATAAAGAATCAATGCAGATGTTACTAACTTGTCATAAAGTATAGACAATAAAGAATCAATACAGATGTTACTAACTTGTCATAAAGTATAGAATCAATAAAGAATAAATACAGATGTTACTAACTTGTCATAAAGGACAGACAATAAAGAATCAATGCAGATGTTACTAACTTGTCATAAAGTATAGACAATAAAGAATCAATACAGATGTTACTAACTTGTCATAAAGTATAGAATCAATAAAGAATCAATGCAGATGTTACTAACTTGTCATAAGTATAGAATCAATAAAGAATAAAGCAGATGTTACTAACTTGTCATAAAATAAAGACAATAAAGAATCAATGCAGATGTTACTAACTTGTCATAAAAGTATAGACAATAAAGAATCAATGCAGATGTTACTAACTTGTCATAAAGTATAGACAATAAACAAACAATGCAAATGTTACTAACTTGTCATAAAGAATAGAATCAATAAAGAATCAATGCAGATGTTACTAACTTGTCATTAAGTATAGACAATAAAGAATCAATGCATATGTTACTAACTTGTCATAAAGTATAGACAATAAAGAATCAATGCAGATGTTACTAATTGTCATAAAGTATAGACAATAAAGAATCAATGCAGATGTTACTAACTTGTCATAAAGTATAGACATAAAGAATCAATGCAGATGTTACTAATTGTCATAAAGTATAGGCAATAAAGTATCAATGCAGATGTACTAACTTGTCATAAAGTATAGACAATAAAGAATCAATGCAAATGTTACTAACTTGTCATAAAATATAGACAATAAAGAATCAATGCAGATGTTACTAACTTGTCATAAAGTATAGACAATAAAGAATCAATGCAAATGTTACTAACTTGTCACAAAGTATAGACAATAAAGTATCAATGCAGATGTTACTACTTGTTATAAAGTATAGACAATAAAGAATCAATGCAGATGTTACTAACTTGTCATAAAGTATAGACAATAAATAATCAATGCAGATGTTACTAACTGTCATAAAGTATAGACAATAAAGTATCAATGCAGATGTTACTAACTTGTCATAAAGTATAGACAATAAAGAATCAATGCAGATGTTACTAACTTGTCATAAAGTATAGACAATAAAGAATCAATGCAGATGTTACTAACTTGTCATAAAGTATAGACAATAAAGAATCAATACAGATGTTACTAACTTGTCATAAAGTATAGACAATAAAGAATCAATGCAGATGTTACTAACTTGTCATAAGGTATAGACAATAAAGAATCAATGGAAATGTACTAACTTGTCATAAAGTATAGAATCAATAAAGAATAAATACAGATGTTACTAACTTGTCATAAAGTATAGACAATAAAGAATCAATGCAGATGTTACTAACTTGTCATAAAGTATAGACAATAAAGAATCAATACAGATGTTACTAACTTGTCATAAAGTATAGAATCAATAAAGAATCAATGCAGATGTTACTAACTTGTCATAAAGTATAGAATCAATAAAGAATAAATGCAGATGTTACTAACTGTCATAAAGTATAGACAATAAAGAATCAATGCAGATGTTACTAACTTGTCATAAAGTATAGACAATAAAGAATCAATGCAGATGTTACTAACTTGTCATAAAGTATAGACAATAAACAATCAATGCAAATGTTACTAACTTGTCATAAAGAATAGAATCAATAAAGAATCAATGCAGATGTTACTAACTTGTCATAAAGTATAGACAATAAAGAATCAATGCAGATGTTACTAACTTGTCATAAAGTATAGACAATAAAGAATCAATGCAGATGTTACTAACTTGTCATAAGTATAGACAATAAAGAATCAATGCAGATGTTACTGACTTGTCATAAGGTATAGACAATAAAGAATCAATGCAGATGTTACTAATTTGTCATAAAGTATAGACAATAAAGAATCAATGCAGATGTTACTAATTTGTCATAAAGTATAGACAATAAGTATCAATGCAGATGTTACTAACTTGTCATAAAGTATAGACAATAAAGAATCAATGCAAATGTTACTAACTTGTCATTAAGTATAGACAATAAAGAATCAATGCAGATGTTACTAACTTGTCATTAAGTATAGACAATAAAGAATCAATGCAAATGTACTAACTTGTCATAAAGTATAGACAATAAAGAATCAATGCAAATGTTAATAACTTGTCATAAAGTATAGAATCAATAAAGAATCAATGCAGATGTTACTAACTTGTCATAAAGTATAGAATCAATAAAGAATCAATGCAGATGTTACTAACTTGTCATAAAGTATAGACTCAATAAAGAATCAATTCAGATGTTACTAACTTGTCATTAAGTATAGACTCAAAAAGAATCAATGCAGATGTTACTAACTTGTCAAAAAGTATAGACTCAATAAAGAATCAATGCAGATGTTACTAACTTGTTATTAAGTATAGACTCAAAAAGAATCAATGCAGATGTTACTAACTTGTCATAAAGTATAGACTCAATAAAGAATCAATGCGATGTTATTAGCGTATCATAAAGTATAGATCTTGAGATATGTCTACTATGTGCCTACTTCATACAAAGACATAACAGACTGATTACGTGATGTGTGGTCCAGGAATTGAAGACAAGCTGGTGCTTTCATAATACGAAGATCCTTATAATGTTTATATATACCTTTGTTCTTTAACTCAGTTTTTGTATTCTATAGATAAGGAATCTGTTGGACTTCTACTCAGCCCTGTATCTTTCATTGTGTCAAAGGTTGCAAATTGTGTACGTCTAAATCAGTAAGATTTGCTTTTTATTTTCAATTATCCCCTGGCAGTGATATACAACCACTGTTTTAGAGCATTCTCACTCTAGAGCATTCAAATAAACCATGTTTGTGTCCCCTACGATAATCGGCTTATTTGTTTTAAATACAAACATCAAGATTTCAGAAATGCCACGTGACTAAAAACATCAAGTATAGGTCCTGCACTGCTTTCACCAAGGTTCATTGCCTGAAACAGCCGCGACTTCAGTCTTGCTATTCGGGTATCATCTTGACCGGCATACTAAACGAGCTTCCTCGAGGTCTGCCTCGGTCTGGGTAGCTCCACCCTGTCTTATTAGTCAAGGTCAGTGGACCTCAACAATTTCCTACTTTTTTTCTTCTTTCCTTTCTTATTTGCCTTTCAGCGTCGAGGGGAAAAATGGTGGGGGGGGGGTTGAATCATTTATTTCTTTTATTCTTCTGTTCGTTTCTGCTCTATTGTTTCCTAGTGTTTCTAATATTTCGTCAATCCATATTTTCGTGGTCGGCCCTTGGATCTGCAATTCTCGCAACATCTATTGAAAGCTCATTGTGTTGTGTTTTATTTTGTCTTGTCACGTGGCCACACCATTTTATATGTTATTTCTTTATGTATTCTATGACGGAGATTATTCCTAGCTTGTTTGTCAGTTCTTCATTTTTGATCTTATCTCTCAGGCTTTTTCCGGTCCTTTTATCTAACACATTTCATCTCAGTAGAGTATATTTTCTTATTGTTCTTGTATCTAGGGTCCAGGACTGACATTGGTGCCACAACGTTGGGATAAATATTGTATTGTAGAGTGCCCGTTTTGCCTCTGGAGTTATTTCCTTGCAGGACAATATTCCTACCTTGTAGAGCAATTCTCTTGTAAATCAGCATGTCGTTTATCGTATAATGCAGCTCAATCTAGACAACTTTGACGTAGTACCGAGCCAACACCACAGCTATTTGTGTGTGAAAGCCGCGCACTACCAGTGCTTTTACATTGCCCTTAATGATGACAAATATTACACACGCGCGCGCGCGCACGCACACACACACACACACACACACACACACTCACACACACACGGCCTTTAGCGTCTTGTTCCTCGGTTGGTAGCAAGCAGACATGATTAGTCAGTAGTTTGGGTTAACAAATATTAATGTTAAATATGAAATTCAGCGTTACAGTGATGATTTGAAGCAGATGTTGATCTTCACAAGTAACTGTCTGGCGTTGTTGTGCCGATTAACTTCTCTCGTGGCTATTATTGCAAATACTGGAATAGCAGATTTGGCTGTAGAATGAACAAGACAGTTTTATGTCGTGCGGTCCTGCCTATATTTTAGGGGGGTGAGAGGGTGTTTTTTTTCTAACAACTTTGACTTCACTTCAGGCTCAAATGTTATCTGATGCCCCCATGTGCTACAATCATGGACATGCCCTGCTGGGGAACAGCAATGAAAGCAATAGTGAATGTCAAGATACCATACTGTCGGCATGTGGACGATTGTCAAAATAAGGTAAAGTGTCAAGATATGTTGATCATAGAAGTCAACACCCAAAGACAACCAAGAAGAATTGATATTATCATCATGTGCTTTTTCTTCTTGGTTGTCTTTGGGTGTTGACTTCTATGATCAACATATCTTGACACTTTACCTTATTTTGACAATCGTATTCTTATTTTGATCGAGATCTTCTTTCTGACTATGATTTGCCTGCCTTTCGCCATCTGTGAAGTGTCCACTTCATGGTGGAGTACGTGACCTATCGAATTCCAGTCTTGATATTATCATCATGTGCTTTGACTGGAATTCGATAGGTCACGTACTCCACCATGAAGTGGACACTTCACAGATGGCGAAAGGCAGGCAAATCATAGTCAGAAAGAAGATCTCGAATCAAAATAAGAATACATGTCGAGCTTTTTAAGAAAAAAGCGTTGAAAATACATCGGTCATGTCCTGAAAAACGAACGAGGATATACTTCTCCGTCAGGCATTCAAGTGGAAACCATGTGGTGAAAGAAAACAATGTAGACCAAGAGAATCGCTGTGGAGAACAATCAATAGGGAAGATCCAACCATGGAAGTAAGAAACAACCAAGACCATCAAGAATTAGCAGCAAATCGTCAATCATGGAGAACTATCACTTCCGTCCTATATCCCGTCTTCGGCCCTAGAGGAAAATAAATAAATGAATGAATGAATAAATGAATGGATGAATGAATGAATGAATGAATGAATGGATGAATAGATGAATGAATGAATAAATGAATGAATAAATGTATGGATGAATGAATGAATAAATGAATAAATGAATACATGAATAAATGAATGGATGAATGAATGAATAATGAATGAATAAATGAATGGATGAATGAATGAATGAATAAATGAATAGATGAATGAATAAATGAATGAATAAATGAATGGATGAATGAATGAATTAATTAATTAATGATGTGTAATATACTTCATTATACTGAACGAATGAATAAATGAATAAATGAATGAATAAATGAATGGATGAATGAATGAATAAATGAATGAATAAATGAATGGATGAATGAATGAATAAATGAATAGATGAATGAATAAATGAATGAATAAATTGGATGAATGAATGAATGAATTAATTAATGATGTGTAATATACTTCATTATACTGAACCTGTGCTTCAAATGGGGGGGGGGGAAGGGGTAGTTCCCTTCACCGCTGCCTTTCCTTCACACAGAGAGCTCTTGTGCCCATTTAAAGAGGCTTGGTGGACCCCGAGAGTCTCTTTTAGGTTGTAAAAGTAGTACTGTCACAGATGACATATGAGCCTGAATCTTTGACAGAGAAAAGTAGTGGGTTAACACAATAGGCAGTCAAAGATTCCAAATTAACAGCAATACCAAAAGGGCGGAGTCAGACACCAGCCGTAGCATTTACCATCAAAGCAAAAGACTAGTTTTGGTGTATCATTATAGCAAGCCTGGTAGTGACTACGGTACATGATTTATGCTCATTACAGTCGGGACAGACCTAATGTTGCTCAATAGTTTGTACTGAAAGCCGCACACACACCTCACTTATCACGTTAGTACTCCCCTGATTTCTCCCGCCGCCCCTCTACCCAATTCTCAGTGTCATATTACTGACGACTTCATCTTCTTCTTTCTTCTTTTCTCTTTCTCACTGATACCGAAAAAGGTGTTGTTATATCATTTGTCGTTCTTGAGCTGCTCGAACTGTTTGAATTAGTGATTTTCCTTTGTTGTTACATGTCTCTGTCACTGCATCTATCCATCTTCTTCTGGGTCTTCCTCTTGGTCTTTTTCCATGCATTCTCGAGAAGAACGCCCTTGATGGTGATTGGTGAGGATTCATTCTGACCAGGTGGCCAAACCATTTAAGTTGTTGTTCTATATATTCTTGGCAGGGTTTTATTCCTACCATTTTTCTTATGGTTTCATTTGGTATTCTATCTCTTCTTGTGTTGTCTGTTACTTTTCTCAAGCATCGCATCTCACATGTATTGATCTTCCTTAAATGTGATTTAGAAAGGGTCCATGTTTGACTTTCATAGCACAAAGTTGGTATAAAAATGTTATTTATCATTTGTTGTTTAGCTGCTATAGAAATTTTGGATGTCTTAACAATGGTGAAAGCTGTGTTACTAACTGACCTCATATATGTTAATTATGCGCAAGGTTACCTCTGGGCGGAACGTGAGAACCACTGCTCGGGAGATTATCTGGTCCATTCATCGCATTGCAGATACCATCAAGAGCTAAATAAAAGAATTGCTCAAAAGCTGACAAGTTCCGTTCTTCTACTGAATCAATTTAAGTGCATCCATTTTCTAATTCTAAACTTTGTGTTGTTTTTTGCTGCCTGTTCTATCTTTTTTTTCTCTCTCTCTCTGTTTTGTATCAATTGATATTTCTAAATTCAGGCCATGGAAAAGCGAAATTCTTGTAAATAAAGTGTCCAATATAGACTTCCCGAAGACGAGTTAGTTTATTTCAGTTCAGGTAAATTGATTCGTTAGGCTCTGAATGTAACGTTTTTCCTTTTGAGCTGTTTCACAGTCTGTTTTTGTTTACATTTCTTTTAAATTGAGCATAATAACTTGTAATACGAAAAGAAAAACAAATATACAAACACACTATAGAAACGATAGTGAGCATCACGATAACAGGAAGCTAATCAACAATGTATAGCTGCGCAACAAGGAGAGAACTCGATTTAACCGAGATGATACTGCCATCAGCACGCGATTGTTGAGTTTATGAGACAGTAAACTTTGTAATGGTGTAGAGGTGGGTAGGGAATGCCAGATGATCCGAGTTATACTTCCATTGGCTACATGGTTTCTGCCATGTTGTGACGTCATGCATGAAACATTGCTTTCAAATGGCGAACAATCAGGACGGCAAAGATGGATAGTAAGATGGGAGGACAAAATATAGAAAAGGGAAAGTAAAAACATTGAAAGCTGTTTACCGTTATTAATATGAACCTTGCTTACTTATTTGATTGTCTTCTTGAATATGTGTTGGGTGTTGTAAATCTTTCCAATATGTGTTGGGTGTTGTAAATCTTTCCAATATGTGTTGGGTGTTGTAAATCTTTCCAATATGTGTTGGGTGTTGTAAATCTTTCCAATATGTGTTGGGTGTTGTAAATCTTTCCAATATGTGTTGGGTGTTGTAAATCTCTCCAATATGTGTTGGATGTTGTAAATCTCTCCAATATGTGTTGGATGTTGTAAATCTCTCCAACATGTGTTGGATGTTGTAAATCTCTCTAATCTATTGTTCTGACATCAGGATCTAGACATCTCCAGAAACAATTTTATTTCTTGTGTAAAGATCTTCTCAAATGCTGCAGTTGTATGTACATGATGAGTCGTCAGCATTTCTGACCATACTCTAGACAGCATTTCTGATCGTAATCTCGACAACATTTCTAACCATACTCTAGACAGCATTTCTAACCATACTCTAGACAGCATTTCTAACCATACTCTAGACAGCATTTGTGATCGTAATCCCTACAACATTTCTAACCATACTCTAGACAGCATTTCTAACCATACTCTAGACAGCATTTCTAACCATACTCTAGACAGCATTTCTGACCATACTCTAGACAGCATTTCTACCCATACTCCAGACAGCATTTCTAACCATACTCTAGACAGCATTTCTAACCATACTCTAGACAACATTTCTAACCATACTCTAGACAATATTTCTAACCATACTCTAGACAGCATTTCTAACCATACTTAAGACAACATTTCTAACCATACCCTAAACAACATTTCTAACCATACTCTAGACAGCATTTCTAACCATACTCTAGACAGCATTTCTAACCATACTTAAGACAACATTTCTAACCATACTCTAGACAGCATTTCTAACCATACTCTAGACAGCATTTCTAACCATACTCTAGACAGCATTTCTAATCGTAATCCCGACAACATTTCTAACCATACTCTAGACAGCATTTCTAACCATACTCTAGACAACATTTCTAACCATACTCTAGACAGCATTTCTAACCATACTCTAGACAGCATTTCTGATCGTAATCTCGACAACATTTCTAACCATACTCTAGACAGCATTTCTAACCATACTCTAGACAACATTTCTAAACATACTCTAGACAGCATTTCTAACCATACTCTAGACATCATTTCTAACCATGCTCTAGACAGCATTTCTGACCATACTCTAGACAGCATTTCTAACCATACTATAGACAGCCTTTCTGACCATACTCTAGACAGCATTTCTCACCATACTCTAGATAGCATTTCTAACCATACTCTAGACAGCATTTCTGACCATACTCTAGACAGCATTTCTAACCATACTCTAGACAGAATTTCTAACCATACTCGAGACAGCATTTCTGACCATACTCTAGACAGCATTTCTAACCATACACTAGACAGCATTTCTAACCATACTCTAGACAGCATTTCTAACCATACTCTAGACAGCATTTCTGACCATACTCTAGACAGCATTTCTAACCATACTCTAGACAGCATTTCTGACCATACTCTAGACAGCCTTTCTGAACATACTCTAGACAGCATTTCTAACCATACTCTAGACAGCATTTCTGACCATACTCTAGACAGCATTTCTAACCATACTCTAGACAGCATTTCTGACCATACTCTAGACAGCATTTCTGACCATACTCTAGACAGCATTTCTGACCATACTCTAGACAGCATTTCTAACCATACTCTAGACAGCATTTCTAACCATACTCTAGACAGCATTTCTGACCATACTCTAGACAGCATTTCTGACCATACTCTAGACAGCATTTCTAACCATACTCTAGACAGCATTTCTGACCATACTCTAGACAGCATTTCTAACCATACTCTAGACAACATTTCTAACCATACTCTAGACAACATTTCTAACCATAATCTAGACAGAATTTCTGACCATACTCTAGACAGCATTTCTAACCATACTCTAGACAACATTTCTAACCATAATCTAGACAGAATTTCTGACCATACTCTAGACAGAATTTCTGACCATACTCTAGACTCTAGACAGTATTTTTGACCATATTTTGACATCATTTCTGACCATATTCTATACATCATTTCTGACCATATTCTAGACATCATTTCTGACCATATTCTCCACCGCATTTCTGACCATATTCTAGACAGCATTTCTGACCATGTTCTAGACATCATTTCTGACCATATTCTCCATAGCATTTCTGACCATATTCTCCACAGCATTTCTGACCATATTCTCCACAGCATTTCTGACCATATTCTCTACAGCATTTCTGACCATATTCTAGACAGCATTTCTGACCATGTTCTAGACATCATTTCTGACCATATTCTAGACATCATTTCTGACCATATTCTCTACATCATTTCTGACCATATTCTCCGCAGCATTTCTGACCATATTCTCTACAGCATTTCTGACCATATTCTCCGCAGCATTTCTGACCATATTCTCCACATCATTTCTGACCATATTTAGACATCATTTCTGACCATATTTTAGACATCATTTCTGACCATATCTTAGACATCAATTCTGATCATATTTTAGACATCAATTCTGACCATATTTCAGACATCATTTCTGACCATATTTTAGACATCATTTCTGACCATATTCTCCACAGTAGTTCTGACCATATTTTAGACATCATTTCTGACCATATTCTCCACAGTAGTTCTGACCATATTTTAGACATCATTTCTGACCATATTCTCCACAGTAGTTCTGACCATATTTTAGACATCATTTCTGACCATATTCTCCACAGTAGTTCTGACCATATTTTAGACATCATTTCTGACCATATTCTCCACAGTAGTTCTGACCATATTTTAGACATCATTTCTGACCATATTCTCCACAGTATTTCTGGCCATATTTTAGACATCATTTCTGACCATATTCTCCACAGCATTTCTGACCATATTTTAGACATCATTTCTGACCATATTTTAGACATCATTTCTGACCATATTTTAGACAACATTTCTGACCATATTCTCCACAGCAGTTCTGACCATATTTTAGACATCATTTCTGACCATATTCTCCACAGTATTTCTGGCCATATTTTAGATATCATTTCTGACCATATTCTCCACAGCATTTCTGACCATATTTTAGACATCATTTCTGACCATATTTTAGACATCATTTCTGACCATATTTTAGACATCATTTCTGACCATATTTTAGACATCATTTCTGACCATATTCTTCACAGCAGTTCTGACCATATTCCCCACATCATTTCTGACCATATTCTAGACATCATTTCTGACCATATTTTAGACATCATTTCTGACCATATTTTAGACATCATTTCTGACCATATTTTAGACATCATTTCTGACCATATTCTCCGCAGCAGTTCTGACCATATTTTAGACATCATTTCTGACCATATTCTCCACAGATAAGTATCTAGTGAACTGCAACTGGATGTGTCATTAACAAATAGTTGCCATTAATCTGAGTTCATAATATCCAATTTCTTGCGACGGTTCCTTATCCGAAGATGAGATCCTCCCTTGCCGGTGTTAAGACTTTAGAATTGTGATTAAAGCTTTACAAATTATAAGAAAGTATGAAACACCCATTTTTGGGAGCGTAGTCCAAGGACAAGGTCTCTCCCTCCCATCCATAGTCTTCGACGTTTTTTCTACTTCATTCCAGTCTAGGCCGAAATTCTGGAGTGTTTCATTGTTTCTCTTCTCCGTGTATTACTGGGCTTTCCATGCTTTATATTTCCAAATTGGTTCCTTGACAATTCATGTCTTGCATCATATTGTGTGTGTGTGTGCGTGCGTGCGTGCGTGTGTGTGTGTGTTTGTTTGTGTTTGTGTTTGTGTTTGTGTGTGTGTGTGTGTGTGTGTGTTGTTTGTGTTTGTGTTTGTGTTTGTGTGTGTGTGTGTGTGTGTGTGTGTGCGTGTGTGCGTGTGTGCGTGCGTGCGTGCGTGCGTGCGTGCGTGTGTGTGTGTGTGTGTCCAATCCGCCTTCATTTTCTAATACCATGTTTCCCCATAGATCGAAAGGCTGAAGAAAACATTTACTTAATGATTTACCTATCTAACTGCCTAGCTACTTACTTGGATAAAGTAATCTGACTTGAAATTGTGTAGTGTATAGCACTATCATATACAAACATTTGTATCAACTGTTCTTCTAAATAAAACTGTCCGAAGTGTCCAATTAAATTAAAGATGTAATATAACACAACTTGAGTATACTTTGATATAATAAGATTTGGACGAAACACTTTCCAACCACGAGTAACGTTGGTCCGAAACTGAAAGAGTTGATGATCTCCTTAAATAAACTCTCCAACAACATCAGCATCATAAAGTGCCATTGCCTTTTGGCGTAGGTGATCATGTCTCTCCAAAACTTTCGATCTCGACAGTTATTTATCATTTCTGTTGTTAATCTTCTGCCAAGCCATTCTCTTAAGCCGTCTGGTATCTTTCTCTTTACTTCCCTCTATCTCTTCGTCCCTTAATTTTCCCAGTTGTCACAATATATTCCAGCTGTTCCCTTCCCATTACATAGCCAAAAATTGATGATTGTTTCTTCCTAATATTGGAAATTATAGTTCGTTCAGAAATTCGTACCCACATAGTTTATTAATTGTCTCGGAAACTGTTTGATGAATTTCTGTTATTCTTTTTCGTGAAATTGTATTTTTTCACCAACCTTCAGTCTGATTTTTTTCCCTACTGTCATGCATATAGGAAAGATTTTTGCTTATTTAAGTCATATAAAAAATATGATTTTCTTGCTTGTCCTAAATTTTAGGATTTTACAATACCTACATTTGTTGTAACCAACTCACCATAAAAAAAAACAAATTTCACGTGCTCTCCACACAATCTTAGCACCGTTTCGCATTCGTAACTTGTAAGACGCGCACCACTCCGAGGTTGTTTTTTTTTTTTTTAGTTGGGGGTCATTTAATTTCCGGTTTCTTGTTAAATTGGTCCAGAGACATATTTTGACAAAATATTTACTACTGATGAATATTCCTGTATGTGTGATAATTTGTAAACTGTTGTGAAGTGACTACTTGATTTTTAAAACAATGAAGAGTTTAAAGTGTAAATTCATCACTTTAAAAAAAAAAACAGAACACGGTCAGCTCTAAATATAGATATAAAGTCTTTCAATCGATGGATATGACAGAACTTTGACTCTGCTGAGGCGACGGTCAAGCAAGGAAGAAGAATGAAAGTTGATGATTTTGACAAAGATGTTATTAGACGTGAAATTTTGACAAAGATGTTATTAGACGTGAGATTTTGACAAAGATGTTATTAGACGTGAGATTTTGACAAAGATGTTATTAGACGTGAGATTTTGACAAAGATATTATTAGACGTGAGATTTTGACAAAGATTTTATTAGACGTGAGATTTTGACAAAGATGTTATTAGACGTGACATTTTGACAAAGATGTTATTAGACGTGAGATTTTGACAAAGATGTTATTAGACGTGAGATTTTGACAAAGATGTTATAAGACGTGAGATTTTGACAAAGATGTTATTAGACGTGAGATTTTGACAAAGATGTTATTAGACGTGACATTTTGACAAAGATATTATTAGACGTGAGATTTTGACAAAGATGTTATTAGGCGTGAGATTTTGACAAAGATGTTATTAGACGTGACATTTTGACAAAGATGTTATTAGACGTGAGATTTTGACAAAGATGTTATTAGACGTGAGATTTTGACAAAGATGTTGTTAGACGTGAGATTTTGACAAAGATGTTATTAGACGTGAGATTTTGACAAAGAGTTATTAGACGTGAGATTTTGACAAAGATGTTATTAGACGTGAAATTTTGACAAAGATGTTATTAGACGTGAGATTTTGACAAAGATGTTATTAGACGTGAGATTTTGACAAAGATGTTATTAGACGTGAGATTTTGACAAAGATGTTATTAGACGTGAGATTTTGACAAAGATGTTATTAGACGTGAGATTTTGACAAAGATGTTATTAGACGTGAGATTTTGACAAAGATGTTATTAGACGTGAGATTTGAAAATGTTTGAATCGAATCAACTTGTTACACTGCACAAACTTTTGACTGCAATTAGAGTGTGATATTGAAATCTCAAAAACACTCTTTGGAAGATCGTAAGAGGTGTTGGTTTCACTTTTCGAAAGTGTGCTAGTGGTAGAAATATTGTTTGTGAAAAACCACACCTGATAGCTGCCCGAAGCCGAGGCAGATCCATGAGCGACGAATGGAAAACTACGATATAGTTTATTTGGATGAAACGTGGGTCAATGCTCATCATACATATGAGAAATAATAGCAATCATTTGACAGTTTAAATAAAAGAAACATTCCCAGCAGCAAAGGACAACACATTATATTGGTACATGCCGGCAGTAGAGAGAATGGTCTTGTTAATGACACACAACTTATTTTTCAATCAAAGACTACAGACAATAGGGACTACCACAATGAAATGAATGAACGAATTTTCTGAGACTGGATGGAGAACACTCTACTCCCCATTCTGGATAGACCTTCTTGTAATTGACAATACATCATATCATAATGCGGTAGCACTGGACGACAAAGTTCCTAATTCGTCAAGCACAAAAGATCAAATCACCACATGGCTTAGAAGAGAAAATGTTTCCTTTCAAAACACCCAATTAAAACCAAAGTTGTTGCAACTTGTTAGACAAACTAAGAAGACAAAGTTATTTCAAATTGATAGAATAATTGCAAAGTAGGGTCACACATCTCTTCGCATCCCACCTTATCATTCGCACCTCAACCCAATAGAACTTGTGTGGGCTAAAGTCAAAGGGCAAGTTGCTGCGCAGAACACGACATTTAAAATGTGTGATGTTAAAGAATTGACGCGTGATGCCCTCTCAACGATAGACATTGAATACTGGAGAAAGTGTGACGACCATGTGCTCAGAGAAGAAGAACAATACTGGCAACGAGATGGATTGCAATTTATCCAACCGATAACAGTTGTTAACCTCTTAGAAACTTCTGATTCAGAATGACATATGTATGACATGTGCACAATTTTGTTGATGACACTCTTACTATTTGCTGACTATGTGTGTTTGATGTTCTGGTTGTTCCATATATTTTGTTGATGACATGCCTGCTATTTGGCGAATATGTGTGTTTGATACTTTGGTCAAAGTTTACCTATCTCTATGACAAAGATATAAAATCAAATGAAAATTTTCCCTCTTCAGTGTGATGCGGATACGCCTTTGGCTTGCATTGTTGGAAAATTAACATAATTTACAGTAAAATCTAATGTTAAGAGCACGCGGTTTGATATTTTCCTAAAATTTTATAACAAAAAACAATTTGTGCAAAATCCAGACTACCTTTGTACTTCAATGTTATAAAATTTGAAGGTCGGTGAAAAAAATAATATTTCATGAAAAAGAATTACAGAAATTCATCAAACAGTTTCCGAGATAATTGATCAACTCTGTGGGCACGAATTTGTGAACGAACTATAGCTCTCTATTGGATTTGGTTCATTCAGAACGTTTTCATTACTCTTCTGAGCTGTCTATGCTATTCTCAACATTCTTCTGTAAAACCACATTTCTACAGCCTCCAGTGATTTTATTGTATGTTGTCCTATTGTCCATGATTCACATCCTTATGTTAAGACTGGCTTTACGTAACATTTTAGAACTCTTTTCTTGTTTCTATTTTCCTCATGTTTTGGAAAACTGCTTTTGCCTAAGCCATTCCGCATCTCACCTCTGTTGTACATCTACCATATAAGGTTAACATTCTTCTTCCTCTTTCCTTCCTCATCTGCCTTTAAGCGTCGAGGGGAGATATAATTTGCGGTCTTTTGCTCTTCTGTTCGCCTCTGCTGCTGTTATGTTTCCTAGTGCTTCTAATATTCCATCGATCCATCTTTTTCGTGGTCGACCCATTGGTCTGGTGTTCTCACAACGTTTGTTGAAGGTCGTTGTGTTGTGTTTTGATTTCTCTGCCTTGTCATGTGGCCAAACCATTTTATCTGTTGTTTCCTTATATATTCTATGGCGGGGGCTATTCCTAGCATTTTTTTCTCAGTTCTTCATTTCTGATCTTATCTCTCAGACTGTTTCCTGTCATACGTCTAACACATTTCATATATGTAGAGGTTATTTTTCTTATTGTTTTTGCATCTAGGGTCCAGGTTGCATTGGTAGCACAACGTTGGGATGAAGATTGTATTGTATATTGCTCGTTTTTACCACCAGAGTTATTTCCTTGTTGGACAATAGTAGTGATAACTGTCCAATGATTTGACAAGCTTTGTTGCATCTTGATTCTATCTCGGCTGTTTGAGAATTATCGTTTGTCACTAAACATCCTAGGCATTTTAATTCCTGTACTTGTTTTAGTTGCCTGCCTACCATAGTTATGTTGATGTTCTGTTTATTTTTGGCAACATTCATGACTTCTGTTTTGTTTATGTTGATTTTCATGTTGTATTTTGTGCCTGTGAAATGTTCTTGTAGGTTAACATTGTTCCCTGATATTTAAATTTATTTACCTTTTTTTACTATTCTTCCACTTGTCTTTATTGTGCATTATGTGATGTCTTTTTCTTTACTGATATCGTTACTTATGTTTTTTTTTATTGAGTCTGAGTCCTTGATTTTTGCGTCCAACAACAGAAACATAAATATTAGGTAAAATGGACCTAGAATAGAACCACAACCGATCAACTCGGTGCTTTGTTACCAGGCATTCCAAACATCCGGTATTACGATTAAAGGGTTCCATTAGTGGCTGATTTATTCCAACTCTTGAAGTTACTAGGACAGTAAGTTTGGCTTCATCATTTAAATTAATTTTGCTGTTTGAAGAGGTTATTTAATGTATTAAAGGGAGCAGTCTAGTAGTGGCAGTTATTGAATGTATTAAAGGGAGCAGTCTAGTAGTAGCAGTTATTGAATGTATTAAAGGGAGCAGTCTAGTAGTGGCAGTTATTTAATGTATTAAAGAGAGCAGTCTAGTAGTGGCAGTTATTGAATGTATTAAAGGGAGCAGTCTAGTAGTGGCAGTTATTGAATGTATTAAAGAGAGCAGTCTAGTAGTGGCAGTTATTGAATGTATTAAAGGGAGCAGTCTAGTAGTGGCAGTTATTGAATGTATTAAAGAGAGCAGTCTAGTAGTGGCAGTTATTGAATGTATTAAAGAGAGCAGTCTAGTAGTGGCAGTTATTGAATGTATTAAAGAGAGCAGTCTAGTAGTGGCAGTTATTGAATGTATTAAAGAGAGCAGTCTAGTAGTGGCAGTTATTGAATGTATTAAAGAGAGCAGTCTAGTAGTGGCAGTTATTGAATGTATTAAAGAGAGCAGTCTAGTAGTGGCAGTTATTGAATGTATTAAAGAGAGCAGTCTAGTAGTGGCAGTTATTGAATGTATTAAAGAGAGCAGTCTAGTAGTGGCAGTTATTGAATGTATTAAAGAGAGCAGTCTAGTAGTGGCAGTTATTGAATGTATTAAAGGGAGCAGTCTAGTAGTGGCAGTTATTGAATGTATTAAAGAGAGCAGTCTAGTAGTGGCAGTTATTGAATGTATTAAAGGGAGCAGTCTAGTAGTGGCAGTTATTGAATGTATTAAAGGGAGCAGTCTAGTAGTGGCAGTTATTGAATGTATTAAAGAGAGCAGTCTAGTAGTGGCAGTTATTGAATGTATTAAAGAGAGCAGTCTAGTAGTGGCAGTTATTGAATGTATTAAAGAGAGCAGTCTAGTAGTAGCAGGCAGAATTAGAGGAGTCGCTGGATAGGAAGAAGATCATACAAGATGAACGGTTTGGTGTTGATGTTTTGGGAATGATGGACAAATATAAACTGACTTTTGTGCGTGTATATATAGGGAGAGAGAGAGAGGGGGGATTGAGATAAAGAATGAGTGATGGCAAGAGCGATAGAATAGGAAAACGAATGTTAGTGCACGGGCGATAAACATGACGTGCGGGGGAAGTCGAGAGGAGAAGACAAGAAAGATGGTTGTGGAGGAGTAGAGAGTTGCAGTGGGAGGGAAGAGAGTGACAAAAAAAAAAAAGAAATATAAAGAGAATGTGAGATTATGGGAATGCGAGTGAAAAAGAAAATGAGAAAAATGCGTGCGGAAAAGATTGAAGGCAGAAGAAAAATAATTAGAGATGAAGAGAGAAAGACAGTGAGAGACACACGTTCAAATGTGAAGATTTTTCTCTTAGATAATATTTACGATGAGAAAAATAACTGTTTCTAAGGTCAACATAGTGCAGCGCTGTTGAAAAGGTCAACATAGTGCAGCGCTGTTGAAAAGGTAAACATAGTGCAGCGCTGTTGAAAAGGTAAAGAAACAAAAGTGATATAACGAAAGAATGTTTGCATGTCAAAACAATGCGCATTTTGAGAGACAGAGATATGCCTGTGAGAAAAAGGGGGTAAAAAATGAAATGAGTGAAGAAGTCATTATTGTGGAGAGTACTCAGAACATGCGAGGAATAGCCAAAATGTCAAAGAAACGAAATGTTTATTCAGATTTAGATTTGGTCGTGGCAGCTGAGTGTTCCAGATCTGATAGTGTTGTTTTCCTCACGTCGACAGGTCCCTGTCTCTCCCACCAGTGAGGATGGAAGCTGGTTACAGAATATAATCTATTTGATAACTTCTTCACTTGAACACATCTGTCCACTTCTCTTACCACGCTCGGATCTATAAAGTGTTTGTTTTTATGTCGATGTTTTATAGAATCTTGCTTAGTCCATGCCCAAATAGGAAAACAGGACGGAATCAACTCACTGGAGATATTGATTTCAAATAAGTGGAAAGTTTGTTGTTTTCAGTATCGTTCGCTTTCCCGTAATGTACAAAGCGTTTGTGAGTTTCATCTTTAATTTTATAAAGAGGGGTGGTGGGGGGGGAGGCAAATAACGGAAGTGCTGTTGAGTAAAGTCCCAACTTGAATATGTATGACGTCATTTCATGAGTCTCATTGTATTTATAGCAAAATTGAAGTGATTACGAGATGAATAGTCACACAGTGGTTGTAAGAAATGTAACGGTGACCACAACACATTAACAGTTGTTATAGCAAATTTAACGGTGACCACAACACTATTAACAGTTGTTATATAGCAGATTTAACAGTGACTACAACACATTAACAGTTGTTATATGGCAGATTTAACGGTGACCACAACACATTAACAGTTGATATATAGCAAATTTAACGGCATATTATTTTATTCTCGATGGGATAAAGAACTGATTGGCAAACGATCGATTTAATTGACACCGCCATTGATTCTCTCCTTTTAAAAAAATCCTTTTTGCACACGCCACGACGATCTGCGGCATAGCGGAAATACGTTATTAGCGCCAGCCAATATGTAGGTTTAACGATCGAGACAATGAGTGCTTGTCACTGCCCATTAAAAGTGGTCTATTTTTCTAGCTAAATGCTATGATATTTATTATTATAGAGCATCGGTGGTTGAGTGGTTAGTGCGTTAGCTTTCTCATCAAGAAGGTTTGGGTTAAAGTCTCAGAAGTGACGAATTTATTTTTTGACTAACAAGGATCCGGGATCTCCAGACTTTAAAAATTGCTATCAAGGTTTTATTTTTATTTTTTTTTTTAACAGTACAGGCGGTCTGACCCGACTGGACTAGCGACGTTCGGACAACCCGTGTTCGATTCCCGCTGGGAGCAGTGTGAATTGTACTCGTGGTTGGAAAAAAAAAAATACCCCCACGGTCGACCCAGCCGTTGGCAGAAATGGGTACCAGGGTATTACCCTGGGAAGGTGAGGAATGTCGCTTCGCATCTGAGTTTCGATGCTTGAAGCGATACTATACAGAAATATCCGACCATTTCTGGATAGGCGGCCGAGAATATATGGGTGTAAATTCGCGTGCTAAGACGCCGGTTCAAGTCTCGTACTTTACCTTTACCTTTGCCGACCACATCACCCAAAATGCTCCACAGTCGTAGAAAAAATATGGTTACTAGCGCCATTTTACTCATGCGCCTGGCAAGGCCTGGATAGAACCGTTACATTTTGATTATACTTTTTATTATAGTTACAGGCTGAAGCAGCATTTCAGAAAATGAAAAAAAAAGCATTTTGTGCAATAAGTCTATGTCAATAGAAGTGAGAAGGAGAGCTCATCGATGTTGTATAGAGCCAATTCTGACCTGTGGATGCGAATTATGGAAAGTAGACAAACACATGATAAGGTAATTAGAGGCCACATGGATGGGATTTCTCAGAAAATGTTAAAGAGTTGTCTGGGCAGCTAAAATGACCAATGAGGACATTCTCAAAGAGGTCAACACAAGACGAGAGCTCCTAAAAAAGTATCAGAAAGAAACAATCACATTTTTTTCGGGCACATCATGAGAATTGAAAAATTTGAATATTTTATTACAACTGGCAAAATACAGGGAATTAGATCGCGGACGACAAAGAGAGAAGATAATAAGAGCTTGGAGTCGTGGAACGGAAATAAGACAACAACAACATTAATACGGTGCACTGTGGACAGAAAATTGTGGAGAACATGATTGCTTACACCAACCGGTATGGCACATGATGATGATAATTATATGTTGAGTAAACATGAAGCCCTGTCTTTTTTTTTTTCTTTTCTAAATCGACGAAGTCGTGAATTCTACTCGGATCCACTTGATCAATATAAAATTGCACATAGACACATTACAAGTGAGTTCGCGTAACAGTCACTAAAGCTTAGGTCCGGATGGAGAGTTTCTCAAATCTGTAGAACGATATAGAAGCTGAGTAGCAACTGCATGCCACAAGATTTACCGCCTGACCATGTCAATTTCTCGGTGTGTGATGAAAGGTATAAACTTACACACATTCGTTCACATGGGTTCACCCGACGACTAAAGAAATAGTTACACCTCCTAGTCATCCGCCCTTAAAAGGAGGTTATGTTCAAAATGGGTGAAGTTATTAAGGGCGTCAAAGTCTGAACCAAAAAAGGACATATAATCTTCTTGACACAAAGCAGGGGACAATAGATGACAGATTATGAATGATTCATCTTTTCTGGATCAAAAACTGATGACAGATTAATGAGTAAAGCATCTGTTCTGAATAAAATATGAATGAAAGATTATGAATGAATCACCGTTTCGAGATTTTAGAAAATGGATGGAAGATTATGAATAACTCTTTTTTTTTGTAGCATGAAAGAGTCATGAAAGTGTAGAGAAGAAAGCAACTTAGATTGTGACTCTAGCTGTTATTGTTCACCATATAAATACCCGCATGTACAGCAGGCATGTGAAAACAATGGCTGCTATCTGTTGATGTACCAGCCAGTCATTGGCATCATTGGATAGACTGTGGCTCTACCATGTAATGAGATGAGCAGAATGTACTCTCTGTGTTAGCCTTGAACAGCTTCTGTATAAAAACTACTTCTCTTTAAAATATCATTAGACGATGGCTTTCACTGTTTGTATCTTGCTGTCCATCAGTAACAGAAACGTGTTTTTTTTAAAACTTCCTCCGTGGCGCTTTACTTTATACATTGTATTTGTTTATAACATAAATATATATGCTGTGTGTGCGCGCTCAGTGATGATAAAATAGAAAAATATGTTGCAGGTGGGTGCGGGATAATCGGTTGTAGAGGGAATGTAAAAGGTGGTAAAATATGACAATAACCAAATGAGAATCATCTTGTGTGAGAAAATAAGAAGAAGTAAGAAACGACTACTAAAGTAGTCTGACATCACCAAGAGAAAGACAGCAGAACGTAGCCCAGCATGCAACATCATCAAGGCAATCGGCAGTGCAAAATGGCGTTCTATAGTAGCCATCATTTTATATGGAGACTGCTCCCGATGTTTATAATAAGCGCAACATGAGGGTGAGTATTAACAAAAGAGGAAGAGAGAGAGGAAACAATGGGGCCACCAACAACATGTTGCTGTTATCTCAAGTCTGACTACAGGACTGGATAATAAAGACTTCCAGTTTCGTGAGATGGTCAAAGTTATTTCAACTCTGACAGAAGATAATACAAATGTTGACCAATCAACTTCGAACCTGTGTTTTCCTGATTTGGAGCACGACCAGGTATCGATTCGATCGTCAACAACGGACTTGAGAAAGTGAAAGTTGCAATGAGAGATGGATGAGTGAGGGAAGAGAGCAAATGAGAGAAGAAGTTATAATCGCTTCTTCGATAAAAAGTACGGGAGAGTGAGAAATTCAGTTGTAGATGAAAAGATTTGTTTGTGTGTAACATACAATTATTAATTTACCGGATTGGCTATAGCAACCATCGTCGTCCTTACTAAATTGTCTTCGTTAATATTGGTAGGACAACTCCGTCCTGTCCCATGTTTTTAGTCTTTCAAGCGTATAACGTTGCTCTAGTCTCCCCACACATCCATCTGTTGCCATTTATTCTTCTATTGTCTTGTAACGTTGCTCTAGTCTCCTCACACATCCATCTGTTGCTATTTATTCTTCTATTGTCTTGTAACGTAGCCCTAGTTTCCTCGCACATCCATCTGTTGCCATTTATTCTTCTATTGTCTTGTAACGTTGCCCTAGTCTCCTCGCACATCCATCTGTTGCCATTTATTCTTCTATTGTCTTGTAACGTTGCCCTAGTCTCCTCGCACATCCATCTGTTGCCATTTATTCTTCTATTGTCTTGTAACGTTGCCCTAGTCTCCTCATACATCCACCTGTTGCCATTTATTCTTCTATTGTCTTGTAACGTTGCCCTAGTCTCCTCATACATCCATCTGTTGCCATTTATTCTTCTTTTGTCTTGTAACGTTGCCCTAGTCTCCTCACACATCCATCTGTTGCCATTTATTCTTCTATTGTCTTGTAACGTTGCTCTAGTCTCCTCATACATCCATCTGTTGCCATTTATTCTTCTTTTGTCTTGTAACGTTACCCTAGTCTCCTCATACATCCATCTGTTGCCATTTATTCTTCTTTTGTCTTGTAACGTTACCCTAGTCTCCTCACACATCCATCTCTTGCCATTTATTCTTCTATTGTCTTGTAACGTTGCTCTAGTCTCCTCACACATCCATCTGTTGCCATTTATTCTTCTATTGTCTTGTAACGTTACCCTAGTCTCCTCACACATCCATCTGTTGCCATTTATTCTTCTATTGTCTTGTAACGTTGCTCTAGTCTCCTCACACATCCATCTGTTGCCATTTATTCTTCTATTGTCTTGCATATTAAGAGGAAACAATCGTAATGTACATCCGATATATCATTGCATGAAATTTGTTAAAACTCAGAAGAGAATATTCTCCTTATATTTCTAGTTCACGCTCTCTGCATGTCTCACCTGACCGTCATGCTGTTGTTGTTCCTTTGAAACTGTACCTCTTATTCTAGTTTCACTTGAGCACGGAGCCTTTCTTCTCTTCGCCTTATAACTGGCAATCATAAGGCAATCCACTCCAGGTGGGCTTACCTTATTATTTTGATTTTATTTCTGTGTAGAAGTGAGGATTTTCAACATTGGACTAGAAAAATAACTGATCCAAGGATATATATTTGTGACCAACTTATTTGGTGAAACTAAGTAAGACCGAGCATAGAATTCTTGCTAAAGACTGGAAGATAATGACTTTCATTTTGTCGCGGCTGAGGAACTGGTTCATGACAAACCTTGAAATCAGGATGACCTTAGGTGTAAAAGGTTACTTAGGAGAGAAATGGTATCTTTTCTCACAAACATAGTGGTAGTTGTCGTTGTTATCGTCATGGCAAAGAGAACAACATTCTTGGATGCTTCAGTCCCTTAATATTTCTTTCTACAAGCTCATCCATCAACATCATTCAACAATATGAATAGTTTCCTAAAGGAAAGACACACAATTCTGCGACTTATGAGGGGATGATGTCGCCTATAACGAACGACATGGCACATCATGAAGAAAAAAGAATTACAAACAAACAAAAATACCCACACACAAAAATGTGGACAGGTTAAAAAAGACAAAATAAACAAGTAAACATATTCAATTGATTTCGTTGGCACGTTTCTAGAATATAAAAATAAATGGAAGTGGCGCCTCTTCTTAAAGGCTTCAGGCTGAACGTGCGTTGCCTGGAGGACGTTGGAACAGATGAGAAAATGGCGCTAAACAGAAAACATTTGACAGCCAGTACGGCACTGAATTGTGATATCGACAGAGAAGAAAGTGAAAACGTTTATGAAGGGAATCAAGAAATACACATAACACTATAATTTATTGGTAAAATAAAGGAAACTAAACGGTGAGTGGAGATAGATAGATAGATAGATAGATAGATAGATAGATAGATAGATAGATAGATAGATAGATAGATAGATAGATAGATAGATAGATAGATAGATAGATAGATAGATAGATAGATAGATAGATAGATAGATAGATAGATAGATAGATAGATAGATAGATAGATAGATAGATAGATAGATAGATAGATAGATAGATAGATAGATAATAAGATAGATAGATAGATAGATAGATAGATAGATAGATAGATAGATAGATAGATAGATAGATAGATAGATAGATAGATAGATAGATAGATAGATAGATAGACAGATAGACAGATAGACAGATAGACAGATAGACAGATAGACAGATAGACAGATAGACAGATAGATAGATAGATAGATAGATAGATAGATAGATAGATAGATAGATAGATAGATAGATAGATAGATAGATAGATAGATAGATAGATAGATAGATAGATAGATAGATAGATAGATAGATAGATAGATAGATAGATAGATAGATAGATAGATAGATAGATAGAGAGAGAGAATTGAATAATAATTATAATTTTTAAAATATGATTCAATAATATTAATAGTTCCCGCCACTTAATACATAAAAAAACAGCAGCTAAAATGGTTTGGTTACGGGATACGTGATAAGACAGAAAGATCAAATCACAGAGAGTCTTTAATAAACATTGCGAGTTTCGAGAGTAGACAACGGTTATGATGGATTTAATGGAATATCAGAAACCCTAGGAAACATGCCATCAGGAGAGACCAACAGAAGAGCTAAATATGAATTGATGGAATATTATAAACATTTGAAAACGTGCCAACAGAAGAGGTCAACAGAAAAGCTAAAAATGAATTGATAGAATATTAGAAACCCAAGAACACATGTCAGCAGGATAGACCAACAAAAGAGCTTAAAGCCGAAACAATATTTCCCCTCGACGCTATAAGGCAAATGATGAAGGAAAGAAGAATATATATTCATCGGCTTGATAGGCAGCTCTAGAGAGAACACACTGCTAGACGGTGAGGCCTGCTACACGGAACCTGCATCAGCTGTCAGTTTGATTTGGGAACGGAAGTTCCAGAACATGACCTTCAAGATCTAATCTGTTGAGAACATTGTATGGCACCAGCCAATGGGGGCAGACAAGATGCAGTCATTGCAAACGTTCTATTATAAGTTACTTAGATCTAGCAACGCCCTCACCTAAATGTCCATCAAATATTTCAAGTTCACTGTTGTATTTTTTTTCAGGAATTGTATATAATTCTTATTTCAGTTTTTCGTAATACTTTATACTAGGATAGACTAATATACTTTTTGTGCAACAGTACTTTTTATTGTATTAGTACTAGCTTCTGAGCAACAGTACCAATATACAATTTATTTTCTACCAGTGCTATGTAAAGGGCTATAGTTTTTATCCCAGGAAAAAGTACTCTGTATTTGGTTCCTATTTTTGTCAGATCAACATTAGACCTACATATCCTGCCCTCGGACGTTCTCTCGTCAGTCTGCTCGCTTTTTTTTGCTTTACTCGCGAAATAGGTGCTTAACTCCCCTTGTACATATTTTTTTCTTTTTTTTTCCCCTGCTATTTCCTCGTTTGATATAAGAAGTGCTGCTCGTGTCTCATTATTTCTTCGTTGGTCTACAAGAAGTATGTTTCTAATCTTGTTATTATTTTTTTGGTTTGTCAACTTAAAGTGTTATTCTGGTTTGAAATCCTCGTTTGTCTACAAGAAGTGATTGCTCCTGTCTTGTTATTTCCTCTTTTGTTTACATGTAGTATTGCCTGTGTTTTGTTATCTCCTCTTTTCTCTACAAGAAGTATTTCTCTTGTCTTGTTATTTCCTCTTTTCTGTACAGGAAGTATTTTTATTCTCTTGTTATTTCCTCTTTTCTGTACAGGAAGTGTTTTTATTCTCTTGTTATTTCCTCTTTTCTGTACAGGAAGTGTTTTTATTCTCTTGTTATTTCCTCTTTTCTGTACAGGAAGTGTTTTTATTCTCTTGTTATTTCCTCTTTTCTGTACAGGAAGTGTTTTTATTCTCTTGTTATTTCCTCTTTTCTGTACAGGAAGTGTTTTATTCTCTTGTTATTTCCTCTTTTCTGTACAGGAAGTGTTTTTATTCTCTTGTAATTTCCTATTTTCTGTACAGGAAGTGTTTTTATTCTCTTGTTATTTTCTCTTTTCACTACAAGAAGTAGTACATCCACGTGATCGTAGAGCTTCCATGTTATCCACTGCACCATCAATGCTCTAGAGAGGAGAAATTGTTATTTGATGAGTTCATGTCAGGATGACAGGACAATTGCCCTGATTAATCCATTATTCTGTTTTAGAAGCTAAACGGCCGAAACACTTCCTCAACGGGGTCAACTGCTCATGATCAAATTGCCTCCTGCCGCGAAGCTCTTTACAAAGAGCTTGTCTTTAAGAGAAATTTCTTTATAGAGAGCTCCCTATTGCTTTCACAAAACTAATATTTTAATAAGTTTTAAGACGTGATTCTCGAAGTTAAGATTTCATGTAAAATTACAGCATGATGATGATGATGGTGATGGGAATAATCACAGGGGAGGTTGTGGGGAAGGGAGGGGGGGGTCTCAAAAATACTTGGCAACGACAACAGGTAGATACAAGAGGACTTAGAAATAACTCAATAACTAAATGCAGAGATGAAGAAGTTGGGGAAGACATGGGACGATCTTGTAAACAATGGCACCGAACTGAACGGTTTGGAAAGTGTTTGTTGTAGACCTATACTCCACAGGGAGCTGAAAATGTTTGTTGAAGTCATATACTCCACAGGGAGCTAAAAGTGTTTGTTGAAGACATATACTCCACAGGGTGCTGAAAGTGTTTGTTGAAGACCTATACTCCACAGGGAGCTGAAAGTGTTTGTTGAAGACCTATACTCCACAGGGAGCTGAAGGTGTTTGTTGAAGACCTATACTTCACAGGGAGCTGAAAGTGTTTGTTGAAGACCTATACTCCACAGGGAGCTGAAAGTGTTTGTTGAAGACCTATACTCCACAGGGAGCTGAAAGTGTTTGTTGAAGACCTATACTCCACAGGGAGCTGAAGGTGTTTGTTGAAGACCTATACTCTACAGGGGGCTGAAAGTGTTTGTTGAAGACCTATACTCCACAAGGAGCTGAAAGTGTTTGTTGAAGACCTATACTCCACAGAGAACTGAAAATGTTTGTTGAAGACCTATACTCCATAGGGAGTTGAAAGTGTTTGTTGAAGACCTATACTCCACAGGGAGCTGAAAGTGCTTGTTGAAGAGCTATACTCCGCAGAGAGCTGAAAGTGTTTGTTGAAGACCTATACTCCACAGGGAGTCGAATGATGGGAGAAGATCATAACGCTCAAAACCGCAAATTATATCTCCCCTCGACGCTGAAAGGCAAATGAGGAAGGAAAGAAGAAGAAGTAGAAGAAGTTAATGCAGTACGAGCTGAGATGGATTTTGTTTCTGTGTCAAGGTCAGCTAGAGAAGTTGATCGTCGAGGTATCACAGTACCAGGACAGCTATATCAATCACTTCCGGTACTGCGTTGACCACCACCTCGTTAGCCAGTCTATTTTAGCACAGGTTGCTAAAACAGTGAACCAAACTAAAAGATGTAGTGAGATCTTGATCATGTCGGAGTCTCTAAGCAGCCGTAAGGACCGCAGGCTGCCGAGCTCTCAATGTGTTAGAAAAAATAAGTCATCGAAGCTCCACGTAGTGTGGGTGTGTTTAGATGGAAGCTAATTTGGCACGCATTGTTGCATCCATGTAGTAAACTGATTGATATCTGGATGACAGTTTTTCTCCTTCAACTTTTGTGTATCCTTGATCCATATTTCAGCCTGCCCTTGATCCATATTTCAGCCTGCCCTTGATCCATATTTCTGTTTGCCCTTGATCTATATTTATGCCTGGGAACGTCAGCTTAACACACAAAAAATCAAGCCACGAAAGAGAACAAAATACAACACAAAGAAATGAAGAACAATAAAACGGAAATAAAAATTGTTAATGGCTCGAGAATTATTTTCTTTCTTCTCTTAACTGAATCCAGTGTTAGAATGTTCGCCTCTTTAAGTCATTATCAGTCCTTCTCTAACGGTTTTCGTGACTTTATTTCCCTTATATTAAACAATTCCTATGTTTTAACTCAAACTCCTATAGTCCTGGTAATGTGCCATCACTGAGGACAAGAACCGAGACTTCTACATTCCTCTCAATATAAAATGCGTATTTGATGACAGTTGTTCCTCATTGTGACATCAAACAAACATTTACATTTTTTAGTTTCATTATTGTTGGTGACATTTTAGTAGATAGTTGATTATAAAAAAGTAAAGTAAAAGGGCCTCGGTAAAAGGGCCGCACAAAAAAAGTAAAGTAAAAGGGCCTCGGTAAAAGGGCCTCAGAAAAAAGTAAAGTAAAAGGGCCTCGGTAAAAGGGCCTCACAACAAAGTAAAGTAAAAGGGCCTCGGGAAAAGGGCCTCACAAAACAATTAAGTAAAAGGGCCTCGGTAAAAGGGCCTCACAAAAAAGTAAAGTAAAAGGGCCTCGGTAAAAGGGCCTCAGAAAAAAGTAAAGTAAAAGGGCCTCGGTAAAAGGGCCTCACAAAAAAGTAAAGTAAAAGGGCCTCGGTAAAAGGGCCTCACAAAAAAGTAAAGTAAAAGGGCCTCGGTAAAAGGGCCTCGGTAAAAGGGCCTCACAAAAAAGTAAAGTGGCCTCGGTAGCCTAGTTGGGAAAACCACCCGACTGGACTACCGACGTTCGGACAACCCGTGTTCGATTCCCGCTGGGAGCAGTGTGAGTTGTACTCGTGGTTAGAAAAAAAATAACCTCACGGTCGACCCAGCTGTTGGCAGAAATGGGTACTAGGGTATTACCCTGAGAAGGTGAGGAATGTCGCCTCGCATCTGAGTTTCGATGCTTGAGGCGACACTATACAGAAATCTCCGAACATTTCTGGATAGGCGGCCGAGCACATATGGGTGGAAACTCGCGTGCTAAGACGCCGGTTCAAGTCTCGTACTTTACCTTACCTAATTTTACCTAAGTAAAGTAAAGTACCCCCGTCACGCTAAGGCGTATAGGGAATATGGTGTTAGTGACCATAAATTTTACAGACCTTCAGCACATGATTTTCGGGGTAATGGTGTTGGTATTACGCCCGCGCCGCTTTACTTTCCCAGAAAAATCCGGTACCCATTTAAGGCTGAGTGAACCCGGAAGCCATCGGTTGGGATCGAGCCTACCCCTTGTCCTTTGTAGTCCAGTTCACTAAACACTGAGCTATCGCGGTTTCCTTATAGTTGATTATAACGGATTACTAAACATTTCGAAGATTTACTAGTTCGCTAGATAGTTGATTATAACGGATTACTAAAAGGTTTCGAAGATTTACTAGTTCGCTAGATAGTTGATTATAACGGATTACTACAAAGTTTCGAAGATTTACTAGTTCGCTAGATAGTTGATTTTAATGAAATAATAATTATTTAGAAAATGTATTAGGTCGACGGATTCAGGTACAACATATTCACTTTTCGACCATCAGTCTATTGTCATTTCAATCAGGCACATAGATCAAAAGTCGTGGACTCTCTATGTTCAACAATCTTTGTTATCAAGTGTTAGACCTGTCGCAAGACCCGCATTGTATCTCGTCACATTTCCCTCTTTTGATCGAGGATAGTCAAGCTTTACAAGAGAGCTCATGCTTGATGCTGTTGCCTCTCGCCTCAGTATTCATTTTAGTGCTTCTCTTAGACTTAGCCAGTCTCTTTTTTTCTACTAAATACATGTTTACTGTATGAATTCTTCATTTTAGATTGAATCGAACATAGAAGAAACGTGTACTTGTGAAATGCGCAAATGTTTATAATCGGATTGCGTGTTCTTTGCAGAACGTTGCTCTCACAACAGCCAGTCTGAAAGAATCTCTGTCTCTAGCCAGACCTCCCAATTCTTGTGTTGTCATGTTCAATGTCTCTTTGATGTCTTGAAACCACTTTCTTCTTGATCTGCCCCTGTCTTGTCTTCCTGCAACCGTGCCTTCCATTGTTGTTGTTTTCCAACCCACTGGCCGTAGTTTTTTTATTTACTTTGTGATATGATGTTTGTTTATACACTTGTCTTTTAAATGTCTATATCTGTTCATATGTTTCCATTCCTTTCTTCTAAGACTCAAGACAACTGAAATGTCAAAGGCAATCAACTGTGTCATCATTATCATCATGTGCTATACCGGTTGGCGTAGACGATTGGAAGGATTGGACATGATCGTGTCCTTCCACAATCGTCTATCTACAGTGCATCGTATCAGTTCTGTTGTTGACTGTTTTCCGTGCCATGACACAAAGCTATCCAGTATTTTCTCTCTTTGTCGTCCGCGATCTCTTTTTCCTTTTATTTTGCCAGTTGTAACCAAGTATTCCAACTTTCCTCTTCTCATGATATGTCCTAAAAATGCTGACTGTTTCTTTCTGATGTTTTTCAGGAGCTCCCTTTTTGTGTTGACCTCTTTGAGAATTTCCTCGTTGGTCTTTTTAGCTGTCCAGGGAACTTTCAACATTCTTCTGAGAAATCCCATCTCTATGGCCTCTAATCGTCTTTTCATTTGTTTGTCTACTGTCCATGATTCGCTTCCATAGGTCAGAATTGGTTCTATTCAGCACCGATGAACCCTCTTTCTCACTTCTAATCAACTGTGTAGAAGTTGAGATATAATTGGCAGTGATCACCAATCGATCGATCTATCAATCAAAACAATTGAGACCACTTTCCGGAGCATAGACCACGGATATTGTATCTCTAACCATCCCTATTTATTGTCATTGTTTTCTATTTCTCTCTATTCTAGGCCAAAATCCTTGTGGTTTTGTTGAAATTCCTTTCTCCGTGGATTTCTTTCTCCGTGAATTCATTTCTCCGTGTATTCCTTTCTCAATGTATTCATTTTTCAAGTATTCTTTTTTCCATGTATTCCTTTCTCCGTGTATTCCTTTCTCCATGAATTTATTTCTCCATGTATTAAATTCTCTATGTATTCATTTCTCAACGTATTCCTTATTTCAAGTATTCCTTTCTCCATATATTTATTTCCCCATGTATTCATTTCTCTATGCATTTCTTTCTCCATGTATTCCTTTCTCCATGAATTCCTTTCTCCATGAATTCCTTTCTCCATGTACTTTCCGTGTATTCCTTGACCTTTCTAGCTTTTGTTTTCATTATAGATTCCAAGAAAATGCATCATCAATTGTGTGTATCTTTGTATCTTTCCCTATGTCAGATCTGTGCTGATGTAGTGCAGATATCAGTAAGTGGATATCCGGAACTGCTATGTGTTGCCGCGTCAGGTTTAGGCTTAAGAGTCATACTTTAAGTAGTGAAACCATTATCATGTGTCGTGCCGGTCAGCGTTGGTAATCATGTTTCACCACTGTAGAACCGGCTTTCTATCTCTACAGTAGACCAGCTCTTTAATAATCATAGTATCACGACATGATGAGAAACAGCGTCATAAGTTACACTGAATGTATGATAGATTTTGTAGACAAGGTTACACACAGTAGCAAATGGAGAGCACAAAATTAGAGCAGGTGAAACGAAACATTTTTTAAAATGTGAACATTGGTTTTTACCTTGGCTCTCTCTCTCTCTCTTTCTCTCTCTCTCTTCTCTCTCCCTCCCCCTCTCTCTCTCTCTCTCTCTCTCTCCCTCCCTCTCTCTCTCTCTCTTTTTCTCTCTCTCCCTCCCTCTCTCTCTCTTTCTCTTTCTCTCTCTCTCCCTCTCTCTCTCTCTCTCTCTCTCTCTCCCTCTCTCTCTCTCTCCTCCCTCTCTATCTTTCTCTCTCTCATTCTCTCTCTTTCTCTATCACTCTTTCTCTCTCTCTCTCTCCCTCTCTTTCTCTCTCTCTCTCTCCCTCTCTTTCTCTCTCCCTCATTCTTTCTCTTTCTCTCTCTTTCTCTCTCTCTCCCTCCCTCTCTCTCTCTTTCTCTATCTCTCTCCCTCTTTTTCTATCTTTCCATCTCTCTTTTTCTCTCTCTCTCCTCCCTCTCTCTCTCTTTCTCTCTCTCCCTCCCTCTCTTTCTCTCTCCCTCCCTCTTTCTCTCTTTCTCTCTCTCCCTCCCTCTATCCCTCTCTCCCTCTCTTTCTCTTTCTCTTTCTCTTTCTCTCTCTCCCTCCCTCGCCCTCTCTCTCTTTCTCTCTCTCCCTCCCTCTCTCTCTTTCTCTCTCTCTCTCTTTCTCTCTCTCTCCCTCTCTTTCTCTTTCTCTCTCTCCCTCCCTCCCTCTCTCTCTCTTTCTCTCTCTCCCACTCTCTCTCTTTTTCTCTCTCCCTCCCTCTCTCTCTCTCCCCCCCCTCTCTCTCTCGTCAATTCCTTTTTTTTTATTTTCTTATTACATTTAAATTAAAATATGTTTTTATATTTTTATTGTTATATTATAATTATGTACTGGCAACAAACAGCGGCCATATGAACTGGAAACCAATTGGGAATGTTTCAACAAATAAAACAAGGTGTTAGACAAGGTTGTGTGCTGTCACCAGATTTGTTTAATATTTATAGTGAGATTATTTTAAGATCCATAAGGGACATGCCTGGACTAACAATTGGAGGTCATAATATAAATAATCTAAGGTATTTTGATGATACAGTCTTAATCGCTAAGAGTGAAAATGAGTTACAAGAAATGTTGGACATTATAGTGAAAGAAAGCAAAAATAAAGGACTCAGCCTTAATAGCAAAAAGACAGAGGTAATGGTAACAACAAAGAAAAAGAAATCGCCTCAGTGCAAAATAAAGACAAGTGGAACAATATTAAAACAGGTAAATGAATTTAAATATTTGGGAACTTTGTTAACCTCAGACGGAAGATGTACAAAAGAGGTGAGATGTAGAATGGCTCAGGCAAAAGCAGCTTTCCAAAAAATGAGGAAGATACTGTGCAATCCATTTTTAACAATAGAAGCAAGAAAAAGAGTTCTTAAATGTTATGTAAAGCCAGTCTTAACATATGGATGCGAATCATGGACAATAGGACAACAGACAAGAAAATCACTGTAGTCTGTAGAAATGTGGTTTTACAGAAGAATGTTGAGAGTACCATGGATAGCTAAGAAATATAATGAAGATGTTCTGAGAGAGATCAAGGCAAAAAGAAAGCTAATTTCCAATATTAGGAAGAAACAATCATCATTTCTTGGCCATGTAATGAGAAGAGAACAACTGGAATATATTGTAACAACTGGAAAAATTGATGGACGAAGAGATGGAGGGAAGCAAAGAGAAAAAATAACAGACAGTTTAAGAGAATGGCTTGGCAGAAGGTCAACAACAGAAATGATAAATAGCTGCCGAGATCGAAAGTTGTGGAGAGACATGATCACCTACGCCAGTAGGCTCGGTACTTGATGATGATGATTATAATTATTATTCAATTCTCTCTCTCTCTCTCTCTCTCACCTTTTCTCTCTCGCTCTCTCTCTCTCTATCTATCTCCACTCACCGTTAAGTTTCATTTATCTTACTAATAAATTATAGTGTTATGTGTATTTGTTGATTCCCTTCATAAACGTTTTCACTTTCTTCTCTGTCGATATCACAATTCAGTGCCGTACTGGCTGTCAAATGTTTTCTGTTTAGCGCCATTTTCTCATCTGTTCCAACGTCCACCAGGCACCGCACGCTCAGCCTGAAGCCTTTAAGAAGAGGCGCCACTTCAACTTTTTTAATATTCTAGAAACGTGCCAACAAAATCAATTGAATATGTTTGCTTGTGTATTTTGTCTTTTTTTCAATCTGTCCACGTTCTTGTGTGTGAGTATTTTATCTTGCTTGTAATTTTTATCATCATTATGTGCCATGTCGTTTGTCATAGACGACATCTTCCCTCCACATGAATCTTTCCATTGGTAACCGTCTACCATGCTGTAATATAACAATGCCCTACATTCTGTATCACATACCTTCAAGGGTAATTTTATATTTTGCTTGTTGTTATGAAGTTTTCAAATGTATTTCTTTAATAACCTATCCTCACCAGCTGGTTGATGTATGTTAGCTATCAAATCTTTCATTGCTGGTTTGTCAGGGGAGATGCCAACATTTTTGTGGCAAACTTTTAAACCTGCCATAGTCTGGGTCTGCCCCGATAAAAAAATGCGCGACCGAAATTAGTGCGCGTTGTGACCACAACCAACTATAGGCTTCAAACTGTTTCAAAAATAGATTTTCTCCGGACCTCCTTTAGTGACATTTACATTCCAGTAGAGCCAGCGCGAAGAATTCCTGTTACAGAACTTGAAGATAATAGCTTTAATTTGATCGGGGCTCTGAAGTAGACTTATAACAGACATTAAATGGGCGATAACCCGGTAACTGCTTTATGTGATGTTAAAGGTCATACAAGGATAGCTTTTATCACGAACATAGTTGTAATTACGCTGTTATCTTCATCGTCATGACAACGAGAAACAAATCTTGCATACTTTTCAATCCCAGTCTTCTTTCCAGCACTTCCTCCGGTATAGCAAACATTACAAAAGTCGAATCTTGCTGTGTTTGTTCCACTTCTTGGTCGTTCACTATCTGGATGATCCTCTGCACTGATCATTTTGGAGAAGCAAAAAGTTGAATTAAGCTTCTTCATAAACTATTCCTAGAAGTAGACAGGATGCAGCTACGTGCTACTTCTTTCATTTTTCAACCTTGGGCAGATATGACGAAAGTTTTTGAGCTTTCTGAAGGCTGGTATCATACACGTGTCTTTTTTGTCAGTCTGTGACAAGAAATTGTATTGTATGCCCTATGTCCAGTCTAATCGTGGTTCTTGATCGAGTCCCAGCTGTTAACGATATCGTTGAGTGTCACAGCAAGAGGGCCAAAGTAGTTCTGGCTCGGCCGAGTGAACACCGGGACCCTGACCGCGGATTAGGGGAAAGAAGAACAAACCGAGAAACTGTCACATGACATGCAAGTCGTCAAACGGGCTAAGAAGGTTGGGGCCAAGGTCTTCGCCGGTGCTGTGGAGCTCATACATTGGAATTGAACCATCTTCAGTGCGGTTCACTACAGTACAGTTTCCTAGCGTGTAGCGGACGTGCTTTATACTGCAAAACGTGTTGAGGAGAGTTTCTTTTTTTTCGTTTCGCCAGCAATCACCTCAGGCGTAGTCCCTATAACTTATGAACTGAATTTTGCGTGTTAATACGTTTTTTCTCTGGCAGCCGTGTGCACAGAGGTCCCTCGCCGCACAGGCAGATAACTCCTTCTTTGAAGATGCTCATATTTTTTTCCAGTCCATGAGTAATTGACGTTTCAAGCCGGGCATAGCTAGTGAGCTCAGGGGTGGTTGCGGCAGAGAGAAATCACAAATAAAAATTCCAACATGTGCAGCCGGATTTGAACCCACCACCTCTCTGTTTGGATACCCGCATCTTGCCTCGAGACCAACCATCCCTCCGGAGGGGTATGAGCAATGTGGGGTTGTCCTTTGTTCAATGAAGGGTGGTCTGTCGACTAAAGATAACCAACGTAATTCCTGGCAGATAATCCAAGTCAAACTGAGAAAACGTAATATGAAGCCATGTACATGAAAAGTTGCTTTACTAGCATCGACTACTCTCACTACAAACAACTCTTGGCTTGCATGAGCTTTAAGAAAACAGAGATTAGGTGAGGTAGCCTTGTCCATGCTCGTGTTGTAGACGGATACACTGAATAGCAAGTTTCAACGTAATAAGCAAACAAACATACATCTAGAGACATAATGTCATCTGGGCATCCGTTTTTCCCTGTCTTGTTTTGAACAAGTACTTGTATCTACTTCAAAGTTTCTCTTGTTGAAGATTATATCTTTATGAGTCTATCTTCGTCCCCATGCTAAGAGTTTTGTAGTGTCATGGTAAACAATAGTTTACTGTAGCATTAGTTAAACCTTTACAGGGATGCTGCTATGTGACTTTTAGTCCTGCTGTTTGAGAGTTCCTTCAGTTTTTGCTGTAAATGATCGACACCATTTGTGGATATGAATACTTAGTTCGGGAGCCGCGATAGCTCAGTGGTTAGTGAACTGGACTACAAAGGACAAGAGGTAGGGTTCGATTCCAACCGACGGCTCTCCGGTTCACCCAGTCTTAAATGGTTACCGGAATTTTTCTGAGAAAGTAAAGCGGCACGGGCGTAATACCGACCACATTACCCCAAAAATCATGTGCTGAAGGTCTTTAAAAATTATGGTCACTAACACCATATTCCCTATACGTCACTAGGCGTGACGGTGCACTTATACTTATTTTGTTTAATACTTAGTTCTATGCTTATACTTATTAAGTTACAAATCTGTGCCATATCTCTAAAGTTTGCCTGTGACGTGGAAACTGCTGGAGTTGTTTTTTTCTGTCACTGATACACTGACTAATGTCTTGATTCATTCCAAACAAAGTAGTAACAACTTATGTGTCTTGATTAATAGTGTAACCTGTGAGGCGCAACATCGTCTCCACGGGCTGTGGTGAATACAATGTTCTCTAATGGGCATGCAGCATGATGATGATGTATAACAGCCCAAATGTAGCTACCAAAATAATGGTTGGCGTGCTTGTTGGGTAATAACAAGGCAGTACAGATCGCTTTTTGTTTACCACGAAACTTGAAATCGTTCAATTTTTAGACTAGTTTTCCGTAATTGGAGACCAGTTTTCTGTTTGAGACCAGTTTTGCTTCTAGCAATGGTCCATCGTTCTTTTGAAATTTCAATAATTTTTACCTCTTCGGGTTACTGTTTATTTCTCTGCCTTAAATCGAAACTTGAATATTCCTGCACGCAGTTTTAGAACTGGTGTGGGTGTGTGTGTGCGCGTGCGCTTAGTTCTGGACAAGTCAACATTTATTAACAGCAGCAATATCTTTAGATCAAATATACCGTGTCTGTCTCCTAGGCTTTTGCTGCGAAGTGTTATATCTAATATTGTATTTATTATAATTTTGTATTTATTAAAACTTTGTATTTATTATAACTTTACCGATGTACTTATAAAAAAAAATATAGTTTTTTTTTTTTTTTTTTGTAAAATGTTTAATATATTAAATAGTTGTGACTATATCCCTGGATTGGCAACCTGATGATAGTGGCGATGAAACATAACGCCACACCTTCATTCGTGATTACATAATTATTATAATACAACATAATTATATTCAGAGGGCCTCGGTAGCATAGTTGGGAAAACCACCCTACTGGGTTACCGACGTTCGGACAACCCGTGTTCGATTCCCGCTGGAAGCAGTGTGAGTTGTACTAGTGGTTCGAAAAAAAAATACTCCCGTAGTCGACCCAGCCGCTGGCAGAAATTGGTACCACGGTAGCACTCTGCGAAGGTGAGGAATGCCGCCTCGCATCTGAGTTTCTATGCTTGAAGCGACACTATCCAGAAATCTCCGAACACTTCTAGATAGGCGGCCGAGCACATATGGGTGACAACTCGCGTGCTAAGACACAGATTCAAACCTCGTACTTTACCTTTACATAATTATTGCTTAATGATTCCGTCTCTTGTAAGATTATGTTTCATTGTTTATGAAGGTAAATAAGTATCAAAGACATGAATCTGTGTTTTAGTTGTAAGGTCAGTTACCATCTGAAAACGACGTTATTTACTGAACCCATTGGATGGTATTCAATAACCATCATAAGGTCAGTAGTGCAACTGGTTCTTGTTTATCTATTAGAAAGGTTGTCAAATATGTTTTCTGAATTTCAAAGCGTCGAGCAAGGTCGTCTAAATGCCTCCAGTTATTTTTCACTTGAACTAAAAGTACAGAAACTATTACTGGATGTCATATCCTGGCAACCAAATACTTACCACCCGCCGAGCAGCTTGTTATTAGACCCCGGTGTGAAATCAGACCTGGCTCCAAATTTAACAGACGCGAAAACTAATTTGTCTTTCATGTCTTTCGTTGAATAGATTAGTGAACTATTTGGTCTGTCTTGTTTACAGTGAATTAGAGGAGTAGATTATTTTGTCTTTCTTTAATTTAATTGTGTGGTTACTTTAGCTACTTTGTCTCTGCTTCCATGGAAGCTATTATAACTTTCTTATTTTTGAGTAGACAATGATATTAATTTGTATTTATTCTCTTAGAGTACATAGTTTAATTATTGTGGCATTCTTTTGTTTCATTGGAGAGCTAAATTATTGTGCTTGTCTTTTTTTTTTTTTTTTTTTTTTTTGAGTCAACAAATTATTTTATTTTCCTGCACTTTGCTTGAGTAGATTAATATTTTTTGTCCATGTCTTTATTTTAATGCACAAGTAAAATATTTATTGGTTTTTTTTTATCTTTCTTGTCAACTTTTGAACAGGCAGATAAATTATCTTGTCTTTTACGTCTCTCGATTGACTTGTAAAAATTATCTAGCTTCCGGTAGTTGAAAGTATAGGTAAGTGTGGCTATATATTTGCTGTGAATAGTTGAAAGTATAGGTAAGTGTGGCTATGTATTTGCTGTGAATAGTTGAAAGTATAGGTAAGTGTGGCTATATATTTGCTGTGAATAGTTGAATAGTCAGGCATTCATTTTTGTTTTGTGTGCACTTAAAGAGGCGCATTAACATTTATGAACATATCGGAAACAGAAGATAACAAGTGCACCCAATGCTCAAATTGAACACGGATATGAATCATGGGCAGTTGATAATAACACATAGTTGGCTGGCATTCATGATTCTGTTAAACCTTGACAACGTTCACGCTCATATAGTGTTGGATATTTACAATCTGTTACGTAAGGAACAATGACGATGCCACGGAGTTCGTGCACTATGCTAACAATGGTCATTCTGACAATAAAAGAGATCAGAGTGTGGACACTCTCCGAGTACAATGATACTTGTTCTATATAAAAGAACTACAAGAATAGTGCCGATGTTATAGGTATGTAATCTGAAGCACTACATTTCAATGTTCTTTATCTTTTTTCTTTCGTTCGCCAGCTTTTACCTCTGACGAAGCCCCTAGAGACTAGGAATTGAATTTTGCGTGTAAATCCATTTTTCCCTAGCAGCCGTGTGCACAGGGGTCCCTCGCCGTACAGGCAGATAACTCGACTTCGTAGGTACTCATAATTTTTTTCCGTCGATGAGTAATTGGCATTTCAAGCCGGGCCTCGCAGCTGAGACCAGGGGTGGTTGCCGCAGCGAGAAATCATAAATAAAAATCCGGTGTAGCCGGGATTTGAACCCACAACCTCTCTGTCTCGAGGCCGGCGTCTTGCCTCCAGACCAACCAGTCCCCCTAATGTTCTTAAAAGAACGAAGGAAACAGGAAACACATTCTTCTTTATCTCCTTCTGTTGCATCCATACATGTATCGAGGGAGGTACAACGTTCTGGTTCTCGACTTTCTGGCAGCTCCAACCATCGCCATTTGATGCCGACCCATCGTACTCCTGGCCTGCCTCTCGCTCTTCTCCCTTCTTCTCTGTTAATGTCTGATTTTTGTGGTAAAAAATTGCAAGGCTTTATAACTATATGGGAAAAACCATTTAATTTGTTGTTTCTGTATGTAGTTTAGGATTGGCCCACGTTTTCTCTTATGTCGTCATTTTTAAATTCTGTCTCTTCGTGGCGATCTTCTTTCTATGTTTACACTAAGTGACCATGTTTGATACTGATAGCATGCTATGGGCAGGAATATGCTTTGTATAAGATTGTTGGTGTTAAGCGTTCACTGAAGTGTTGAATTATAGGGAATAGCTGTCCCATATTGGTTTGTCTTGGTGCATCACTGAAGTGCTGAATTATAGGGAATAGCTGTCCCATGTTGGTTTGTCTTGGTGCATCACTGAAGTGTTGAATTATAGGGAATAGCTGTCCCATGTTGGTTTGTCTTGGTGCATCACTGAAGTGTTGAATTATAGGGAATAGCTGTCCCATGTTGGTTTGTCTTGGTGCATCACTGAAGTGTTGAATTATAGGGAATAGCTGTCCCATGTTGGTTTGTCTTGGTGCATCACTGAAGTGTTGAATTATAGGGAATAGCTGTCCCATGTTGGTTTGTCTTGGTGCATCACTGAAGTGTTGAATTATAGGGAATAGCTGTCTCATGTTGGTTTGTCTTGGTGCATCACTGAAGTGTTGAATTATAGGGAATAGCTGTCCCATGTTGGTTTGTCTTGGTGCATCACTGAAGTGTTGAATTATAGGGAATAGCTGTCCCATGTTGGTTTGTCTTGGTGCATCACTTAAGTGTTGAATTATAGGGAATAGCTGTCCCATGTTGGTTTGTCTTGGTGCATCACTGAAGTGTTGAATTATAGGGAATAGCTGCCCCATATTGGTTTGTCTTGGTGCATCACTGAAGTGTTGAATTATAGGGAATAGCTGTCCCATGTTGGTTTGTATTGGTGCATCACTGAAGTGTTGAATTATAGGGAATAGCTGCCCCATATTGGTTTGTCTTGGTGCATCACTGAAGTGTTGAATTATAGGGAATAGCTGTCCCATGTTGGTTTGTCTTGGTGCATCACTGAAGTGTTGAATTATAGGGAATAGCTGTCTCATATTGGTTTGTCTTGGTGCATCACTGAAGTGTTGAATTATAGGGAATAGCTGTCCCATGTTGGTTTGTCTTGGTGCATCACTGAAGTGTTGAATTATAGGGAATAGCTGTCCCATATTGGTTTGTCTTGGTGCATCACTGAAGTGTTGAATTATAGGGAATAGCTGTCTCATATTGGTTTGTCTTGGTGCATCACTGAAGTGTTGAATTATAGGGAATAGCTGTCCCATATTGGTTTGTCTTGGTGCATCGAATGTCTATTTCTTTATCAATTTTACCATCTTCAGATAATGTTGTTGCCAGATATTTAAATGTTCTTACCTGTCTTATAACTTGCTGCTCTATAGCTATGTTTTATAACTTGCTGCTCTATAGTTATGTTTTATAACTTGCTGCTCTATAGCTATGTTTTATAACTTGCTGCTCTATAGCTATGTTTTATAACTTGCTGCTCTATAGCTATGTTTTATAACTTGCTGCTCTATAGCTATGTTTTATAACTTGCTGTTCTATAGCTATGTTTTATAACAACTTGCTGCTCTATATCCACGTTTTGTAACTTGCTGCTTTAGAGCTATGTTGAATGTCTGCTTTTGCCTTCCTATTTGTTATGAGCAATGAACAGATATTAGACGATCAAAAATAGCTCAAGAGATACAATCAAGAAAAGATACATACAAACACATGGATAACAGGCAGACACTGGATTGTTCAGGTGCTCAGAGGAGATACAGAGACATTCGCAAGAACTACCATGCAATGGAGGGAGCCGCGATAGCTCAGTGGTTAGTTAACTGGACTAAAAGGACAAGAAGTAGGGTTCGATTCCACCGACGACTTCCGGGTTCACCCAGCCTTAAAATGGGTACCGGATTTTTTTTCTGGGAAAGTAAAGCAGCGCGGGCGTAATATCGACCACATTACCCCCAAAATCATGTGCCAAAGGTCTGTAAAATGTATGGTCACTAACACCATATTCCCTATAAACGATTTGGCGTAACGGGGTTCTTATTTTTTTTTTTTACTTTTACCATGCAATGGAGAGAACATAGAGTAGGAGTACGTGGCCGATAACAGGAACAAAGAAAGGCTAGCCACAATTAGAACACCACACGGACGTTGGGTACTGTACCTCCAAAGTAGATGGAACGTGTTGTTGCCCACAGTCTACTACAAGACCTGTGGCTCACTGACATAATAAGCCGATCCGTTATCAAGAAAATGAAGGGGGAAAAAAAACAGTATACAGTTTCGATGTTGCAGTCAACAACAACATACAGAACATTTGTCAACTTGTTTACAATGTACAACAATATTGTCTGTTGATGTTGCAATATATGAAGATAATATTTCCCCTCGTGTCCTCCTCGTTTATAGCGATTGATGTGTACTGTCTCTGCTATCAACACATTTGAAGTGGCTCGACTAAGCCACGAAGTGTTCCTGACGTCATCACACTTAGAAAATATCTTACGGCAACAGTCGCTCTCCCGGTGTATGCTGGGACTTCAGTGACGTCTACAAGTACATTTAACTGCCCTAGGGCCGGTCAAATTATCACTCTGCTCACACGAAATTTGATTATTCTTTTCGTATGGCATTTTTTTTTATGGCGGTTTGTGTTATTTTGTTTGTCTGAACTTTTTAGAGAACGTCAATTTTTGCTTTCTGGGTATAAATCATGACCTTTTAGAACGGTCTGGTTCCTGGGGAGAAACAAATAATTGTTCGTAATGTCGATAGTATTTTTATGAACAATCCCAATATGTATCGTATGTATGTAGGTAAAAGGATGGGTTCGGTGTAGCAAAGGTTTTGTGAGCTTGTAGAGAGTCATAGAAATATGGGCCCAAATCTCTCACGGTGAACAAAAGTTGAATATAACATTTTATAAAAATATAATTAATGTAATACCTGGAGGTGATTGTCTATTTATAAATTCTCTTGTCTATTTCTTAATTCATTTGCCTATTTGTTAATTCACTTGTCTTTTTTTAATTCGCTTGTCTATTTCCACATTCACTTGTGCATTAGTTAATTCACAAGACCTACCATTACTTACCATAATCTCAATCTACTGTGTTTCGTACACTAGTAATGTCTCCCTCCTCCTTATTCTAATTTGCATCACAAATTTTAAAACCAACTCTCTGTAATTCCTTCTCTCTCTATCCTTTTCTCTCTATCCTCATCTCTCTCTCTAAACTTTGCTGTTGGACATCCAAGAACGAAACATTTTGATATTTGAAATCTCTCCCCCAGCAGTCAGTCACCACCTCCCTTGACCCAATCACAGCTCACAATAAGTGTTCAGTACTTCCGCCATTTTTACTACCCGCTCACATGCCAACGTCTAGCCCAGCGGTTCACAAACTGTGATCGAGTTATGTCCCCTCCCTGCAGCCAGAATGTCAATCAGAGGCTCTGTAGTCTTGAAAGCAGCTTTTTGTTGGGTAGAAAGCTTTACTTTCTATTTATGCAACCTTTATTGAACAAATGTTTTTTTGTTGTGTTTTTTTTTCTTAGCACTCGCCATTGAAAATGTGAAACAAATAATTATTCGTATTGTGAGTAGTGTTTTTGTCTAGTGTTTTTGAAAATGCGTGTCATCTTCACTTGGGTGCGCGCACATGTATCTCGTGCACACACTAACGCTCATTTTTCTTCTGGCCACAGCGCAGCATAGAGGGAAGACATTTTATTTTTACTTCTTTTTTTTTCTTTAATTTCCCATTCTAGTTCTAAATTATTAACTGTTTTATCATTTTTTACTTTTTTTATTTTAAATACATATCCTTGTGTGTTTTGTATGTTTGTTCCTGCTGAAGGCCTATTGAACCGAAATGTTGTTCTAATTTGTGCCGTCCACTTATTACATAAAGCTTTAACAATACCGCTTTTCTTTTCATATTTATATCTTTTTAAAATTTCTACTTACAATTCGTTGTACTGCAGCTTCGCATTTGTTATGTATTTCTTTGCTTTAACTCTAGAATTACCAGGCCCATCAGATCTAAAGAGGAAGAGAAGAAGAATATGGAAATGAGATTAGTAGGACATTACTCATGTTTAATGTAGTTCATATCACCACTGAGGAAATGCTCAAGAAATCTCATCGATCCTGGGAACCATCCAAAGGTTGACTGTCAACGGAAAAGTGCGACAATTAAAACCATATGGACATAATACAAGATCTACGGGTCTTGCTGAGACCATCTTGCAGCGCACTGTATCAGGCAAAAGAAGTCAAGGCAGGCAGACAATGTGGGAAAACGTAAGAGAAAAGACAGAATTAATCTTCGCTGCATCTGAGAAAGCAGTTCCTATCGGATGCACTGGGCCACTGACGCGGAACACAGTGCAACGTTTTAACGGGTGTTCAATCAGAATGGATCTGGCAGACTCTAATTGTGATGTTCTGACTGTGGGAGCGATCAACACACTTAACCTGACAGCTGACTTCATGTGAGAGTCTGGAATCCTACTCTGAGTGAGTTCTGATCGCAGAGAGAGAGAGTAAGAGAGAGAGAGAGAGAGAGAGAGAGAGAGAGAGAGAGAGAGAGAGAGAGAGATTCCTGAAAGGTTTGAGGAAAATTGTGAAAATATCATCAAGAGTAACCCAGCGACCGCCACTGTTACGGTATTAATGACAACGGCGATTTATTACAGAACTTTTGGAACATAAACCAGTTCTTGCCGAAACTTTAGTTCTGTAAACGTGTTGGAAATCTCCCGTGCTTCCTTACATTCGTTCTTATCTTCCTTATATTTTTTTTAATAATCCATATTGCTGTTACAAGCCAGGTATCTGTAATGTGAGGAGAAAGTGGACAAAGTTTCCTTAGTTTCCCTAACCTCATCATTGTTACAGCCCCTTATGTTACGTTATCTTTTTCCGTAAGCATTTACAGTTATGGTTACAGTTACAGTTATGGTTACAGTTGTAGGTATGGTTACAGTTACAGTTATGGCTATGGTTATGGAAGGCCCCAATGTCACTGCCAATAACTGAAAATCCAGAATTGCTCAACTGCCCGTGCCAGTGGAATCATTCGAATTAAGATCTCATTTCCCGAACAAAGAAAGGTAGTTGTAGTCCCCATCATAGCAGTTTCAGCACATGCCAAGAAACATAAGGCGAAACCACACAGAAAGTGAACACAGTAATCTTTCCCTGTCATACGATATCATCATTCATCGTAAACAATCGGAATATCGAAACACGATCAAAGCAGATGAAACGCACAGCTCATCTACAGTATCTTACGGTTACCTGAATAAACTTGTAATTATCACCTTACTTCCAGACAATTAGTCTTACTTCATGCTTAGTTCCATAATGATTTCCTCTCCAACCAAATAGTTCTTTAACACATCCTCATAACCTTCTGGTTCAACAGCCGTTTCCTCGTTGCACCCTTCATTCTATCAATTATCCATGTAAGCTATTTGTTTTACAAAAGAAAAAAAAACATACTCGGTTCACTATTTAACTCCATAAACTCTTTACATCTCCCACATTCTACAGAACCTTCCTCATCGTTTCCTCGGTTCCATCAATTAATCCACGTATTGATTACCGGTAGTTTGACTAGTGATGTCACTGAAGTATTGACAGGACTTAAGACACAGCCTTAAACCAGTATACATTTCCTCGGTGACTGAGTATGCTCAGAAAGATTGTATCCGGCGGGATTCGACGGCAGTAGTTACAAGCTTTGGGAAGTTTAGACTGACAAAGGTCTGTTTTATTTTCTAGCCAGGGCACGCTGGTATAAGAGGTCGATAATGAGCGTGTTGACAGGCTTGTCAGTTTGGCTAATAGGGGGTGCTGAATGTCGGTGGACTACTATGACACTCTGAATACCTTAAGAGACGCGGATAACAAGAAAACTGAATAAAAATGACTCCGAACATGAACAGACTACACAAATGTCATATCAAGTGTGGTGATGCCAGACAGGATTGCTGCGCAGGAAGACAGCGAAGACTTTTCAACCATTACATTTCCTGTCACAATTATCGTAACACTTTGATGGGTATACTCAAAGGAGATTTGGGAACTTGCGAACTTGGATGACCTGTTGATTAAACTGAACTTCCCATTTGATCCCTGCTTATATAAGATGATCCCCAGCGCCCTCAAGGTTTAATAAAGTCATCCTCACAGACTATTTGTCGTAGCTGACCTTACCCTACCTCTTTTTTCCTCATGTAAACAATGAATCAATCCTTACAGCAGCCAACTTCCACATTGTAGGCAACAATCATCTTGGCCTTAAAGATTCATTAAGATGACAACTCAAAACTGTTTCACGAACGTAAATCATCGACAATATGTTCACCACCCACTCTTGCTACGTGAGTTACCTGGTTGTAGTAGAAAGACATGACTCAACAACCCAAACCATTAAACATTTTTATATTTATCTTCTTTGTCCTTTTCGTCGTTTGCTTATCCGATTGCGTTGTACTATTTATGCACCTTACGGTTTAGTACAGCTCATCTTCAGCAGCCACTTTATTGAGTTATCTGAGCGTCATCATCATTGCAGTCCGAACATGTGTATAGGTGCTCAGATCCCATCCTCAGCAAGTCTCGCAGTGTCCAGCGACTGAAGACTCCAGTTCTGTGTTGGTTGATAAGTCTTCTTACACGCCCACTAAGTTTCTTGTTTCTGGCTGTGCCCATCTTAACTCCCATCTCTTTCATCCGAAGGAGTGGCATGAATTTATGGTTGTTGAAGTCCTGTGCCCTTCTCACATCTCGGAGGGCACTGATCACGTCCGCTCGATCCATTGATTGACCGTCTGCAACAGCTAGCCGAGCTAGCGGAACTTGTCCACTCTTTCATTTCCCCTTATAGCCAGTTGATACCGATAGTTATCAGTGTTATTTATGATCAATGAAATATTTCGACCGACATCAAAGGTAAGAAGATTAAGGTTTTAATGAAATACGAAACGACAAAACTGATGAGATTTTCTACTTAAAGACTCTCAACATGCGCTATTTCAAACATGATAATAACAAGAGCATCAAACATGATAATAACAAGAGCATCAAACATGATAATAACAAGAGCATCAAACATGATAATAACAAGAGCATCAAACATGATAATAACAAGAGCATCAAACATGATAATAACAAGAGCATCAAACATTATAATAACAAGAGCATCAAATATGTCTATGTTGAAGGCATCTCCTTAAGATGTATGGAAAGGTTAATGTGCATTTTTGTTTATGCTATCAAAACCCTTATTAATAAAAAAAAGTAAAGAGCTCCGCCACGCTAAGTAGCATATACGGAATATGGTGTTAGTCACCATACATTTTACAGACATAATTTTTGGGATAATGTGGTGGGCATTGCGCCCGTGCCGCTTTACTTTCCCAGAAATAAAAATCCGGTACCCATTTAAGGGTCATAGAGCCCGGAGTCTTCGATCAGGATCGAACCCGACCCTTTGTAGTCCGGTTCACTAACCACTGAGCTATGGCGGCTCCCTAAACCCTTATAAGAAGTGGGTCATTTATGTTCAGAATCGGATATTTTGACGTCGACACTTCCGTTTGTGTAACATCACAGAGCGTTCATTGTTTCCATCATCTTTTGCTAATGAGCAGATTCAAACACAGGAAAAGTTGTTCAGTAAAACAGCGTCCACTATAAGACACGAACATTTACCAAACTACTGACTAATGATGGTATGCTTGCTACATGCAGTATGTCAGGAAACCAAAGCCCATATCTATACCTTGCTAATGCAAAGTGATATTACTATGGCATGTGCTATTCTGCTGTAATGGAATTCAACGATAGATACAATGAATATCCAGTCTCCTGACAACTAAAGCAAACTAAGAATGACAAGAGAACTACTTAAAAATACAAGAGAACTACTTAAATCATACAAGAGAACTGCTAAACACATAAAAGCGAACTAATACAAGTGAGACACGTACAAGTGAACTACTAAATACAATTTAGACAAAACGAATGAAAATTTTTAGGGCATGTTAAAAGACACAGCAGATTACTAAAATTAATCTTGGAAATGAAAATACAAAGTAAAAGAGGCAGAGGTAGACCAAGACTAACATGGACGAGCAGCATCAAAAGATGGACAAGTCAGCCTGTGACAACCTGCGCTATCAAAGCAAGAGACAGAGAGTAATGGCGTTCCATGGTAGTAAACCTTTAATGTGGAGACAGGCAACCAATGATGATGATGATGGTCCAGTGACCTAGTTAGATGAACCATATATCTTTAATGTGGAGACAGGCAACTAATGATGATGATGATCCAGTGACCTAGTTAGATGAACCATATATCTTTAATGTGGAGACAGGCAACCAATGATGATGATGATCCAGTGACCTAGTTAGATGAACCATATATCTTTAATGTGGAGACAGGCAACCAATGATGATGATGTTCCAGTGGCCTAGTTAGATGAACCAAATATCTTTAATGTGGAGACAGGCAACCAATGATGATGATGATGATCCAGTGACCTAGTTAGATGAACCATATATCTTTAATGTGGAGACAGGCAACCAATGATGATGATGATCCAGTGACCTAGTTAGATTAACCATATACCTTTAATGTGGAGACAGGCAACCAATGATGATGATGATCCAGTGACCTAGTTAGATGAACCATATATCTTTAATGTGGAGACAGGCAACCAATGATGATGATGATCCAGTGACCTAGTTAGATGAACCATATATCTTTAATGTGGAGACAGGCAACCAATGATGATGATCCAGTGACCTAGTTAGATGAACCATATATCTTTAATGTGGAGACAGGCAACCAATGATGATGATGATCCAGTGACCTAGTTAGATGAACCATATATCTTTAATGTGGAGACACACAACCAATGATGATGATCCAGTGACCTAGTTAGATGAACCATATATCTTTAATGTGGAGACAGGCAACCAATGATGATGATCCAGTGACCTAGTTAGATGAACCATATATCTTTAATGTGGAGACAGGCAACCAATGATGATGATCCAGTGACCTAGTTAGATGAACCATATATCTTTCCGTACATTTCGACGCACCAAGCGCCATGCCGATTTATGTCATGTGCGTTTAGCCGCACAGTGCGTTACTCTCAATTTGATTAGTGTAAACTATCATCAAACCATTTTCTTCGTATCATCAAACCATTTGCCAGTTGTAACCAATCATTCCAACTTTCCTCTTCTCATGATGTGCCCCAAAAATGTTGATGGTTTCTTTCTGATGTTTTTATGAACCTTTTTGAGTTGGCCTCTTTGAGAATTTCCTCATTGGTCTTTTTAGCTGTCCAGGAAACTTTCAATGTTCTTCTAAGAAATCCCATCTCTGTGGCCTCTAATCGTTTTTTCATTTGTTTGTCTACTATCCCTGATTCGTTTCCATAGGTCAGAATATAATTTGGTTCTATATAGCACCGATGAACTCTCTTTCTCACTTCCATTGACATAGATTTGTTGCATAAGATATTTTTTTCATTTTCTGAAATGCTATTTTGGTCTGAGCTATTCTGCTTTTTATTTCCGTGGTGCATTTTCAATCTGATGTCATTATTGTGCCCAAGTATTTGAAACGTTGCACTTGTTTCAGATTTGTCTCGTTTACTTTTATGCTGCACGATGGTGATGATTGTTTCTTCGATATAACCATTACTTCTATTTTCTTATTATTCAGACTCAGACCTTTCTTGTTGCTTTATTTTACTACTATGTCTATCATTTCTTGTAGTTCATTCTCTGTCTCTGCTTATTAAGACTGTGCCATCCGCTTATCGCAAATTATTTATGTTGTGACCGTTGACTTCAATTCCTTTTTTACATCTTGGTGGAATCTAATTCCTTGTTTAATTATCTAAAAATTCATATCTAATATGGTAAGTGTTAGATAAATATAAACATGTCGATTGATATTTAAAACCATGAAAAAGTTTGTCTCTGAAATCTCTACCGCTAATTTGATAAAAATCTTCTGTACTGAAAGAGTTCAACCTTAAGCCAAACTTTGCAGCTACCTTTCGTTGCTCGCAGTATTACCCCCCTGTTTTAGGACAGTCCACTGTACATCTGTTCGACTTGAGACTTCGCAAACTTCATCAGTTCATATAAACAACAGCTCTCTTTAATACGCCCATTCCTCTTCTTCTACCTTTCAGCTCCCTGTGGAGTACAGGTCTCCAACAAACACTTTACAAGTCGTCCTGTTTCTTTTCATTCTTTCAAAATCGTTCCATATCTTTCCCATCATTTTCATCTCTGCTTCTATCTGTCTTCTCCAAGAATTCCTTGGTCTTCCTCTTTGTCTTTTTCCCTGGGGATTAAAAAAAGGCCTGTTGTGTAATACTCTTAGTTGGCTTCTACAGTGTGTGTCCTATCCAGCGCCATCGTCTTCGCTGTATCTCTTTATCCATTGGTATTTGACTGGTACATTTCCATAATTCTATGTTAGTGAATTTATCCTGCCATTTCCATCTTTTTATTATGCGTAAGCATCCATTAATGAAAGTCTGTATCTTCATGATTGTCATTTTAGTTGTTCTGCATGTTTCACATCCATGTAATAAGATTGACTTAACATTGCAGAATTTTAAAGTTGAAAATGTTTAGTACATAAACTAATTTCTTTGGATTTCCTTATGTTTCCCAGTGCAATAAATTCTCCTCTTGTTCATTGATACGTCCATTAATGCCTCAGGTAAACATGTTAATTTACACTGCGCTGGATGTCAACTTATACAATAATGCTGTCATGCATGTCAACTGACACAATAATACTGTCATGCATGTCAACTCACACAATAATACTGTATTGCATGTCAACTCATAAAATAATAATGTCATGCATGTCAACTCACACAATAATACTGTCATGCATGTCAACTGACACAATAATACTGTCATGCATGTCAAATCACACAATAATACTGTAATGCATGTCAAATCATACAATAATACTGTCATGCATGTCAACTCACACAATAATGCTGTCATGCATGTCAACTCACACAATAATACTGTCATGCATGTCAACTCACACAATGATGCTGTCATGCATGTCAACTCACACAATAATACTGTCGTGCATGTCAACTCACACAATAATACTGTCATGCATGTCAAATCATACAATAATACTGTCATGCATGTCAACTGACACAATAATACTGTCATGCATGTCAACTCACACAATAATACTGTCATGCATGTCAACTGACACAATAATACTGTCATGCATGTCAAATCACACAATAATACTGTAATGCATGTCAAATCATACAATAATACTGTCATGCATGTCAACTCACACAATAATGCTGTCATGCATGTCAACTCACACAATAATACTGTCATGCATGTCAACTCACACAATGATGCTGTCATGCATGTCAACTCACACAATAATACTGTCGTGTATCTCAACTCACACAATGATGCTGTCATGCATGTCAACTCACACAATAATACTGTCATGCATGTCAACTCACACAATAATACTGTCATGCATGTCAAATCACACAATAATACTGTCATGCATGTCAACTCACACAATAATACTGTCATGCATGTCAACCCACACAATAATACTGTCATGCATGCCAACTCATAAAATAATAATGTCATGCATGTCAACTCACACAATAACACTGTCATGCATGTCAACTGACACAATAATACTGTCATGCATGTCACATCACACAATAATACTGTAATGCATGTCAAATCACACAATAATACTGTCATGCATGTCAACTCACACAATAATACTGTAATGCATGTCAAATCACACAATAATACTGTCATGCATGTCAACTCACACAATAATACTGTCATGCATGTCAACTCACACAATAATACTGTCATGCATGTCAACTCACACAATAATACAGTCGTGCATGTCAACTCACACAATAATACTGTCATGCATGTCAACTCACACAATAATACTCTAATGCATGTCAAAGCACACAATAATACTGTAATGCATGTCAACTCATACAATAATACTGTCATGCATGTCAACTCACACAATAATAATGTCATGCATGTCAACTCACACAATAATACTGTCATGCATGTCAACTCACACAATGATACTGTCATGCATGTCAACTCATACAATAATACTGTCATGTATCTCAACTCACACAATAATACTGTCATGCATGTCAACTCACACAATAATACTGTCATGCATGTCAACTCATACAATAATACTGTCATGTATCTCAACTCACACAATGATGCTGTCATGAATGTCAACTCACAAAATAATACTGCCATGAATGTCAGCTCACAAAATAATACTGTCATGCATGTCAACTCACAAAATAATACTGTCATGCATGTCAGCTCACGCAATAATACTGTCATGCATGTCAGCTCACACAATATTACTGTCATTCTTGGCAACACAAGCTGCCATGCCTGTAAGACCAATACAAAGTTTCACGGGAAGCCATTTCAAGAAAATTGAACCAATTAAAATAAATCTAATTCAGGAAACAAAATTGATTAAATCCACGCTGTTGGAGCATGTTATGTCCGGCAACAATCCACCAGAGTGAAAGATAAAGAAGTAAATCTCGTCCCGTAGTAATTGCCGTTAGGTAATGAAGTGTTAGTGACCGCATTGTACTAACCTTAACAGCTTTATGATTCTGTATGGCCGGTTGACGTCCTTCCAAGAGAATATTCCAGATACTCGTATCTTATCTATATTTTTCATTTCTCCTTTACAATCAGCTTCACTGCAGCTTCGCATTGCCTTGACCCTCCACTCGTTTAAAGGGATCGGGGCTCGATGAACATCAAGAGCCTTTTCATCATCATTATGTGCCGTACCGGTTGGTGTATGCGATCATGTCCTTTCACAATCTTCTATCCCCCGTGCATCGTATCAATTCTGTTGTTGACTGTTTTTCCGTGCCATGACACCAAGCTATACATGATCTTCTCTCGTTATCTTTTCGATCTCTTTTTCCCTGTATTTTTCCAGTTGTAACCAAGTATTCTAACTTTCCTCTTCTCATGATGTGCCAGAACCATTTTAATTGTTTCTTGATATTTCTTAAGGTCTCCCTTTCTGTGTTTCCATCTTTGAAAATGTCCTCGTTTGTCTTGTTGGTGTCCGGGGAACTTTCAACATTCTTCTGAGAAATCCCGTCTCTGTAGCTAAGAGCTATTTCTATCTATCTATTGACCTTTCGAGCCGTAGCCGGCCCATAGGGCGTAGACCAAGATACACCTTCACCTATACGAATTTTTTATTCTAGCAGTTTTCTTTTAAAGATATTTTATCAAATCTCGCCATCTGTTTCTGTTCTGTGCAAGCAGCTCTATCTCATTGAGGGAGCCGATTCCTGCTGCTCTTGCCTCTCTCATCAATGTTCTTCTCAGTGTCTCTCTGGGTCTTCCTCTTTTTCTTTTACCTATTGTTTCCCATATGAGGGCTTGCTTTGCTATTCGGTTATTATCTCTTCTCATCTCATGTCCAACGTATGACCATCGTCTTTTCTTTATTACTGAAGATATTAGTGATTGATTGGCGATTTCTCTAATTTCCTCGTTTGTTTTGAATTCGTTCCATGCTATACCAAGTATTTTCCTTAGACATTTATTTTCGAATGCGTTCAACTTTGTTTCTATATCTCTTGTTGTTTTCCAGCTTTCACGCGCATACGTAAGGGTTGATAGTACATTTGATTTGAATAAGAGCTATTTGGATCACAATATTTTTTTTAAAGCTGAACTGGCATTTGAGCTTGGAGTTTTCAGGTCGGCAGGAAAATGCACTAACCACAGCGCCATTAATCTCCAGGAAATGGATGAAGTGATAAATAGTTTGGTTGGAAAAAGTAGGGGAAATCTGAGTACTTCATAAAACTGTCTGTTTGTCGGAGGCAACGCTGAATACAAACAACTGCTGTTTTGTAGTCAAAGACTTAGGTAACAGTCCTGTACGCTGGCTGAAGTCAGAAATTGATAATACAGCACAGTGCAGGGCATTCCACTACTGTTGGAACGAAGAAGAAAAAGAGTTACTTTCCATGATTGGTAACCCCTCCTCTCTAGCTGTGCTCTTTTGAGAACCCCCATTTGAGTTCATATTTTATTATCTTTCCACTCCACTTTATTGTCACGTCCCAGAGTGTTAGCCCTCGACGTTTTGTATTTGTTTGCAAGCCACAGTTACCTCCCTTCACCCACGAGATTGCTTTATTTCTCCACTGTCGCTATTATCTCTTCCTCTTCTCCTAAGTGCACATCTGTCAATCTACCATTCTAAGAGTTATCCTCCCTACTATTATTGCGTATGGTTATCGCCCTTCTCATGATTCGTATAGGCGCAGTACAATATGAGTCTGAGATCATTGCTCCGTTTCTCGCCGAATATTCCTGACTATCATCATCATGTTCACTTTCAATCAAACCAGTCGCGTCGGCACAATCATATTGCTCTTAGGGACTGGTTGGTCTCGAGGCAAGGCGCCGGACTTGAGACAGAGAGGTTGTGAGTTCAAATCCCGGCTGAACCAGTTGGAATTTTTACTTATAATTTCTCTCTAATGCAACCACCCCTGGTCTCAGCAGGGAGACCCGGCCTGAAAAACGTCAATTATTCATCGACGAAAAAAATATAAGTACCTCCGAAGAGGGAGTTATCTGCCTGTATGGTGAGGGACCCATGTGCACAGGGCTGCCAGGGAAAATGGATTAACTCGCAAAATGCAGTTACAGTCTCTAGGGAATTTACCAGAGGTGAAAGCTGGCGAATGCAAAAAAAAAATAGAAAAAAAAATTGCACTTGATCTTGACCATTTCGCTGCTTGTTCTTACAACTTTCCTGTTTGTTTGTTTTTTAACTATTAAGTGACCCATCTTCTCTAATGGCTCTCCTTACTACGTTTATTTCTTTATTTTTTCCCCTTATCTGTTACCTATAGGTAAATAAAAATAAATAAATAGATAAATTAATAAATAGATAAATAAATAAGAGGAAAAATAAATAAATAGATAGATAAATAAATAGATAGGCAGACAGATAGACAGGAAGGCATGCAGGTTGTTGTATAACTGTCTAAAGCTATTCAGTGACAGAAGGCGATAAAGAGACCGTGGTAGGTTGCTGTCAAAAAGGAGAGAAGGCGATTAAATATTGAGACCAGCCTGAATAGAGGGGAACATATATATAACGACAGACAAGTAGACAGCCAACCACATACATACACACAAACAAACACATGTACACTCCCGTTTCTCTGACCTAATAATGGCTTTGTAGTCCCTTCTTTGTTTTATTTTAAATCTTGGAAAGGGGGAGGGAGGTGGGGGGAAGGCTGTCCATATTATGTTTTGGGTCATTACTTGAATTTTAACATCACTGAAACGTTATATGCTATGAGACTATGTTTACCATATGTGGACAGATAGAAACCTAACGGAGGTAGTTAACGCTTTTCCTTATGACTGATTATTTAGTGTTTGGTAGAACTATGTTACAAACTGTGTAAAATCACATTCTTTGAGGTTCCTTTTATTTTATTCCTCTCGCGATCCAGAGCAGCGCATGATCTGGAAGCAGCCAGTTACCCTTAACTTATTGTTATAGAAATTAGCAAACAATAGCTGACTAAGACTCTACTATTCTTGGTAATACTCTGAAACAAGTGGCATTGACTGGCCAATTAATTTGTTTTCAAAGACGGAAGATAAACCAGTTCTGAAAAGTCGGATGAGCCAGGCACAAGACATTGAACTTTGACTATAAACTAGTAAAAACGTAAAGTACCCCCGTCACGCCAAGTGGCGTACAGGGAATATGGTGTTAGTGACCATACATTTTACAGACCTTCAGCACATGATTATTGGGGTAATGTGGTCGTCATTACGTCCGTGCCGCTTTACTTTCACAGAAAAAAATCCGGTACCCTTTTAAGGCTGGGTGAGCCCGGAAACCGTCGGTTGGGATCGAACCCTACCTCTTGTCCTTTGTAGTCCAGTTCACTAACCACTGAGCTGTCGCGGCTCCTTGACTATAAACTAGACACAATGTTAATTATTATAAACATCATTGGGTGAAGGAGGGGAAAACATGATAATGATAACGATAAAATACATTAATATCAAAACAAATACATTAATATCAAAACAAATACACTAATATCAAAATAAATACATTAATATCAAAATAAATACACTAATATCAAAACAAATACATTAATATCAAAATAAATACATTAATATCAAAACAAATACATTAATATCAAAACAAATACATTAATATCAAAGCAAATACATTAATATCAAAACAAATACATTAATATCAAAACAAATACACTAATATCAAAACAAATACACTAATATCAAAACAAATACATTAATATCAAAACAAATACACTAATATCAAAACAAATACACTTAAATCAAAACAAATACATTAATATCAAAACAAATACACTAATATCAAAACAAATACACTTAAATCAAAACAAATACACTAATATCAAAACAAATACATTAATATCAAAACAAATACACTAATATCAAAACAAATACACTTAAATCAAAACAAATACACTAATATCAAAACAAATACATTAATATCAAAACAAATACACTAATATCAAAACAAATACACTTAAATCAAAACAAATACATTAATATCAAAACAAATACACTAATATCAAAACAAATACACTTAAATCAAAACAAATACACTAATATCAAAACAAATACACTAATATCAAAACAAATACACTAATATCAAAACAAATACACTAATATCAAAACAAATACACTAATATCAAAACAAATACATTAATATCAAAACAAATACACTTAAATCAAAACAAATACACTAATATCAAAACAAATACATTAATATCAAAACAAATACACTAATATCAAAACAAATACACTTAAATCAAAACAAATACACTAATATCAAAACAAATACATTAATATCAAAACAAATACACTAATATCAAAACAAATACACTAATATCAAAACAAATACACTAATATCAAAACAAATACACTAATATCAAAACAAATACATTAATATCAAAACAAATACACTTAAATCAAAACAAATACACTAATATCAAAACAAATACACTAATATCAAAACAAATACACTAATATCAAAACAAATACATTAATATCAAAACAAATACACTAATATCAAAACAAATACACTAATATCAAAACAAATACACTAATATCAAAACAAATACACTAATATCAAAACAAATACACTAATATCAAACACCAGGGCAAAAACAAAGAATAGCAAAATGTTATATCTTCTCAACATTCCCGTATGGTGCAGACACATGAGAAAACAGAACTGAAAACTGAAGCCTTTGAAATGGGAATTTATAGAAGAATATGTAGAATTTGATAGAATAAAAAGAAAACAAATAACGAAGTTTTAAAACAAATAAAAAGAGAATTACTAAACACAAGTCAAACAAGAGAAATGAGATTATTGGGGCATGTTAAAAGGATATAACAGCCTACTAAAAGTAATCTTGGAAGAAACAATACAAGGTAAAAGAGGCAACATCAAAAGATAGACAAGTCAGCCAATGGCAACCTGCACCATCAAAGCAAAAGACAGAGTGTAATGGCGCTCCATGGTAGCCAACCTTCGATGCGGAGATGACACTTGAAGATGATGATGGGGATGATGTTGATGAATGATTGATTGATGAAAATGATTATTAATCAATGTTTAAAATACCATATTTTTACTTATAATGTACTTTCTCTCTCTCTCTCTCTCTCTCTCTCTCTCTCTCTCTCTCTCTCTCTCTCTCTCTCTCTCTCGTCAACACTTTCATAAAACTGTATTTTTATTGTTGGATGTTGCAGTGATAAATAAGTTTGGTAGTATCCAACAACATGAGGTAGAAACAGAGTCGACTTTGCAACTTATTGTTGGCATTATTGTCGCTGTGGATGTAAAATGATGATGGTATAGTACTTCGTAATTATCTCTCATCAACAAAAAAAACAAAAAACAATTCCATAGGCCGCTGGAAAGTTGAGTTTAGTTACTCACCTCATAATCAGACGTACCCGAAGCATCTTTGAGGCGTATGTACATCAGTAACTCCAAATCTCAATGTATATAATATAGAATAGTAAGAAAGTAAAGAGCCCCGTCACGCCAAGTGGCGTATAGGGAATATGGTGTTAGTGACCATCACTTTTACAGAGCTTCGGGTAATGATTGTTAAGGTAATGTGGTCGGTATTACGCCTGTGCCGCTTTACTTTCCCAGAAAAAAATTTCGGTACCCATTAAAGGCTGGGTGAACCCTGAAGCCGTCGGTTGGGATCGAACCCTACCTCTTGTCCTTTGTAGTCCACTGAGCTATCGCGGCTTCATATAATATAGAATACCTAGTCTCATTAGTATCAATTATCTGATCTTATTACTATTAACATAGAATACCTAGTCTTCCTGGTATCGAAAACCTTCACACGTTAGTGTCAAATAGCTAATTACAAGTGTCAAATAGCTAATCTTACAAGTGTCAAATAGCTAATCTTACAAGTGTCAAATAGCTAATCTTACAAGTGTCAAATAGCTAATCTTACAAGTGTCAAATAGCTAATCTTACAAGTGTCAAATAGCTAATCTTACAAGTGTCAAATAGGCAATCTTACAAGTGTCAATAAGCTAATCTTACAAGTGTCAAATAGCTAATCTTACAGGTGTCAAATAGCTAATGTTACAAGTGTCAAATAGCTAATGTTACAAGTGTCAAATAGCTAATCTTGCATGTGTCAAATAGCTAATCTTACAAGTGTCAAATAGCTAATCTTACAGGTGTCAAATAGCTAATCTTACAAGTGTCAAATAGCTAATCTTACAAGTGTCAAATAGCTAATCTTACATGTGTCAAATAGCTAATCTTACAAGTGTCAAATAGCTAATCTTACATGTGTCAAATAGCTAATCTTACAAGTGTCAAATAGCTAATCTTACAAGTGTTAAATAGCTAATCTTACAAGTGTCAAATAGCTAATCTTACAAGTGTCAAATAGCTAATCTTACAAGTGTCAAATAGCTAATCTTACAAGTGTCAAATAGCTAATCTTACAAGTGTCAAATAGCTAATCTTACAAGCGTCAAATAGCTAATCTTACTGGTGTCAAATAGCTAATCTTACAGGTGTCAAATAGCTAATCTTACAAGTGTCAAATAGCTAATCTTACAAGTGTCAAATAGCTAATCTTACATGTGTCAAACAGCTAATCTTACTGGTGTCAAAAAGCTAATCTTACAAGTGTCAAATAGCTAATCTTACTGGTGTCAAATAGCTAATCTTACAGGTGTCAAATAGTTAATCTTACAAGTGTCAAATAGCTAATCTTACAAGTGTCAAATAGCTACTCTTACTGGCGTCAAATAGCTAATCTTACATGTGTCAAATAGCTAATCTTACAAGTGTCAAATAGCAAATCTTACAAGTGTCAAATAGCTAATCTTACAGGTGTCAAATAGTTAATCTAACAGGTGTCAAATAGCTAATCTTACTGGTGTCAAATAGCTAATCTTACTGGTGTCAAATATCTAATCTTACTGGTGTCAAACAGCTAATCTTACTGGTGTCAAATAGCTAATCTTACAAGTGTCAAATAGCTAATCTTACAAGTGTCAAATAGCTAATCTTACTGGTGTCAAATAGCTAATCTTACAGGTGTCAAATAGTTAATCTTACAAGTGTCAAATAGCTAATCTTACAAGTGTCAAATAGCTAATCTTACTGGCGTCAAATAGCTAATCTTACATGTGTCAAATAGCTAATTTTACAAGTGTCAAATAGCAAATCTTACAAGTGTCAAATAGCTAATCTTACAAGTGTCAAATAGCTAATCTTACAAGTGCCAAATAGCTAATCTTACAAGTGTCAAATAGCTAATCTTACAAGTGTCAAATAGGCAATCTTACAAGTGTCAATAAGCTAATCTTACAAGTGTCAAATAGCTAATCTTACAGGTGTCAAATAGCTAATGTTACAAGTGTCAAATAGCTAATGTTACAAGTGTCAAATAGCTAATCTTGCATGTGTCAAATAGCTAATCTTACAAGTGTCAAATAGCTAATCTTACAGGTGTCAAATAGCTAATCTTACAAGTGTCAAATAGCTAATCTTACAAGTGTCAAATAGCTAATCTTACATGTGTCAAATAGCTAATCTTACAAGTGTCAAATAGCTAATCTTACATGTGTCAAATAGCTAATCTTACAAGTGTCAAATAGCTAATCTTACAAGTGTCAAATAGCTAATGTTACAAGTGTCAAATAGCTAATATTACTGGTGTCAAATAGCTAATCTTACAAGTGTCAAATAGCTAATCTTACAAGTGTCAAATAGCTAATCTTACAAGTGTCAAATAGCTAATCTTACAAGCGTCAAATAGCTAATCTTACTGGTGTCAAATAGCTAATCTTACTGATGTCAAATAGCTAATCTTACAAGTGTCAAATAGCTAATCTTACAAGTGTGAAATAGCTAACCTTACATGTGTCAAACAGCTAATCTTACTGGTGTCAAATAGCTAATCTTACAAGTGTCAAATAGCTAATCTTACAAGTGTCAAATAGCTAATCTTACTGGTGTCAAATAGCTAATCTTACAGGTGTCAAATAGTTAATCTTACAAGTGTCAAATAGCTAATCTTACAAGTGTCAACTAGCTAATCTTACTGGTGTCAAATAGCTAATCTTACTGGTGTCAAATATCTAATCTTACTGGTGTCAAACAGCTAATCTTACTGGTGTCAAATAGCTAATCTTACAAGTGTCAAATAGCTAATCTTACAAGTGTCAAATAGCTAATCTTACTGGTGTCAAATAGCTAATCTTACAGGTGTCAAATAGTTAATCTTACAAGTGTCAAATAGCTAATCTTACAAGTGTCAAATAGCTAATCTTACTGGCGTCAAATAGCTAATCTTACCTGTGTCAAATAGCTAATTTTACAAGTGTCAAATAGCAAATCTTACAAGTGTCAAATAGCTAATCTTACAAGTGTCAAATAGCTAATCTTACAAGTGTCAAATAGCTAATCTTACAAGTGTCAAATAGCTAATCTTACTGGTGTCAAATAGCTAATCTTACTGGTGTCAAATAGCTAATCTTACAAGTGTCAAATAGCTAATCTTACAAGTGTGTAATAGCTAATCTTACATGTGTCAAACAGCTAATCGTACTGGTGTCAAATAGCTAATCTTACAAGTGTCAAATAGCTAATGTTACAAGTGTCAAATAGCTAATCTTACTGGTGTCAAATAGCTAATCTTACAAGTGTCAAATAGCTAATCTTACAAGTGTCAAATAGCTAATCTTACTGGTGTCAAATAGCTAATCTTACAGGTGTCAAATAGTTAATCTTACAAGTGTCAAATAGCTAATCTTACAAGTGTCAAATAGCTAATCTTACTGGCGTCAAATAGCTAATCTTACATGTGTCAAATAGCTAATCTTACATGTGTCAAATAGCTAATCTTACAGGTGTCAAATAGTTAATCTTAGAAGTGTCAAATAGCTAATCTTACTGGTGTCTAATAGCTAGTCTTACTGGTGTCCAATAGCTAGTCTTACTGGTGTCTAATAGCTAATCTTACTGGTGTCCAATAGCTAATCTTACTGGTGTCTAATAGCTAGTCTTACTGGTGTCCAATAGCTAGTCTTACTGGTGTCCAATAGCTAGTCTTACTGGTTTCCAATAGCTAATCTTACTGGTGTCCAATAGCTAATCTTACTGGTGTCTAATAGCTAGTCTTACTGGTGTCCAATAGCTAGTCTTACTGGTGTCTAATAGCTAGTTTTAATGGTATCTAATAGCTAATCTTACTGGTGTCTAATAGCTAATCTTACTGGTGTCTAATAGCTAATCTTACTTGTGTCTAATATCTAATTCTACTGGTGTATAATAGCTAATCTTACTTGTGTCTAATATCTAATCTTACTGGTGTATAATAGCTTATCTTACTTGTGTCTAATAGCTAGTCTTACTGGTGTCCAATAGCTAGTCTTACTGGTGTCTAATAGCTAGTCTTACTGGTGTCTAATAGCTAGTCTTACTGGTGTATAATAGCTAGTCTTACTGGTGTCAAATAGCTAGTCTTACTGGTGTCTAATAGCTAATCTTACTGGTGTCTAATAGCTAATCTTACTGGTGTCTAATAGCTAATCTTACTGGTGTCTAATAGCTAGTCTTACTGGTGTCCAATATCTAGTCTTACTGGTGTCTAATAGCTAATCTTACTGGTGTCCAATAGCTAATCTTACTGGTGTCTAATAGCTAGTCTTACTGGTGTCCAATAGCTAGTCTTACTGGTGTCTAATAGCTAATCTTACTGGTGTCCAATAGCTAATCTTACTGGTGTCTAATAGCTAGTCTTACTGGTGTCCAATAGCTAATCTTACTGGTGTCTAATAGCTAGTCTTACTGGTGTCCAATAGCTAGTCTTACTGGTGTCTAATAGCTAGTCTTACTGGTGTCTAATAGCTAATCTTACTGGTGTAATAGCTAATCTTACTGGTGTCTAATAGCTAATATTACTGGTGTCTAATATCTAATCTTACTGGTGTATAATAGCTAATCTTACTTGTGTCTAATATCTAATCTTACTGGTGTATAATAGCTAATCTTACTTGTGTCTAATATCTAATCTTAGTGGTGTCTAATAGCTAATCTTACTGGTGTCTAATAGCTAATCTTACTTGTGTCTAATATCTAATCTTACTGGTGTATAATAGCTAATCTTATTCGTGTCTAATAGCTAGTCTTACTAGTGTATAATAGCTAATCTTACTGGTGTATAATAGCTAATCTTACTAGTGTCAATAGCTAGTCTTACTGGTGTCTAATAGCTAGTCTTACTGTATGGAATACCTAGTCTTGTTTGTATTGAATACCGGCTTTTTTGGTATTAAATACTTAATCTTATTGGCGCTGAATACCTAGTCTTACTGGAATTAAAGGATTGAAAGAAGTACACATAAAAGATTTATTTGCAATCTCAAATAGTGTACTGTGTACCATTGTCAGGGCCAAACATAAAAATAAAATAACTCTGCTGCTATATATTTAACAAAATATAGACAAAATAGGTTTAAAACATTACCCTTCAGTGAAACTTGCCAGTGCTAATGAGTTCATACTCTCTACTTAGAGCTCAAGAATGAGATCGGAACACTAATTGCTCGAGTATAGCAATAATGGTCTTTAGAAAGATAAAACTGAGCATTTATCCCTAAGAATAAATGTGTTTTTATCTCTTTCTTAAGAGGACACTTCAGTTTATCTCATCGTCGTCACTACATATATCACTTGTCTATCCATTGCCCCTACTCATTCAGTTTATCTCATCGCCGTCACTACATATATCGCTTGTCTATCCATTGCCCCTACTCATTCAGTTTATCTCATCGCCGTCACTACATATATCGCTTGTCTATCCATTGCCCCTACTCATTCAGTTTATCTCATCGCCGTCACTACATATATCGCTTGTCTATTCATTGCCCCTGCTCCTTCAGTTTCATTAACAGTTAACTATATGTGACTTATTCAAAGTTATTTTTTTTCACTCATTCTAAACTCTTATCTCCGCCTCTCCCACCAACATACACTCTTATCTCTGCCTCTCCCACCAACATATGCTCTTATCTCCGCCTCTCCCACCAACATACACTTGTATCTCCTCCTCTCCCACCAACATACACTTTATTTCCGCCTCTCCCACCAACATATACTCTTATCCCCTGCCTCTGCCACAAGCATACACTCCTATCCCCGCCTATCCCACCAACATACACTCTTATCTCCGCCTATCCCACCAACATACACTCTTATCTCCGCCTCTCCCACCAACATACACTCCTATCCCCGCCTCTCCCGCCAATATACACTTTTATCCCTTCAAAATTCCGACCCCACTGGACCACTTCACCCTCTACGATATTCCCTCGCTCCTTCGAGACCTCGTTCAGTCATCGCTGTTTCTATACAAGATCCATCGGTCCAGACGAAATAAAGTGTTGCGTTAAGAGCTAATCTGATTAGGTTAAAGTGGAAGTTACTCGCAAACAAGAACTCTCCAAACCGACGGTAATTAATGTAACCTAATTTAGATCGTTAATAATTAACAAAGCGACTTTGACATCTGTTTCATCCAAATTTGAAAACTTTTCCTGTCTCTTTTCTCTCCACCATTTTTGCTTTATACAGGGTGTTTATAAAGTCTCACTACACTTGGTATCTAGGTCAATTTGAAAAAAAAATGTTTATGACGTCATCACAATATGTGCTCCCACTGTCAATGAAATTTGTTGAATAAGTTTATTGCTACTGGAAATGTGGAAGATGCTCCACGATCTGGTAGGCCTGCTGTGAATGATGAAATATGTTTAGGTATCCAAGACAGAATCCTTAAAAGTCCAGACAAGTCATTAAGAAAACTGTCGCAACAAGTGAACTTACCATTGAGCACATATTGTGATGACGTCATAAACATTTTTTTTCAAATTGACCTAGATACCAAGTGTAGTGAGACTTTATAAACACCCTATACTACTGTATTTTTGTTTAATCTTTCGTCAACAAATTATTATCCCGTTTTGCCCATACTTATTTCTCCTATTTCTTTTTTTTTATTATCTTTACTTAACACTTAGAGATCTTCTCTCTTCATATCATTGATCATCTTTATCTTTTTCCTTTCTATCTAATTTAACCCGTACAGTTTGTTAACATTCATCATCATCAAAGAGTGCCGTCTCCGCATCGAAGGTTGGCTACCATGGAGCGCCATTCCACTCTGTCTCTTGCTTTGATAGTGCAGGTTGTCATAGCCTGATTTGTCCATCTTTTTATGTCACTAGTCCATCTTAGTCTTGGTCTGTCTCCTTTACTTTTATTTTCACTTCCAAGATTACTTTTAGTAGGCTGCTGTGTCTTTTAACATGCCCCCAAAATATCATCTGTCTTGTTTGAATTGCCACGAATGATGAAATAACGTGTTTTGGAGTGTACATGTGTGACGTTTGGCGTCTTGACAGACAGTTGGTAGCAAGCAATCATGATTAAGTCAGTATTTTGGTACAAATGTTAGTGTCTTATGTTTGATGCTGCAAAAATCTCATTTGTCTTGTTCTAATTGTATTTAGTAGTTTCTTTTCCTTGTTAGTTGTTTGAAGACGTCATTGTTTGTTTTCTTTTCTTTCCATCAAATTCTTCCTAATGTTCCATAAATCCACATTTCAAAGGCTTCATTTTCAGTTCTGTTTTCTTGTCTAATGTCCATGTTTCTGCACCATACAGGAATGTTGAGAAGATATAACATTTTGTTATTCTTAGTTTTTGCCATGGTGTTATTTGTTTTGATGTTAGTGTATTTTTCATGCATGGCATTGAATTTACTTTTTTGCCATTCCTATTCTTTTGTTTATTTCAGTTTTACATTTACCATCACTGGTTATAGTATTCCAAGTTTTTAACATTACCTGCCATATTTCTCTTACTTATCTAATTTTTCTTAAAGTACTTAATCTCTTTTCTTCATCCCTAAGTATATTTATCCTTTTCCTCAATTATTTGACATTAAAAAAAATAAATAAATCTTCTCTGTTTTCTCCGTTATGCTCCAACACATTATTTAACTTGGCTCTTACACACATTATTTAACTTGGCTCTTACACACATTATTTAACTTGGCTCTTACACACATTATTTAACTTGGCTCTTACACACATTATTTAACTTGGCTCTTACACACATTATTTAACTTGGCTCTTACACACATTATTTAACTTGGCTCTTACACACATTATTTAACTTGGCTCTTACACACATCAAGTGAAGGTCAAGTAAAAGGTGAAGTACGAGACTTGAATCGGCGTCTTAGCACTCGAGTTTTCACTCATATGTGCTCGACCGCCTATCCAGAAGTGTTCGGAGACTTCTGGATAGTGTCGCTTCAAGCATCGAAACTCACAATGCGAGGCGGCATTCCTGATCTTCCCAGAGTACTATCCTGCTACCCATTTCTGCCAGCGACTGGGTCGACCACGGGGTATTTTTTTTTTTCCAACCACGAGTACAATTCACACTGCTCCCAGCGGGAATCGAACACGGGTTGTCTGAACGTCGGTAGTCCAGTCGGGTGGTTTTCCCAAGTAGGCTACCGAAGCAGCGCCCCCTCCCCTTTCGCCCCATCCCACACACATATATGTATAAATAAGAAAAGGCAACAGAAGACAGTCAACATTTGTACAACGAATTCACAGATCTAGAAGAAGCATTCAATCCGGTCAAAAGAGAACGACTATGGGAGATACAAACAACATACCGAGTAAGTCAAGATCTAACAGAGAACAACTATGGGAGATACAAACAACATACCGAGTAAGTCAAGATCTAACAGAGAACAACTATGGGAGATACAAACAACATACCGAGTAAGTCAAGATCTAACAGAGAACAACTATGGGAGATACAAACAACATACCGAGTAAGTCAAGATCTAACAGAGAACAACTATGGGAGATACAAACAACATACCGAGTAAGTCAAGATCTAACAGAGAACAACTATGGAAGATACAAACAACATACCGAGTAAGTCAAGATCTAACAGAGAAAAACTATGGGAGATACAAACAACATACGAATTAAACCAAAATCTAAGAGAGAACGACTATGGGAGATGCTAACAACATACGAATTAAACCAACAACTATGGGAGATGCTAACAACATACAGAGTAAGCCAACGTCTAACCAAACTATGTAAATGTCTCTACACCAACAGCCACTGCACAGTCAGAACAGCTTTATAGATCACTTCGAAGTAAGAACAGAAGTAAGACAGGGGTGCATACTGTCTCCCCTATTGTTTATTAACTAAATTGGCTACATGTGTAAGTTAGCGAACCTATCCGAGACAGAGGAGTTAAATGAGCTTCTCTTTACGGACGACTAGTCACTAACATATGGACAAATTAAAGATCAACAAGAACAACTGAAAAGACTTAACAACATAGGCACCCAATACAACGAGAACATATACACCAGCAAGATAGGAGTCAGGAACATTGCAAATGAAAAAATATAACATAAAAAAGTGGAGAAATTCACATATCTAGGAAGTCTAGTGTCAAACGACAATTCACAAACAGCAGAAATAAGTCCTTGAATCTTGAACGAGACACAAGAAAAGTGTGGAAGCTTGTAAAACAGCTGAATGATGAGGGTACAGAAAGGAACACCAAAATTACACTGAAGAAGGATGGAAACATTCTAACAGGTAAACATGCAGCAAATTACTTTGCAGACTCCTTTGCAAATGACAATAATATTGAAATTAGCCTAGAAAAACGACAAGAGACCCGTCTAAAACAACAAAATGCAAGACAAGAAGAGACCACACATGAAGTCATGGAAACACCCATTACACAAAGAGAGCTAGAGCTGGCAATATCCAAATTAAAAATGAAAAAGTCACCAGGCAATGATGGAGTGTCCAATGAAATGATTAAGAACTTGGGAACTGCAGCTAAAGCAAAACTACTGCAGATCTACAACATTTGCTTGATCACAGGTAGAGTGCCACAGGCATGGAGAGAAGCAATTATGATACCATTACTAAAGCCAGGAAAAGATAGTTCAATGACATCCAGCTATAGACCAATCAGCCTTACAAGCTGTTTGTGTAAAACAATGGAACGTATAATCAATCTCAGACTGCAGTGGTACCTGGAAAGTGAAAATCTCCTTGTCCCACAACAAGCAGGCTTTAGACAGTGTTACTCTACCGAAGATCAAGCAACCTATCTTTCCCAGGAAATTGAAGATGCGTTTCAAGAAAAGAAACTGGTACTAGCAGCATGGATAGACCTAAAGAAAGCATTTGATAAGGTATGGAAGGAAGGGCTTTTGAAGAAACTGAGAAATTATGGAGTAAATGGCAGGATGTACAAATGGGTCAAAGCATACCTGCATAACAGGAGAGCCAGAGTGCAACTGGATGGTCTTAAGAGTAAGAAGGTCTTATTGCGACAGGGCGTTCCACAGGGAGGGGTACTATCTCCAACACTTTTTCTGATCTACATCAATGACCTAGTTACTGAACTACCACATGGCATCAAAGTGGCAATGTATGCAGATGACTTGGTAATGTGGTGCACAGAGGAGTATGCAACAGTGGCCTCCAAATTGCTACAAAGAGCTATGAATGCACTGAATTCATGGACAAATAGATGGTGTATCAGCATCAATACAGACAAATGCAGTACTACACTTTTCACACTCTCCCCAAAACAAAAAGCAGGAGCCATCTACATAAACAATGAGCCTGTGAAAGAAGACATACAAGCTACATATCTCGGAGTTACATTTGATAACAAACTATCTTGGAAACAGCAGATAAATAAGGCAACCCAAAAAGCAAGGAGAAAATTGGCTATTCTAAGAAAGTTGTGTGGAACCACATGGGGTGCGAGTGGGAAAATACTCAGTAAAGTTTACCAACAGAGTATACGCCCACATTTAGAATATGGATCATCCGCATGGTGCTCAGCATCAAACACCACATTGCAAGAACTGGATAAAGTACAAAACCAGGCACTTAGGGTCATCACAGGAGCAATGAAATCAACACCAATATTGGAGATGGAGAAATTGTGGAGGATACCAGCACTGAGAGAACGGAGAGACACAAAGGTGCTGATACAGGCAGAAAAATTTGTATGCATGCCGAGACATCCAATGAAGGACAGATTCCAAAATCTTGCATTGGGACGACTTAAGAGAAGCAGCTTTATCCACCAAGCCAAGCGTATTAGTAGACAAACACCAGACATGCCAAGAGTTGTTAAACCCCTTCTGCCCATACCAGAACAGACTCCCTGGACAGATGAATCAGGATTATCAGTTCAAATACGGACAGAAGTGAAAGGAATAGTTGACAAAGAGGAACAAAATAGTCTACAGCGAAAAACAATAGCTCTCAGTTTCCTGGATGAAGAATACCCACAAGACCTATGGATTCGTGTGTACACAGATGGATCAGCACAGAATGCAGTAAAGAATGGGGGAGCAGGTGCATATATAGAGTACCCAAATAACACTAGGGATATGGATAAAATAGCAACAGGGAAATATTGTCACAATTATGATGCAGAAATACAAGCAATAAAGTTGGCAATAGAAAAACTGCTGAACAGTAATCTTAGCCCACAGCCTGTAGTGTTTTTGACAGATGCAAGATCAGTACTCCAGGCACTACAATCCAGAAAATTACCACATCTGCAGACCTTATTGACTGAACTCTGCAAGCACCACAGGGTTGCTCTGCAGTGGATCCCGTCTCACTGTGGAATACCAGGAAATGAGAAAGCAGATCAGTTGGCAAAGGAAGGTTCAACAGGCACACAACTAGATACACCAGTTACATACCATCATAAGAAACAGATAATCAAATCAATCAGAGGACCACAAGCCCCAATCAGGATGCCTTTCATAATATGAATAGATATGAACAAGTTATCATTATACGCCTAAGAACAGGACACAATCGACTCCATAGTCACATGTATACAAAATTCAAGATCGGCACATCAACTACTTGTACATGTGGACAGGCACCCCAGACTGCTGAACACATACTTCAAGACTGCACTGAATATAGTAGACTGAGGAAAATCCATTGGCCCATAGATACAACACTACAGACAAAACTATATGGGCCACTGCAAGAATTACAAAAGACAGTAAAATTTATACAGGAAACGACATTGCAGATATAGACAATACTTCAGGCGAACGAAAGATAGACAGCAGAAATAGACTCAAGATACAACAAAGCTTGTCAAATCACTTGACTGCTATCACCATTATTGTCCAACGAGGGAAATAACTCTATAGGCAAAACGGGCACTCTGCAACATATACTTCATCCCAACATTGTGCTACTAATACTTGGACAATATGGCAATGAGAAAAATAGCCTCTACAGACATGAAATGTGTTAGACACATGACAGGAGATAGCCTGAGAGATAATTTCAGAAATGAAGATAGAAGCTAGAAAGAACCCCCGTCATAGAATACAAAAAGAAACAGCAGATAAAAGCTTTGGCCACGAGATAGACAGAAGTATAAAAAACTCAACGCAGCGAGCCTTCAATAAACGCTACGAGAACATCAGACCACGAAAAAGATGGACTGATGAAATATTAGAAACACTAGGAAACATAACAGCAGCAGAGACCTACAGAAGAGCAAAAGATGGACTGATGAAATATTAGAAACACTAGGATACATAACAGCAGCAGAGACCTACAGAAGAGTAAAAGATGGACTGATGAAATATTAGAAACAATAGGAAACATAACAGCAGCAGAGGCCAACAGAAGAGCAAAATATGGACTGATGAAATATTAGAAACAATAGGAAAGATAACAGCAGCAGAGGTCAACAGAAAAGCAAACGATGGACTGATGAAATATTAGAAACACTAGGAAACATAACAGCAGCAGAGACCAATAGAAGAGCAAAAGATGGACTGATGAAATATTAGAAACAATAGGAAACATAACAGCAGCAGAGGCTAACAGAAGAGCAAAAGATGGACTGATGAAATATTAGAAACAATAGGAAACATAACAGCAGCAGAGGCCAACAGAAGAGCAAAAGATGGACTGATGAAATATTTGAAACACTAGGAAACATAACAGCAGCAGAGGCCAACAGAAGAGCAAAAGATGGACTGATGAAATATTTGAAACACTAGGAAACATAACAGCAGCAGAGGCCAACAGAAGAGCAAAAGGACGCAAATTACATCTCCCATCAAGCTGAAAGGCAAATGAAAAAGGAAAGAAGAAGAAAAATATATATAGCAAGACGAAAAGCAAACGCGAAAGAACACACAAAAGGAAACAACTTTGAGACGGAGACAGGCAGAAGTGAATGACTTAGACCATATACTATGGGCATTCATATAGGACATATAGTAGGTAGCTCGAGAATTAAAACGCACAATTGACTGGGGTGTAGAAGAGAAACTGTAGACCGAGGGGTGCGAGAGAGAATGTTTGACGGTGATATCCGAGATAACGATGTGGCAGAAAGGCTTTAATATAACAGCTTAGTCTACACAATAGTCAACAAACGTTTAAGAATCTCTTCAAGATTAATTTAATTAATTTGGTTTTTTTAATTTTCACGTCTTTGGACACATATTTTTTTACAATTTAATTTAGTTGGTTTTAACTTTCACGTCTTTGGACACATATTTTTTTACAATTTAATTAATTTGGTTTTTTAAGCTTCAAATCATGGCGCAGATCATTCTTTGGTTTACATTAGCGCCTTCTGAGATGAGATGCCCGCCTTCCTGCGCAGCTACAAATTAACGTCAGTGAGAACGCAGACTGCCTGACAAAAATATATATTTAAAAAGAGGTATAAATGTCAACATGAACAGACAAAAGAAACGTGAAACTTTCTAGCACATATCAAATTGTATTTGTGCAAGCATGTCCGAGCGTGCCACATGATGCTTCCTTGTGTTCACTCGATGGCTACAGGAATACACCTCATCGTCAACCATCCTTAAAAGAACGTCTAATGGTGTAGATGCGTTGTGTTGCATGTTTTTTTTGCGCCTTTCGTCCCAACATATCCGATTTCAGCACGTTATTTTAGAGTACCAGTTTATCTTCCCTATTCGATCAGTACTCGCCTGGCCAGACTAGACAGATTGGTCTGTTTCTGGAGGCACTATGATGAGGTGGAGTATGGTCTGGATGATTCAAGTTCACCGATCCTTATGCAAGCCATCAGCTGTGAGTCGCTGACAGCTTCCAGCTCTGCTGCTGTCGACGCGCTACATACACAATAAATTAATTTGTTCGCATGTATTTGTATACAGGGACTAAGTATGTGTGTAGATAAGCAGTGAGTCGCTAAAAGAACATAGATTGTAGACAATAATTTAAGACATGTACTCAGATTATACTCTGTGTGTGCTTTCAAAACATATGCTAAAAAGCGACTGGACACCCAGTAGATAAATTTGTCTGAAGTGCATTGATACCAATAATTACAAGTGAATCTTTGTTCCGGCTGGTATACAATAACGTCAGTTTCATCAATCTTTGTTCCGGCTGGTATACAATAACACCAGTTTCATCAATCTTTGTTCCGGCTGGTATACAATAACACCAGTTTCATCAATCTTTGTTCCGCTGTGTTTTCTATCAGTTTCACGGGTGATCTCTGTAACTCCCCAACATCAGACTGTCCAGTAGCTTCTCCCTGTGGTCTCCTGTGTATGTCTTTCTCTGTACGTCCACATCATCTGACTGTCCAGTAGCTTCTCCCTGTGGTCTCGTGTGCATCTCTTTCTCTGTATTTTTCATGTGGGGACTGTGTTGTTCGAGTACTCTCCCCTCGCATACATCGATGTCGTTGATGACCACGAAGTTATCATATTCTGTTAAAATTGGTTCGGAAATAGCCGATAGTGCCAGTATTAGCCAAAGTGTCTACTGTCATGAGGATATGCTTAGTTTAGCTTAGTTTAGTTTAGTTTAGTTTAGTTTAGTTTAGTTTAGTTTAGTTTAATTTAATTTAATTTAGTTTAGTTTAGTTTAGTTTAGTTTAGTTTAGTTTAGTTTAGTTTAGTTTAATTTAGTTTAGTTTAGTTTAGTTTAGTTTAGTTTTGTTTAGCCGACAGGTCATCCTCATTGCTCATCGACAAGGTCATATAAATATATAATATCCAACGGTCTCATCTGCGATAACACCAATGAGAAAGATGCAATCATCTGTACAGACGGATCTGTAAGATGACACCAAAGAAGTGCATGGGTATTTACAGCACGCTCGGCAGGCAGAATAGTAAAAGAAGACAGTGGTGCGTACGTCATGACCACGAGTAGCATGACAATGGAGGTGATGGCAGTGACCAAGGCATTCAAATGGTTAGAGTCACAAGACTACACCCACGCATGTATACTGAGTGATTCGATGAGCATGATAAAAAAAGTGGAGGCGGGCTCTGTATGTATGCAATGTGTAGAGTCATTGCAGAAGTCCAAAATACGTAAGGTCACCTTTGTCTATGTCCTTGGACATGTGGGAGTACGGGGAATTGAAAGAGCGGACAGGCTGGCTAGCTGCGCTGTCGTTGAGGACGGGCAACCACTGGATCGGGCGGACATCATCAATGCCCTCCGAGATGTGGGAAGAGCACAGGACTTCGACAAACACAGATCCACGCCACTTCTTCGGATGATGGAAATGGGAGTTAAGTTGGGCACAGCCAGAAATGAGAAACTTTGTGGCCGTGTAAGAAGACTTATCAACCAACATAGAACTGGAGTCGTCAGTCGCTGGACACTGCGGGACTTGCTGAGGAGGGGATTTGAGCACCTATGGACATGTTCGGAGTGCAATAATGATGACCCGCTAATAACCCAATAACTCCATATCATATCCGTGATAAAGGGGCAATGTATCAGCATAAACCCGCATATGTTTTTTAGTGAACAAGCTTTATTTTATATTTTCACACGCATCGGTTTCTTCCTCCTAATTTCTGGACTCTTTGTGACTAGTTATCACCTTCACAGTTATATTTTTATTCCGTTATACCTGGTCAGTTCGAGGCACCCCAGTATTCAAATCCCGTATCTCTAGCTTTGGCCTTAATTCTTTCCTTATCTGTATCTCTAGATTACTGAAACAGAGTGACCTTTTTGAGAATATTATAGTAGGAACAGAGATATTCGCCAGACACACACAGACGGTCTAACAGACGAATCTGCTAGTTAGTCATCATGTGCCATACCGTTGGCGTAGGCGATCATGTTCATCCACAATCTTCTATCCACCGTGCATCGCATCAGTTCTGTTGTCGACTGTTTACCATGCCATGACACCAAGCTATCTAGTATTTTCTTTCTTTGTCGTCCGCGATATCTCTTTCCCTGTATTATTCCTGTTGTAACTAAGTATTTCAACTTTCCTCTTCTCATGATGTGCCCGAAAAATGTTGATTGTTTTTTTCTGATGTTTTTAGGAGCTCCTTTTTTGTATTGGCCTCTTTGAGAATTTCTCATTGGTCTTTTTAGCTGTCCAGGGAACTTTCAACATTTTTCTGAGAAATTCCATCGCTGTTGCACCTAATCTTCTTTTCATTTGTTAGTTTACTGTCCATGATTCGCTTCCATGGATCAGAATTGGAGAACTTAGTAACGAGCTAAAATGTAATGCAGCCGTCAAGCACACTTTGACTCTGAAATTTTCCATTCCACGACGAGAGCTGTAAAAAAAAAAAAAGTACCTCCGTCACGCCAAGTGGCGTATAGGGAATATGGTGTTAGTGACCATATATTTTTCAGACCTTCGGCACATGATTTTTGAGGTAATGTAGTGGGTATTACGCCTGTGCCTCTTTACTTTCCCAGAAAAAATCCCGTACCCATTAAAGGCAGGGTGAACCCGGAACCCGTCGGTTGGGATCGAACCCTACCTTTTGTCCTTCGTTGTCCAGTTCACTAACCACTGAATGACGAGAGCTGTAGTCGTTGGTAATTCACGGACAGAGAAATAGTACACCCAGGACCGTCCGCTTGATGTGACCGGTGTTCTCCAACAAAGACGTCAATGCTATTCTGGTGTGTTAGGTAGAATATCACAGAAGAAATGATTGTCCCTATTAGCACCCGACAAACGGGATACTCGATCTCTCCCAGTCCACTAGGTAACGGTAGCCCAGCAATAGTTGCTCGTGAGAGTCACAAACGTATGAAAGTTGTTGAGAGATTGAGATCTTACTAAAGAGTCATATAGTTGGCTAGGTAGACCCATAGCTGGAGAGAGAGAGAGAGAGAGAGAGAGTCACAAACGTATGAAAGTTGTTGAAAGATTGAGATCTTACTAAAGAGTCATATAGTTGGCTAGGCAGACCCATAGCTGCAGAGAGAGAGAGAGAGAGAGAGAGAGAGAGAGAGAGTCACAAACGTATGAAAGTTGTTGAGAGATTGAGATCTTACTAAAGAGTCATATAGTTGGCTAGGTAGACCCATAGCTGGAGAGAGAGAGAGAGAGAGAGAGAGTCACAAACGTTTGAAAGTTGTTGAGAGATTGAGATCTTACTAAAGAGTCATATAGTTGGCTAGGCAGACCCATAGCTGCAGAGAGAGAGAGAGAGTCACAAACGTTTGAAAGTTGTTGAAAGATTGAGATCTTACTAAAGAGTTACATAGTTGGCTAGGCAGACCCGTAGCTGGAGAGAGAGAGAGAGAGAGTCACAAACGTTTGAAAGTTGTTGAAAGATTGAGATCTTACTAAAGAGTTACATAGTTGGCTAGGCAGACCCGTAGCTGGAGAGAGAGAGAGAGAGAGTCACAAACGTTTGAAAGTTTAGAAAATTGAGTTCTTACTTAAGATGTTAATAGTCGGCTAGGCAGACAGAAAGTTGGAGAGAGAGAGAGAGAGAGAGAGAGAGAGAGAGAGCCACAAATGTTTGAAAATTGTAGAAAGATTGATTTCTTACTTAAGAGTCACATAGTTGGCTAGGCAGCCTATCAGCTCGTAACGCGGAGTTGAGTCAGAGAGTTGTCGTGAAGACAAATTGAGCCACTTTTGCCATTCCCACTGTTATCAGTCAAAGACCTTTAAACGCCATATTGGAACATAGGCCACTGACGAAACCTCTCCATTCCGTTTCTATTTTGAACGATTTCTCTCCAGTCTAGGTTATTGTTCCTGGGGTTTTCCATGACTTCTCTCCAGTCTAGGTTATTGTTCCTGGGGTTTTCCATGACTTCTCTCCAGTCTAGGTTATTGTTCCAGGGGTTTTCCATGACTTCTCTCCAGTCTAGGTTATTGTTCCTGGGGTTTTCCATGACTTCTCTCCAGTCTAGGTTATTGTTCCTGGGGTTTTCCATGACTTCTCTCCAGTCTAGGTTATTGTTCCTGAGGGTTTCCGTGACTTCTCTTCTACATTCATTCCTGGACCTTCTTGACCGTTCTCTTGCCCTGTTGGTTTCAAGACTGTCCCCATATTGCTATGTTGGCCTAATGATTTCTTAGTGTATCACTTTCTATTCATAATCTGATACTCGATCGACCCTGTTTTGTTCTTTCCAAGATAAATTTATTTCTGAATGTGCCATATCATTCAGACGGGTGTGTATCATTCAATCTATAATATGTCGAGCTCCAAACCAGAAGAAGGCAGGCTCGAATCTTGGTAGCGTTAAAAGTTGTTCCTGTCGGTGTGAAATACGAAAACTCATGGAACACCTCACGGTGATTGCACTGGACAAGCAGTCTACAGTCCTTTTTTTTTCCTGCGCCCCCCCCCCCCCCCCACACCGGCATATCCCAGTAATGAGAAAATGCTGTAAAGATAGTGTTTTTTTTATTTAGTCAGCCATTATTCGTTCATAAATTTGTGAACAGTGACCTTCAATTTGCTCTGAAACTATTTGACGAACTCCAGGGAGTTTTTGCATGCGTTCTTAGAATTTCACCGACCTGAATATTTTATAGCACTTAAGTTAAATGGTTGTCTGGGTTTTGGACAAATCTTTTTTTTTTTTAAATATAAGTTCAATAAAATTACAAAATGGCTGCCTTAAATATTTGATTTGAGCAGTAAATCCCATCAATGTTGTCCTCCGGCGAATAAAGGTGTAACCTTGTCACATAAATAAGAGGGCATTTCTCTATTTCTCCAGTGTGTTACCAAGGCACATTATGTGGGAAGTAAAGAATAGTTACACTGTGACCTTTCAGGCATGTCGCAAGAGGCGACTAAGGAGATTGACCAATGGCTTGAGAAGCTGTCATTGTAAAAAGTATTGTTATGGAAACAGAACCATAGATTTTAGAAGCAGTGATCTCTGCAATATGCGCCATTTTGGCACGCAAAGTTTCTGTTTTTGAGATTGTGGTTCTGTCCTATGTGCCGTCTTCGGTTCGAAAGGACAATTGATAGATAGATAGATAGATAGATAGACAGACAGACAGACAGACAGACAGACAGACAGACAGACAGACAGACAGACAGACAGATAGATATATAGATAGACAGACAGACAGACAAACAGACAGACAGACAGACAGATAAATAGATAGATAGATAGATAGATAGATAGATAGATAGATAGATAGATAGATAGATAGATAGATAGATAGATAGATAGATAGATAGATAGATAGATAGATAGATAGATAGATAGATAGATAGATAGATGGATAGATAGATGGATGGATGGATGGATGGATGGATGGATGGATGGATGGATGGATGGATGGATGGATGGATGGATGGATGGATGGATGGATGGATGGATGGATGGATGGATGGATGGATGGATGGATGGATGGATGGATGGATGGATGGATGGATGGATGGATGGATGGATGGATGGATGGATGGATGGATGGATGGATGGATGGATGGATGGATGGATGGATGGATGGATGGATGGATGGATGGATGGATGGATGGATGGATGGATGGATGGATGGATGGATGGATGGATGGATGGATGGATGGATGGATGGATGGATGGATGGATGGATGGATATATAGTTTTCTCTATTTCTTATATAACTGCTGCTCGGCAACACAGAGAAAGGTAAACATGGGATGACCCCTGGGAAATAATAATCTTCTGTTTTTTAATTGGAACAAATGGTATGAGTGTCATCACCAAAAAAATGCATGTAGTAAACGGACTTCTTTCCCAATGTGACGATTCAATGAGGTTAATAATTGTGAATGGCTGCACAAACAGCAATCCTTCTCATAACCACTAGTATTCTGCTTTTTCCCGGAGCACGTGTGTCTTCACATTTCTTCCAGCACTCAATATTTATCTTTGAGAAGCCATCACGTGTTAAGTCCTTCACATCACACATTTTAAACGTGACTTTCTGTGAGGCCACTTGCCCTTTGACTCTAGTAATAACTCTATTGAGTTAAGGTGCGAATGGTAAGGTGGGAAGCGAAGGGAATTGCGGCCATGTTCTGCAATTATTTTGTCTCTCAGATACATTTTTGTCTTCTTCGTTTGTCTGACAAGCTGCAACAACTCTGGTTTCAACTGGATGGAGACATGTTCCTTTAAAACCCGCGTTATCGATTCATCTTTCATGATTAATGAATTAGGAAACGTATCCTCCCGAGCAACATCATTATGATGTTGATGGATTGCCACGAGTTGATGCGGGCAGGTTGCCCTTTGACTCATAAGATGTGGCGGGTTGTAATGGCTTTCTTGACATTCCCGGCTCTTACTGGAGGGGTTGGATTTCGTCTGTCCCAGGCAATGCTGGGAAACTACTAGTCCAGCCAAGAAGTACTGCAATACTGGGTCCTCTATATCAGTAACAGCCACCACTACGGGGAACACTGCGATCCTAGCTTCTGTTAGCCAGTCTGGTTTGACGCAGACTGTTTCCAGGGGAGACCACGATGAGGTAGAACTGCTAGGTCTTGGTCGGCTAATGGTGCGCCGACCCTGCTATTGTGACCGCAGGTCGCAGGCTCTTATGCTCCCCCCACATTATTATGATAGAATGCATTATCCGTTACCACGCAGGATGACTATCCAGGGTGAGCAGGAGAGCGTTCTCTGTCCAATCCCTGGACATGTGTCCAATCTTGTTAGACGGGTAATCTCATCTGTCTGTAGACTTTGCTTGGACAATAAGTTGTGCGTCTTTGACAAACCCATTCTCCCTTGCTGCCTGCATGTGCAAGTATAGTACGTTGTCCTCTGCTGCTGGGATTTCTTCTTTTGTTGTCTCTGTCAACTGATTGCCATTTTTTCATAAAGGTATAGTGATCATAAACCTACGATTCATCTCAATACGATGTCGTAGTCTTTCATCCGTCACTCCCGAATCTGTGTCATGATCTAGTCCCAGAAGCAACCAATCTTCACAAACAATATTCCTGCCGTCTGCACATTTTCCAACAGTAAAGCCGTTGTTTCTTACAACCTTCTACAGAGTGGTTTATGAGAGTTAAATATCGCATTCTGTTTGTAACTTTGCGGAGAGTAACAAGTTGATGTGATTGAAACATTTTTAAAACCTCATGTCTAATACCATCAACCACTTTTCTTGTTCTTCCTTGACTGACGGTAGCTTTTCTCCAGATTCAAGTCCAGTCTTATCAACCGGATGCAAGGTTTGCTATCTACATCCAGCAAGTGTTGTGTTCTCTTCTCTGGTTCTTGGATGATGTACAATCAACATGGTTCTTGGATGTTGTACAATCAACCTAGTTCTTGAATATTGTACAATCAACATCTCTTAGATCCGAATAGAAGTGCATGTGGAATATGAAAGTTACATTCTTCATAGTCATTAGTTTATACTTTAAATTCATTTTGATTTAGAAATGTGAAGTAGCTCATTATTTTAGTCCACTCTAGAAAAGACAACTGTTTACAGATATGCCTTCACTACGACTATTATTGACCCTGCTGAACGTGCGCTTTGAAATTTCCCATGTTTTTTTTCCACTTAATTATTCATAATTCATAGTGTTCACTTTATTGAAAGGTTTGGGGGGGGGGGGGGGGTAATTGGCTGTGAAACATTTAATTGCTGCCTTTAAATATCTTGTGTTTTTTTTTTTTACATGAGCTGTATAGTCACAATCCTACACTAGGTCGCATTTATAATGGACACAATTACATAAGCTGTATAATCACAATCCTACATTAGATCGTTGTTATAATTGACACGATTATTGTATTGATGTCGGAGAGAATTGAAGTCTGTGTGGAAAAATGCCACGGCAACACTCCAGTTTCAGAGAAAATTAATTTAAACTTCACGAAATTTTTAACCGATTGTAGTCTGTGAGTGTAGTTAGTGATTGTAGTTAGTGATTATAGTTAGTGATTATAGTTAGTGCTTGTAGTTAGTGATTGTAGCAACAGAGTTTTGCAGAACTAGATAGTTATAGTTATTTTAAGGCCCGGTATTACTGTAAACGAATGAAAATCCATAATTGCTCAACCGTCCGTGCCAGTGGAATCATCCGAATTAACATCTCATTGAATATGCAAACAGAGAAAGGCAACTGCAGTTCCCATCATAGCAGCTACAGCACACGCCAAAAGACATAAGGCCAAGCGGCACCTAAAATGAACGCAGCTGAACCGTCCTTCGTCACAAGAAACACGATCCAAATGAAAAGCGCACCTCACGGTGTGCACAGAGCACTAAACTCAGTAGATCCGACAGCACGGCGGACTTGAAATATAAGGAAACTGCAACAAGAAACACTTTTCAGCCAGTGCCTCAACAGTTCATGTGGCCTATCCTCCATATTGACCGTACGTCCGCAGCACTAGATACAGTGGACGTCACAGGCAGCACAACAAGAAGTCCTCTATTGAAATGTTTGTATTACCACACCATTGTGTTTCTACAGATTTGTCTTCCTTAGATTTGTATTTTTTATATAATTCAATTTGTGTACCACATTTCTCATTGTTTCATATATTTGCCAATTTTAGTTGTGTTCTTTTTTATGTTCCAATTTCTTTTCTTCCCTTCGTTATCTCTTTTTTATTCTTTTATCTCCCCCACCAGCATGTGCAGTAATCATTTGTCTGTACGAGTTCCGTTTATCCATTTATATTTATCATTTAAGCAGCATCGATGGTCTAGTGGTAGAATACTCGCCTACCACGCGGCTGACCCGGGTTTGATCTCCGGTCGATGCGCACATGTTTTCTTTAGGGGTCTCGGTAGCCTAATTGGGAAAACCACTCCACTGGGCTACCGACGTTCGGACAACCTGTGTTTTATTCCCGCTGGGAGCAGTGTGAGTTGTACTCGTCGTTGGAAAAAAAAAATACCTCCACGGTTGATCCAGCCGTTGGCAGAAATGGGTACCAGGGTATTACCCTGGGAAGGTGAGGAATGTCGCTTCGCATCGTGAGTTGCTTGAGGCGACACTATCCAGAAATCTCCGAACATTTCTGGATAGGCGGTTGAGCACATATGGATGGACACTCGCGTGCTAAGACGCCGGTTCAAGTCTCATACTTCACCTTGACCTTTTACCTTTATTTATCATTTTCATGAACTTTAACTCATAAAACCACCATCGTAACTTCTTTGTGCAATCATGAATCGCCACAAAGAAAAGGACATCACCTCAGTGCAAAATAAAGACAAAGTGGAACAATATTAAAACAGGTAAATGAATTTAAATATTTGGGATATTTGTTAACCTCAGACGGAAGATGTACAAAAGAGGTGAGATGCAGAATGGTTAAGGCAAAAGCAGCTTTTCAGAAAATGAGGAAGATACTATACAATCCATTTTTGATAATAATAACAAAAAAAGAGTTCTTAAATGTTATGTAGAGCCAGTCTTAACATATGGATGTGAATCATGGATAATAGGACAACAGACAAGAAAATCACTGGAGTCTGTAGAAATGTGAAACCTTTACAGAAGAGTGTTGAGAATACCGGACAGTTAAGAAGAGGTTGGTTGTAGCGTTCGCCCGATGACTAAAGTATTCTAGAGTATCTTGGTAGACTAGAATATTCCTCTTCATCATCCGCCCTTACAAGGACATAGTGGACGTGTCTGCATTGTGTTGTGTTTGCAGTATAACTGTTATATTTGCGCCTTTCGGCCCAACACATCCAACTTCAGCACGACATTTTTGAGTACCGGGTTGTCTTCCCTCTTCGATCCCTGCACGCTTGGTCAGACTAGACAGGTTAGTCTGTTATTTGAGGCACCGCGGAGAGGTGAAGCAGGGTCTGGATGGTTTTGGTTTACCGTTCCTGGCGCAAGCCATCAGCTGTGGGTCGTTGACAACTTCCAGCTCTGGTGCTGTGAGGCGCGCCTTCGCCTCCAGAAGAGTAATGAAAACATTCTGAAAGAGGTCAAAGCAAAAAGAGAGCTAATTTCAAATATTAGGAAGAAACAAGCATAATTTTTTGGCCATGTAATGAGAAGAGAACAACTGGAATATATTGTAACAACTGGAAAAATTGAGGGACGAAGAGATCGAGGGAAGCAAAGAGAGAAAATACCAGACAACCTAAGAGAATGGCTTGGCAGAAGGTCAACAACAGAAATGATAAAGAACTTTCGAGATCGAAAGTTGTGGAGAGACATGATCACCTACGCCAGTAGGCCCGGTACTTAATGATGATGATGATGATGATGAACTTTAACTTCCGATAAAAATATACTAGTATCTAGTGGCTGTGACGACCAGGCATTCGGACAACATAAGCCCACATCTCTATTGTTATCATCGCCTACAACAAACGGGCATTCCTTCAACATAAGCCTCTCTCAGTTGTTATCTTCAGCCGTGATAAAGGAGCACTTTATCAGCATAAAGCTGAACATGTTGTTAACTCTGTCTACGATAAATAAGCACTCTATCAACGTAAGTCTGAAGTAGTTGCCATTTTCTTCAACAAAGAGCTGCAATTAATCTTGATGTTTAGACCATTGTATTTACCCAACCAGTAGGATTTATAGACGCATTGTCTCCCCTGGGAAGATCTAACACTGCAAGTAACGAGACGCCGTCGAGAGTTCCATATTTAGTTGAGGTATTTAAAACCGAGAATACAATATTTCCTTAATGTTTAAAGAGTGCTTCTATTAATAGCTGTCATTTCTTTGAATTCCCAACAAGATTATGTGTTTAATTATTTTAACTCTAATGAAAAGACCTTACTTTTATTATGTGGCTGGCATAATAATTATAATGCTTTTAATAGAAAGCTGTTACACGACATTAGTTAAAGTTAACGCTCGTTGACATTTACGTTGGGTAGTGTCTCATTTGTTTTACTGACAGGAATTTATTTCATTTGTATTGTTACTTTTTTATATTAAATTCAAGTTTTCTTCTATAGTTTTCCTACTTAATGTTGCTTACTTATTGATGCGCAACGTCCGCCTACATAATATACGACTCAACGTTCCCGGATCCTCTTAGCCCTCCATTTTTATACCTTTATATTTGCCACTTTACTTTTATATCCTCTTCTCTCTCTCTCTCCCTCTCTCTCCATCTCTCTCCTCTCTCTATCTCTCTCCATCTCTCTCTCTCCCTCTCTCTCCCTCTCCCTCTCTCTCCCTCTCCCTCTCTCTCCCTCTCCCTCTCTCTCCTCCATCTCTCTCTCTCCCTCTCTCTCCCTCTCTCTCCCTCTCTCTCCCTCTCTCTTCCTCTCCCCCCCTCTCTCTCTCCCTCTCCCTCCCCCTCCTCTCCCTCTCCCTCTCTCTCTCTCACTCTCCCTCTCTTTCCGTTCCGTTATATACCATTTGTCTCGATGTTTGTCCCACTTATTTCTGAGTTCCCGTCTATAAAACTTTTCTCCCTAGTTTTATATTTTCACATCTCTACATTTACACCCCCCACCCCATTATTTGTTTACATTTTCTTTTCACTTGACCCCACCCCGTCCCCCACATTAGTGCTATATATTGATGTCCCTAGCAGCTAGATGTAATTAGGACCTCCCTCCACACTAGTGCTATATATTTATGTCCCTAGGAGCTAGATGTAATAAGACCTCCCCCCACATCAGTGCTATATATTTATGTCCCTAGCAGCTAGATGTAATTAAGACCTCCCTCCACACTAGTGCTATATATTTATGTCCCTAGGAGCTAGATGTAATAAGACCTCCCCCCACATCAGTGCTATATATTTATGTCCCTAGCAGCTAGATGTAATTAAGACCTCCCCCCCCCCCCACATCAGTGCTATATATTTATGTCCCTAGGAGCTAGATGTAATTAAGACCTCCCTCCACACCAGTGCTATATATTTATGTCCCTAGCAGCTAGATGTAATTAAGACCCCCCCCCACATCAGTGCTATATATTTATGTCCCTAGCAACTAGATGTAATTAAGACCCCCTCCCACATCAGTGCTATATATTTATGTCCCTAGCAGTTAGATGTAATTAAGACCCCCTCCCACATCAGTGCTATATATTTATGTCCCTATCAGCTAGATGTAATTAAGACCTCCCCCCACATCAGTACTATATATTTATGTCCCTAGCAGCTAGATGTAATTAAAACCCCCTCCCACATCAGTGCTATATATTTATGTCCCTAGCAGCTAGATGTAATTAAGACCCCCTCCCACATCAGTGTTATATATTTATGTCCCTAGCAGCTAGATGTAATTAAGACCCCCTCCCACATCAGTGCTATATATTTATGTCCCTAGCAGCTAGATGTAATTAAGACCCCCTCCCACATCAGTGCTATATATTTATGTCCCTAGCAGCTAGATGTAATTAAGACCTCCCTCCCCCCCCACATCAGTGCTATATATTTATGTCCCTAGCAGCTAGATGTAATTAAGACCTCCCTCCACACCAGTGCTATATATTTATGTCCCTAGCAGCTAGATGTAATTAAGACCTCCCTCCACATCAGTGCTATATATTTATGTCCCTAGCAGCTTGATGTAATAAGACCTACCCCCACATCAGTGCTATATATTTATGTCCCTAGCAGCTTGATGTAATTAAGACCCCCCTCCCCCCACAACAGTGCTATATATTTATGTCCCTAGCAGCTAGATGTAATTAAAACCCCCTCCCACAACAGTGCTATATATTTATGTCCCTAGAAGCTAGATGTAGTTAAGACCCCCTCCCACAACAGTGCTATATATTTATGTCCCTAGCAGCTTGATGTAATTAAGACCCCCCTCCCCCCCACAACAGTGCTATATATTTATGTCCCTAGCAGCTAGATGTAATTAAAACCCCCTCCCACAACAGTGCTATATATTTATGTCCCTAGCAGCTAGATGTAATTAAGACCCCCTCCCACATCAGTGGTATATATTTATGTCCCTAGAAGCTAGATGTAGTTACGACCTCCCCCCCCCCCCCGTCAGTGCTATATATTTATGTCCCTAGCAGCCATATGTAATTAAAGACCCCCTCCCACATCAGTGCTATATATTTATGCCCCTAGCAGCTAGATGTAGTTACGACCTCCTCCCCCCCCGTCAGTGCTATATATTTATGTCCCTAGCAGCCATATGTAATTAAAGACCCCCTCCCACATCAGTGCTATATATTTATGTCCCTAGCAGCTAGATGTAGTTACGACCTCCCCCCCACCCCGTCAGTGCTATATATTTAAGTCCCTAGAAGCTAGATGTAGTTACGACCTCCCCCCCACCCCGTCAGTGCTATATATTTAAGTCCCTAGAAGCTAGATGTAGTTACGACCTCCCCCCCACCCCGTCAGTGCTATATATTTAAGTCCCTAGCAGCTAGATGTAGTTACGACCTCCCCCCCCCACCCCGTCAGTGCTATATATTTAAGTCCCTAGAAGCTACATGTAGTTACGACCTCCCCCCCCACCCCGTCAGTGCTATATATTTAAGTCCCTAGAAGCTAGATGTAGTTAAGACCTCCCTCCCCCCCCCCCCACATCAGTGCTATATATTTATGTCCCTAGCAGCTAGATGTAGTTACGACCTCCCCCTCCCCCCCACCCCGTCAGTGCTATATATTTAAGTCCATAGATGTAATGAAGTTTACCCTCTTGTCATGTTCGTTGATTTGTCCGACTCAATGTTTCCTATTTCAAGCTCTGCTCTCTGTAGATCATGAACGAATTGTTCTATCTGCACACAAACAGCAGCGTCGAGTTTTGAAAAAAAAAAACAACAATATTTTAAAATTCACTTTTACCTGTCGTCCCAATGTTTTAAAATTCGCGCCACTATTACCTGTCGATACTGTACTACTAGCACAAAATCCTAAAGATCTACAACAATTACTTAATGAAATAAACATGACAAACAAAAAATATGAACGAGATATGAATATCAAAAAGACTAAAACTATGATCATAAACAAAGAAGATACTCAAAACCAACAAGTGGACATCAAAATTGAAGGAATAGACCTGGAGACAGTTGAATACTACAACTACCTTGGACATACTATAACCAGTGATGGAAAATGTACAACTGAAATAAACAAAAGAATAGGAATGGCAAAAAGTAATTTTAATGTCATGAAGAACATACTAACATCAAAACAAATAACTCCAGGGCTAAAACTAAGAATAGTAAAATGTTACATCTTCTCAATATTCCTATATGGTGCAGAAACATGGACATTAGACAAGAAAACAAACAGAGAATTGAAGCCTTTGAAATGTGGATATATAGAAGAATAGGTAGAGTTGGATGGAAGGAAAAGAAAACAAACGATGAAGACTTAAAACAACTAAAAATGAAAAGAGAACTACTAAGCACAAATCAAACATGACAAATGCCATTTTTGGGTCATGTGAAAAGACACAACAGCCTACTAAAAGTAATCCTGGAGGGGAAATACAAGGTAAAAGAGGCAGAGGCAGACCAAGATTAACATGGACTAGTAACATCAAAAGATGGACAAATCAGCCTATGACAACCTGCACCATCAAAGCAAGAGACAGAGCAGAACGGCGCTCCATGGTAGCCAATCTTCGTTGCGGAGAAGGCACTCGATGATGATAATGATTACCTGTCGCCCCAATGTTTTAAAATTCGCGCCACTTTTACCTCTCGCCCCAATGTTTTAAAATTCGCGCCACTTTTACCTGTCGGCGCAATGTTTTTTCAATATTTTGCCAAACGAATTCATTTTCTCCCACCTGCCCTTGACACGTCCACATATCCCTCCTCAACTCTGTTCTAATCCTGCACTTGTCTATCATTTCGCCATCTTTATTCCAGTCATTCCCAGTTCTTGTCTTAAGCTTCTCTTTTAAAAAACCTCTACATGGCTCCTTGCTCTTAAGGACTCATTTCATGCCAGTTAAAACCTCATTCTATTATGCCCGTGCATTCATGGGACGTCCTTGAAGTGGTTTCTTTGGCATCTGTAAAACAAAAACATGTAGCCTTCTAGTATTTTTTATGGAGACAAATAATGATAAATGAATATTATTATAGAGGGAAACTCTCGAGGCGATAATCAGCGAATCAATTCAGAGGAAGAGGTATGTTTACATAACTCGGAATTTAGTTAGCTAAGTGGCAGTGTTCCCTAGCGTTTGGCTTTTCGTGGCAAGGCGCTGTGCAACTGAGTACGGGTTCGATCCTGCTTCTGTCCATATATTGTTCTTTGTTTTTTTTTCTGTTCTTGATTATTTGTAATTTTTTCCGAGTGCTGTAAACATACCTCTTCCTCTGAATTGATTCGCTAGTATTCCTTATATAGCTCTTTTTCATCACACGTTATAACCTCTAGAGAGTACTATAATTTGATTTGTTCAAGATTTCTGGAACATTTCTCTTATAACTCCACGTGTTTAATGCTCCCAACTAAAGTGATTCATCATCATCAAGTACCGTGCCTACTGGCGTAGGTGATCATGTCTCTCCACAACCTTCGATCTCGGCAGCTATTTATCATTTCTGTTGTTGACCTTCTGCCAAGCCATTCTCTTAAGCTGTCTGGTATTTTTTTTCTCTTTGCTTCCCTCTATCTCTTCGTCCATCAATTTTTCATGTTGCTACAATATATTCCAGTTGTTCTCTTCTCATTACATGGCCAAAATGATGATTGTTTCTTCCTAATATTGGAAATTATCTCTCTTTTTGCTTTGACCTCTCTCTCAGAACATTTTCATTACTCTTCTTAGCTGTCCATGGTATTCTCAACATTCTTCTGTAAAACCACATTTCTACAGACTCCAGTGATTTTCTTGTCTGTTGCCCTATTGTTCATGATTCGCATCCATATGTTAAGACTGGCTCTACATAACATTTAAGAACTCTTTTTCTTGTTTATATTGTCAAAAATGGATTGCATAGTATCTTTCTCATTTTTTGGAAAGCTGCTTTTGCCTGAGCCATTCTGCATCTCACCTCTTTTGTACTCTTTACTTTTCCCTATTCCTCATATGTCACCTGTGTCATTGATATACTTTACTTTTCCTATTCCTCATATGTCACCTGTGTCATTGATATACTTTACTTTTCCCTATTCCTCATATGTCACCTGTGTCATTGATATACTTTACTTTTCCCTATTCCTCATATGTCACCTGTGTCATTGATATACTTTACTTTTCCCCATTCCTCATATGTGGGAGCCGCGATAGCTCAGTGGTTAGTGAGCTGGACTACCACGGACAAGGGGTAGGGTTCGATCCCAACCGACGGCTTTCGGGTTCACCCAGCCTTAAATGGGTACCGGATTTTTTTCTGGGAAAGTAAAGCAGTACGGGCGTAATACTGACCCAATTACCCCAAAATCATGTGCTGAAGGTATGTAAATTATAGGGTCATTATTATATTACTTATTCCTCATATGTCACCTGTGTCATTGATATACTTTACTTTTCCCTATTTCTCATATGTTACTTGTGTCATCGGTATTCTTTACTTTCTTCCACTCTCTATTAATTTTACTTAAATTTGTTTGGAAAGCTGCTTGTTTGATCCCTTAATTGTTTTGTTGTATGTTATCTCAACTACTGTTTGATTCATTTGGTACGTACAATTTAACATTTCAAATTCTTGATCAATAAAACTGATTTCAGGTGTTCCAGTCATGCCGACTATTTTGTAGGTTTGCCAATTGTTCCCAATAATCTTCATCGGTTTCAAGCGAAGTGTATGTAGCCGGCGAGAGCTCTTTCAACGATTGTTTGCCAAGAAAGTTTGCAATTCCAATCTTTAGTGTTAAGATCTTACATCCTTTTTGCCGAGACTTGTTCTGTTTTACATTATCATCGTGTGCCATACTGGTTGGCGTAGGCGATCATGTCCTTCCACAAACTTCTATCTACCATGCATCGTATCAGTTCTGCTGTTGACTGTTTTCCATGCCATGACACAAAGCTATCTAGCATTTTCTTTCTTTGTCGTCCGCGATCTCCCTTTCCCCGTATTTTGCCAGTTGCAACCAAGTATTCCTTCTTTCCTCTTTTCATGATGTGCCAAAAAAAATGTTGATTGTTTCTTTTTGATGTTTTTTTTAGGAGCTCCCATTTTGTGATGGCTTCTTTTAGAATTTTCTCGTTGGTCTTTTTAGCTGTCCAGGGAACTTTCAACATTCTTCTGAGAAATCCCATCTCTGTGGGCTCTAATCATCTTTTCTTTTGTTTGTATACTGTCCATGATTCGCTTCCATAAGTCAGAATTGGCTCTATCTAGCAACAGAGTTTCACATAGTGACAGAAAATAGTACATGTATTACTATTGATATTGATGCAGTTATTGTTGATATTTTGAAATCAGTAATCTGATTCCAATCACCGTCCTTGGCCTCATGAAACCCTCTTTTAGAGTTAGTTCAAATTTATTCTAGTAAGAGACTGCAAAAAAAAAAAGAAGAAAAAAAAACCCACAGCGTTGTGTCCCTAATGTTTTAAGTTTCATTGCTTGCTCATTTGAACAATAAATACACGATTCTTTTATTCCAAATCCAAATTGATTAGAAGAAGCTACAGCTTACAGTGTGATAGAATTTGTTATTGGCATTTGAGCACTTCGCACTAGAAATTAAAGTCGTGTTTTGGAATTGCATATTTCATTAGCTTCAACCTACACAGATATATACTGGCAGCAATATAGACAAAGAAGGAGGAACAGAGAATGATACCGAAATAAGGATTTCTAAAAAGCAAGAGAAACCTTCGTTGCACTAGGAAACATCCAAAGAAATCAGTTTAAATACACAAAATAAAAATCTCAACTCCTATGCTAAATCAGTCTTATTGTTTGGCTGTGAAACATGGAGAACAACAAAAATGATAATCACGAAGATACAGACCTTAATGGATGTTTGAGCAGAATAACAGAATGGAAATGGCAGGAAAAAAATCACTAACAAAGTATTATGGAAAAGTACCAGTCAGATAGGGAGCCGCGATAGCTCAGTGGTTAGTGAACTTGACTACAAAGGACAAGGGGTAAGGTTCGATCCCAACCGACGTCTTCCGGGTTCACCCAGACTTAAATGGGTACCGAATTTTTTTCTGGGAAAGTAAAGCAGCACGGGCGTAATACTGACCACATTACCCCAAAATCATGTGCTGAAGGTCTGTAAAATATATGGTCACTAACACCATATTTCCCTATACACCACTTGGCGTGACGGGGGTACTTTACTTGACTTTACCAGTCAGATACTAACGGACAAATAAATACAATGAAGACGATTGAGCTAGTTAGAATACACACTGAGGAAGCCAACTGAGATGAGGTACACGACAGGCCCTTTTTGGAATCGCCAGGGGAAGAGACAAAGAAGAAGACCAAAATATTAATGGAAAAGACAGGTGGAAGAAGAAATGAAGATGATGGGAAAGACACGTATTGATCTGGGAAGAATGGAAAGAAACGGGACGACTTGGGAAGTATTTGTTAAAGACATGCTCAACATGAAATTGAAAGGATGAAGAAGAACCAGAAGAGGAAGAAGAAGAGGAAGAAAAGAAGAGGAAGAAAAAAACAGAAGAAGAAGAAGATGAACCTGCACAAATATAATTATTGCTGGAACTAAAGACTGATATCCGAGTTGGATGTCACAAACTGGAACCGCTCCCATAGAATATATATTTAAAGAATAAGGGGAATGTAATAGAAAGTCCATCTTCACCCGTAAATACTGTTTCTTTGAATGCATGTAACATGCACTTCCCTACATCTGTTCCTAATAAAACGTGACACTTTAAGATTTGTGGACAAAAATAAATGAGATTTGTTTGATTGTATGAGACGTACCATCAGCTCCATCTGTCGTCAATGACTGCTATCCCGGTGGGTGGTCAGCCGTTCTATCAGATTCAACAACTCGGCTAATGTTCAGTGATCTCAGTTTAGTTGAAGAAACGCGACATTAAACAATAGCTAGTTAATCAATTTATTATAACATCAGTGCCAAACACGAGCACTAACAGTAGACACCACGAGACAACTACAAGTACACCAGTCTAAGAAGATTACTGAATGTAACAAGCAGGCAGATACAGAATGAAGACAAACGTTTTAGAAAAAGGTCCGGTTTCATAAAAAGTAATCCTGAGTTACAAATTACTCAGTTAGTAATCCAGAAGTTGAATCTGTTTAGAAAGATAACATATATATATGGCCCTTTTCGTCTTGTCAGACGGTCTAGTGGAGGCTATTGCGTATTTTTTTGAGGTATTGTTTTTGCCGAACAGCTTCTCTCGTGGCTAATTCTACCATGTTTGACAAACACACGCGGTCACATAATGAACAGGTCAGGCTCGCTGGTCCACAGGGTTTACCATCCTTTTTCATGAGTCTCTTCTCTTCTAAGTCCTGTCTTAGCACAGTCTCAAATGTTGTTATACCGTTCCTTATACGTGCTCTCCATGATGTGCGATCACTTGCCAGATGTTGCCAGTCGTTTTCACAGATGGAGAAGTCTTTCAGAGATGATTTGCAGATATCTCTATATCGTAGTTTAGGTCTGCCGATTTGTCGTTTTTCCGTGTTTTAGCTCGCCATATAGTATTTGCCTAGGAATGCGTTAAAGATAACATAACTAACGTCAAACAGCTGTCTTCTCTAATTATCTTGTCTATTCTTTCTTCACTGTCCACTCATTTCTCTATCCCAGTGTTTTCGTATGAACATATATATATATATATATATATCGTTCCTCTTTTATTTCCCTAACCTTATTTCTCCCATATCTTTCAAACTGTTACAACATCATCATTATTTTATTTATATTTCTTTCTCCTTCTTACAGTCTATTTACCCATACTTTATAACAAATTTTCTCATGTCTCTTTCTGTATTTTTCTCTCCTTTCCTAGCTTCCTTCCTATGTTCTTTTATTCTCCTTCCTTACTTCCTACTCACACTCTATCCCATACATTTGTTATTTCACCTTCATGCCTCCTTTTCTCTATCTATATTATTTCTTGCCATATTTGTTCCTTCCCTCTGTCATCTTTCTTCTCTTCCCCCGCCTCTTACATTCTCTCCAACTTCTCATTTGAAAACGAACACATCTAAATGATTCACTCTCATCCTTAACCTCAGTTTGTGTATACCTCCCATCTCCTTCAGTAGATAACCTCTTTTAGTGGCTTGTCAATCAACTCTCAGTGATCAATACCACCAGGTCAACGGTACCAGTAATAGAGGTCACACCTCCCAACACAGTGGTCGTAATTAAAGATGCTACTTCCGGCTTGTTATCTACAGCTCTACCATTGGTTGAATTAAGTGCGGCCATCTTGGCACGTAACACATTAAACATCAAACGCATGTTCAAGTTATCCAGTGATGTCATGAATTTATTTCAAAGCTACCACTCCATTTTGATCAAATAATTGAGTTGTTTGTTTCATAAGTGAAGTAAAAGTAAGAATTCCCTCCCCTTCCGTGCTAGGCGGATGTGAGATGAAATGTGATGGAAATGTGATGTTGACCGTATTTTTCCTCGACGGCTGCAATATTATAATGTGGTCGATTGCATGTCAGACCACCTTTACTTCCCATAAAAATCTCTGGTGCCCATTTCTAGAGCCTGGGTGAACCCCGAGCCTTTTCGGCCCGAAAAAAAAAAATCCTCCACATCTGGAAAGTGTACAACTTTGATTGTTCAGTGAGGTCAAGAAATAAACATTGTTTTTGTTGTTATTCATTTATAGTTGTTGATTTAATTGTGTGGATTTCTGTAGTGTGTGTGTATGTGAGGTAGGGAGGGAGGGGGGAAATAGAGTGTGGTGGATGATTGTAAAGGTTTTGTAGTCATTGTGAAGTTCATTTCTGTAGTCTTTGACTTGAAGTTCATTTCTGTAGTCTTTGACTTGAAGTTCATTTCTGTAGTCTTTGACTTGAAGTTCATTTCTGTAGTCTTTGACTTGAAGTTCATTTCTGTAGTCTTTGACTTGAAGTTCATTTCTGTAGTCTTTGACTTGATGTTCATTTCTGTAGTCTTTGACTTGAAGTTCATTTCTGTAGTCTTTGACTTGAAGTTCATTTCTGTAGTCTTTGACTTGATGTTCATTTCTGTAGTCTTTGACTTGATGTTCATTTCTGTAGTCTTTGACTTGAAGTTCATTTCTGTAGTCTTTGACTTGATGTTCATTTCTGTAGTCTTTGACTTGATGTTCATTTCTGTAGTCTTTGACTTGATATTCATTTCTGTAGTCTTTGACTTGAAGTTCATTTCTGTAGTCTTTGACTTGATGTTCATTTCTGTAGTCTTTGACTTGATGTTCATTTCTGTAGCCTTTTTGAAGTAAACTTATGTAGACTTTTTGTCGTGAAGTTAATTTCTAGAAGTTGCTGCAGAAAGTGGTAACAGTGTTTTGTTGAATCAAAACAATGCAGTTAAAAGAATGTGAAGTTTTAATCTAACGGCTTTGTTCACTTTAAAAATTGTCGCGAAAAGTTAGCAATAGAAAAATTAAAAACTAATGATTTTAAGCTCGACAGTAGAGAAACAGAGTAGTTAGAGACTGAAACTAGAAAAATAGAGTAGTTAGAGACTGAAACTAGAAAAATAGAGTAATTAGAGACTGAAACTAGAAAAAATAGAGTAGTTAGAGACTGAAACTATAAAAATAGAGTAATTAGAGACTGAAACTAGAAAAAATAGAGTAGTTAGAGACTGAAACTAGAAAAAATAGAGAAGTTAGAGACTGAAACTAGAAAAAATAGAGAAGTTAGAGACTGAAACTAGAAAAATAGAGTAATTAGAGACTGAAACTAGAAAAAATAGAGTAATTAGAGACTGAAAGTAGAAAAAATAGAGTAATTATAGTAATTAGAGACTGAAGCTAGAAAAATATAGTAGAGACTGAAACTAGAAAAAATAGAGTAGTTAGAGTCTGAAACTAGAAAAATAGAGTAGTTAGAGTCTGAAAATAGAAAAATAGAGTAGTTAGAGTCTGAAACTAGAAAAATAGAGTAGTTTGAGTCTGAAACTAGAAAAATAGAGTAGTTCGAGTCTGAAACTAGAAAATACAGTACTTAGAGTCTGAAACTTGAAAAAAAGAGTAGTTAGAGTCTGAAACTTGAAAAATAGAGTAGTTAGTAGTTAGTTTGGTCCCATGTTACAAGTCTTCCCATCTCCTATTGTCCCATGTTACAAGTCTTCCTATCTCCTATGGTCCCATGTTACGAGTCTTCCCATAAACGATTGTCCCATGTTACAAGTCTTTCTATCTCCTACGGTTCAATGTTACAAGTCTTCCCATCTCCTATGGTCCCATGTTACAAGTGTTCCCATCTCCTATGGTCCCATGTTACAAGTCTTCCCATCTACTATGTTCCCTTGTTACAAGTCTTTCCATCTCCTTTGGTCCCATGTTACAAGTCTTTCCATCTCCTATGTTATCATGTTACAAGTCTTCCCATCTCCTTTGGTCCCATGTTACAAGTCTTCCCATCTCCTATGGTCCCATGTTACAAGTCCTCCCATCTTCTATGTTCCCATGTTACAAATGTTTCCATCTCATTTGGCCCAGTGTTACAAGTCTTCCCATCTCCTATGGTCCCATGTTACAAGTCTTCCCATCTCCTATGGTCCCATGTTACAAGTTTTCCCATCTCCTATGGTCCCATGTTACAAGTCTTCCCATCTCCTATGTTCCCATGTTACAATCTTCCCATTTCCTTTGGTCCCATCTTACAAGTCGTCCCATCTCCTATGGTCCCATGTAACAAGCCTTCCCATCTCCTATGGTCCCATGTTACAAGTGACCATAAATTTTACAGATCTTCAGCACATGATTTTTGGGGTAATATGGTCGGTATTACGCCCGTGCCGCTTTACTTTCCCAGGAAAAATATGTTATCCATTTAAGGCTGGGTGAACCAGGAAGCCTTCGGTTGGGATAGAACCATACCTCTTGTCCTTTGTAATCCAGTTCACTAACCACTGAGCTATCGCGGCTCTAATTTAATTTCAGAAGGTATGATTAATTACTGTAAAATCTATATTTTTTATATATCATACGACATTTGTCCTTTTTGTTCCGTTTATTTGTTTGCATGTCTACAAGAGATGCCTTAATAGTTTAATGAGAATTTGCCACGCGGTTTAAAGAGAACATGCTTTATTGTGAAACTATGTTTTTCTCTTTATATTTAATTAACTCAAAAAAATGTCGTTTCTTGTTTCTACAGTATGAGTTCAAGGCCAAAGCCATTAAGAAAAAGAAAGTTATTCTTACAGTGTCCGTGGAAGGAGTCAAGGTCACCTTGCGAAAGAAGAAGGTAACTGTCTTTCGTCCATCTGTCTATCCGTCAGTTCATCTATTTATTTAGTTGTCAGTCTGTTTTTCGTTTATCTGTCTATTTGTTTCTGTCTGCCTATATATATATTTGTGTGTTTGTGTATGTATTATATATATCTGTGTACTTTTGTATTTGTCTCTGTAATCTTTTTACCTCTCTCTCTATCTCTCCCTCTCTCTCTCTCTCTCTCTCTCTCTCTCTCTATCTCTCTCGCTATCACTCGCTCACTCAATATATATATATATATATATGGACAAAAGAGGAAGCCTTGTGCTTGGAACGCTAAATTCGAAATAATTTATATTCCGAGTTCAAGCGAAGCTGCCATATTGGAACTGTGCGCACGGAGGCGCGGTGAAGAAAGTAATGTCTGATAATGCATGATCTAGTTTGACGAAGTAGCGTATAAGCAAAGTTATCTCATGGCACAACCATCAGTTGAGGAATGATGACTGTTTCTGGAGCACATCTTTAGGAATGCAACCCAATCCCAGTACTCTCTTTCCGGACGCTTATTTCTTCCTTAAAAAAATACAAGTATCAATTTTTTTTTCTCCCATCTCTAGCTTTGGGAGCCGCGATAGCTCAGTGGTTAGTGAACTGGTCTACAAAGGACAAGGGTTCGATCCCAACCGACGGCTTCCGGGTTCACCCAGCCTTAAATGGGTACCGGATTTTTTACTGGGAAAGTAAAGCAGCACGGGCGTAATACCGACCACATTACCCCAAAAATCATGTGCTGAAGGTCTGTAAAATATAGGGCCACTAACACCATATTTCCCTATACGCCACTTGGCGTGGCGGGGGTACTTTACTTTTTTTTACATCTCTAGCTTTAGTGAAAAAAAAATTGAAAACTAAAATAAGAAAGAGTGTTAATCTAGAGTTAATATTACCTGATAGTTTAGAAAGTGTATATATATATATTAACATACCAATAAGCGTCTCGAAATATAATTACTTATGAGAACTAAAAAATTGGCGGGGAATTGAAAAATGAGTTTGACGAAAGAGTAAAGTTGATATTACCTGAATATTAAAAAGTCTCAGTTTAATATATTGCTGAGAACTAATAAAGAATTATACTCCTAAAGGCAAACTGATGCAGCAAAGCTATTGTAGAGCTCAAAGTTAAGAAAGTAATCTTGTTGTAAAGTTTAAGTAATCTCATAGAGTCTATATCGTTTGGGAGCGAATCTAAGCCTTCCACGACGTCTCATGGACAAATTATTAGATTAGCGTGATCCAAACGGCCATGATCAAACACCAGGTACACCCTTTTTGACCAGCTGTCATCACGAGAGGTGCATGACCCTGTTTTCTCTCGTTATGACTAGAGATCAGAAAGCCACTTTTTTATCCAGCTGTCTTCATGAGAGGTGCATGACCCTGTTTTCTCTTTTATGACTAGAGATCAGAAAGCCACTTTTTGCCCACCTGATTCGATTGGAGAACACAAACGCAGCCTTAACTGAACATTGTTTTTTTTTCTGCAGGGAAAGCCACATTTATTACAAAGTTTCCCCTGCTTTTGCCGGCAATTACACCCCTTGACCTCCATCTCTAAAAGGCCGCTATTTTCGATAAATTTCGACCCAACTCGACAAATGTCAACACATTTTGAGGCACTGGTCTCGCCTTCTCTCTTCCATTTCTAATTCCTCGCGCTTGCAGTTATTTCACTGCCAGGACAACCACAGAAAGGTTCAGTGTGGTCTTGACCAGTCATGGTTCACATCCTAACACCAGAAGTCAGCTTTGAGTCCCTACTTCCCGCAGGGTCTTCATCAGTGCATGCCGGCGATGTTAAATTAATCTTTTTAAATTCATCGATTCATCATCATCAAGTACCATGTCTGCTGGCGTAGGTGATTATGTCGCTCCACAAATTTCGATCTCGACAGATATTTATCATTTCTGTTGTTGACCTTCTTTCAAGCCATTCTCTTAAATTCTCTGGTATCTTTTCTCCCTGCACCCCTCTGTCTCTTCGTCCCTAAACTTTCCCTGTTGTCACAATATATTCCAGCTGTTCCCTTCTAATTACATGACCATAAAATGATGATTGTTTCTTCCTAATACTGGAAATTAGCTCTCTTTTTTTGCTTTGGCCTCTTTCAAAGCGTTTTAATTTCTCTTCTTAGCTGTCCATGGTATTCTCAACATTCTTCTGTAGGACCGCATTTCTACATACTCCGGTGATTTTCTTGTCTCTTGTCCTATTGTCCATGATTTACATCAATATGTTAAGACTAGTTCTACATAACATTTAAGAACTCTTTTTCTTGTTTTTATTGTCAAAAATGGATTGCACAGTATCTTCCGCATTTTTTTGGAAAGCTGCTTTTGCTTGAGCCATTCTGCATCTCACCTCTGTTGTACATCTACCATCTGAGGTTAACATTGTTCCCAGATATTTAAATTCATTTACCAGCTGTAATATCATTCTACTTGACTTTATTTTGCATTGAGGTGATGTCTTTGTCTTTGTTGTTACCATTACTTCTGCCATTTTACTATTAAGGCTGAGTCCTTTATTTGTGCTTTCCTTCACTATAATGTCTCACATTTCTTGTAACTCATTTTAACACTTAGCAATTAAGACTGTACCATCAACATACCTTATATTATTTGTATTAAGACATCAAATTATCATTCCTCGCATGGCCCTTATGGATCTAAAATAATCTCACCATACATATTAAATAAATAAATTCATCTGTCAAGAGCTGCAAATAAATAAAATTATGAGAGCCAGTTTGGAAGAGACAAAGTGGCTCATGATAATGATATATGGATGTGTCACAAAGTTAGATAGGAAAAATACGAAGAATAATTAAAAAGATAATTGAAATGAAACCAATGAAGAAATAGACCGCATTTTAAAGTACCGATTGAAAAAAAAAAAAGTAGATTAGCACTGAATCAGAGCATAGATGATCGTAGCACTGTCTTATGAGGAGGTTGTAAACAAGGTGTCTATTCTGGAATTGATATAAGTAGGGAGATGAACTTGTCTTGAGTTGCAGCTTCGTAAGACAACCTATTGTAGAGATGTACATAGTTAATTAGAAAATATAATAGTGTCCATGATAGAATAGTGTCCGTGTATAGAAGAGAATTGCACACTGAGAGATGTAGAAGTAGAATTAGTGCAGTACAGTACGCAGAGGGAGAGAAATGACGTGAAAGAAAGATAATGACGTGAAAGAAAGATAATGACGTAGTGAGCGAGATACGGTTGGGAAGGAACAACGAATAGAATCAGTGGGAGATCGGCAGCGATGCAGAGCGGTTGACCAATTGAGAGGCATGGAAGGCAAGAGTGATCGTAGAGAAATATGAACCAAAGCGGCTGAGATGGAACCCAAGGGATAGCCCGAGTCAAAGGATGGACAAGAGGACAGGATTGACCAGCAGACGAGAATTAATCAGATGAACTCAGCGAAATATATTTTGCGAATGGTCGATTGCTAACAGAGCCGGCAAGAGAGATGGGCTGTTCGATGGGGAACGGCCCAACATAGGATAGTAGTGAATAATAATAAATATAGGATGAGAATAAGATAGAACAATAAATAGAGGATGAAGTAAGAGTGGAATTGAATAAATAAACCTTGATTGTTTTATCAAGATGTATGAATCTGTAAGAACTGACTAGTAGAAGAAACAATAAAAAGAGAAAGCTGCCGATCAGAGATCACCTGTGCTCTTATGTGTCGATAAATAGCATAGTTATAGGTACGCGAGGGTACCTCTCCACGGCGACACAGGGTGGATGTCAACAAGCACTGACGTGCACAAGAATACAGGTTCACGAGGAACAGACGGTGTCGGATAGAAGAAACAGACGGATAGAAGAAAGAAGAGTGGAAAAGAAAAATAGGGCAGAGCAGGATGGAGGATAAAAAGGTCACAAATTGTCACACATGATGGAATATTATCTATGATATAATAGTGTCCATGATAGAATAGTGTCCATGATAGAATAGTGTCCATGATGGAATATTATCTATGATATAATAGTGTCCATGATCGAATAGTGTCCATGATAGAATAGTGTCCATGATAGAATAGTGTCCATGATGGAATATTATCTATGATAGAATAGGGTTCATGATAGAAAAGTGTCCATGTTAGAATAAGTGTCCAATGGACATGACCCAGAGATAAAGTTAGAGCACAGAGAAAGTCCAAGAGTGAAATGTGGTAACTCGTAACTGATAACTCTTCTTTATAGTTAGAGCGATGATGTCATTAGGTCAAGTGAACATTGTGATTCATACATAGAATCTGTTCTGTCGTGTAATGTTTATATCTTGAATTGTACATAGAATCTGTTTTGCCGTGTAATATTTATAACTTGAATTGTACATAGACTTTTTAACTGAAATAAATACCGAATTAGCTTATAGTGTTCATACAGGCTAGACTGACTCCTACGATGTCTCTACCACCATGTGTTGAATCCTGAATTGTCGTGTGCTTCTGTTGATCAGAGGAGCCGCTATAGCTCACTGATCATTGAACTGGACTACAAAGGACAAGAAGTCGGGTTCGATCCTGATCGATGGCTTCCGGGTTCACCCAGCCTTAAATGGGTACCGGATTTTTTTCTGGGAAAGTAAAGCAGCACGGGCGTAATACTGACCACATTACCCCAAAAATCATGTGCTGAAGGTCTGTAAAATATAGGGCCACTAACACTATATTTCCCTATACGCCACTTGGCGTGACGGGGGTACTTTACTTTTTTTTTTTTTTTACCAAAGTTAGAATACCTCAAGTCTTCTCATCTTTTATTTCGTACCAAAGTTAGAATACCTCAAGTCTTCTCATCTTTTTATTCCGTACCAAAGTTAGAATACCTCAAGTTTTCTCATCTTTTTATTTCAGACCAAAGTTAGAATACCTCAAGTCTTATCATCTTTTTATTTCGTACCAAAGTTAGAATACCTCAAGTTTTCTCATCTTTTTATTTCAGACCAAAGTTAGAATACCTCAAGTCTTATCATCTTTTTATTTCGTACCAAAGTTAGAATACCTCAAGTCTTATCATCTTTTTTATTTCTGACCAAAGTTATAAAACCTCAAGTCTTATTTCATACCAAGCTGAACGGTGAAAGCCACATTCTGAGTCCACTGTGTATTCACAAAACTCCATTCGATCTCTTGAAGGTCTATTTAGCTTCATGCTCTTTAGCGCACATTGTAACAACTCAGATGACGTAACTGTGCACTGCATTATCAAAATACCATAATAAACATAAACGTAGAATATATGGCCGGAGGGATATATAGATGGATGGATGGATGGATGGATGGATGGATGGATGGATGGATGGATGGATGGATGGATGGATGGATGGATATATAGATGGATGGATGGATGGATATATAGATGGATGGATGGATGGATATATAGATGGATGGATGGATGGATGGATGGATATATAGATGGATGGATGGATATATAGATGGATGGATGGATGGATATATAGATGGATGGATGGATATATAGATGGATGGATGGATGGATGGATGGATGATGATTGGAGAAACAGTTATAAGACCTGCTTCTCATCTTCAGACCTTTTTATATTTGAGAACTATCGATCTATCTTTCAACACACACACTATATATATCTGATAATGTTTAGATTGTTATTTTTACCTATAGTTTCCTCACTCTTATCAAATGAGCTGCTACGGTAACAATTAGCTGTTTGCGTAAACGACAGCGAGATACTGGCACCATCATCAGGCGCACACTCTATACGTCCTTAAGTAAACTGCTGATCGAAGCCTTTCACGGATGACGTGCCCTTCAGCTACAACAACAAAATTAATAAATAACCACCCACAATTAATAAATAAAAGTAGTCAGCAGTCCAACAGCACTAGGAAGTTAACGGTCCGAAGTGAAGAAAATCCTCAGTTTGGGTAAGTGCTATTTTCGCACTCGTGCCAGCCTCGCGACACGGCTGACATTTTGACTTCTCCATTAAGACTATTGTATTCTTGTCTCTATGGAGTGTCTCCTGACTGACCTCATTTCGTTAGTGTCTGTCAATCACTGCCCTATGCTTCAATAATGCCTCTGTGTTGCTTTTATTTTTTTCGTCTTCAATATTTTCCTTTTTTGTAAATTTTACTGTTTTCTTTGTGTTATTCCTGGCGAGGTGTAACTTTCTCTCTCTCTCTCTCTCTCTCTCTCTCTCTCTCTCTCTCTCTCTCTCTCAGCCTATCATGTAACCCACACTCTTTCCCAGCATTTCCTGCTTTCTTTCTTTTACCTTTTTCCACATTAACTCAACAAAACTTCCATTAGGGTAACGAACGTGCACATGTTTTAATGTGTACAGATTTTCATGGCTTTTCTGAGCCAGTATGTTCTGTTTAGCAGAATGTTTTTCCTTTCTTAAACACATAGGTAGAATTGGATGAAAGGAAAAGAAAACAAACGATGAAGTCTTAATACAACTAAAAATGAAAAGAGAACTACTAAACACAATTCAAACAAGACAAATGCGATCTTTGGACCATGTTAAAAGACACAACAGCCTACTAAAAGTAATCCTGGAAGGGAAAATACAAGGTAAAAGAGGCAGAGGCAGATCAAGACTAACATGGACGAGTAACACCAAAAGATGGACAAACCAGCCTATGACAAGATGCACCATCAAAGCAAGAGACATAGTGGAATGACGCTCCATGGTAGCCAATCTTCGATGCGGAGATGACACTCAATGATGATGATGATAATGATGAAACACATATATACCAGTACTAAATGTACAATATAGCGAAGATAAAGAAACATGTAACAACATTGCAAGGAGATGCACCCACACATATACAAACAACACTCTTCCTAATATAGCGAAGACAAATAAGAGAGAAGTCTGTATGGTATTAATAGGATCCGATGGGTGAGAGGATTCACCCAAAATTTGTGACGTTTTCAGCTTTGTAAACAGGGGTAAAATGACGTCAGCCGTCTATAGCTCGAATTGCTGAAGACGTCACAAGTTTAGGGTGATTTACGAAATGACCTTTCAGCCTTATTAAAATTACGGATGGATGTACATATCATCATCATCGTGTGCCATACCGGTTGGCGTAGGTGATCATGTTCTTCCACAATCTTCTATCTACAGTGCATCGTATCAGCTCTGTTGTTGACTGTTTGCCATGCCATGACATCAAGCTATCCAGTATTTTCTCTCTTTGTTGTCCGCCATCTCTCTTTTCTTTTATTTTGCCAGTTGTAACCACGTATTCCAACTTTCCTCTTCTCATGATGTGACGGAAAAATGTTGATTGTTTCTTTGTTTCTTTCTGGTGTTTTTAGGAGCTCCCTTTTTGTGTTGGCCTCTTTGAGAATTTCCTTGTTGGTCTTTTTAGCTGTCCAGGGGACTTACTTTCAACATTCTTCTAAGAAATCCCATCTCTGTGTCCTCTAATCATCTTTTCATTTGTTTGTGTACTGTCCATGATTCGCGTCCATAGGTCGTTAATGAGGACTCCACAGTCACCTCGTCCGGTAGGGAGTGTCATGTGCTAGAGGTGACACCCGGTCGTCATCAAGTTACTGTATGCAAGATCAAAAATAAAGAGACACTAGCAATAGGAACTTGGAGCATTAGATCAGCATTCCAGGTTGGAAAACTAGAAAACATCAGTCAAGAAATGAAGAGAATGAAATTGAACATCTTGGGACTATGTGAAATGAGATGGAAAGAAGCACGATTATTATAACGCGACAGTGGAAATGTAATTTACTCTGAGGGATATACACATACACACCGATATAACAAAGTTAGATATACTTATAACGAAGACAGGCATAAACCCACACAACAAAGACAAACAAACGTATCATCATTAAGTGCCGTCTCCGCATCGAAGGTTGGATACCATTGAGCTCCATTCCGCTCTGTCTCTTGCTTTGATAGTACAGGTTGTCATAGGCTGACTTGTCCATCTTTTGATGTTACTCGTCCATGTTAGTCTTGGTCTGCCTCTGCTACCTTGTATTTTCCCTTCGAAGATTACTTTTAGTAGGTTGTTGTGTCTTTTAATATGCCCTAAATATCTCATTTGTCTTGTTTGAATTGTTTTTAGTAGTTCTCTTTTCATTTTTAGTAGTTTAAAGACTTCATTGTTTGTTTTTTTCTTTTCTTTCTAACGAATTCTTCCTATTCTTTTATAAATGCACAATTCAAAGGCTTCAATTTCCTGTTCTGTTTCTTGTCTAATGTCCATGTTTCTGCCCCATACAGGAATGTTGAGAAGATATAACATTCTGCTATTCTTAGTTTACCATATACTAGATTATTATGTTCTTCATCATCATTATTTAGTGCCGTCTCCGCATCGAAGGTTGGCTACCATGGAGCACCATCCCACTCTGTCTCTTGCTTTGATGGTGCAGATTGTCATAGGTTGACTTGTCCATCTTTTGATGTTACTCGTCCATGTTAGTCTTGTTCTGTTTCTGCCTCTTTTAATTGTATTTTCCCTTCCAATATTACTTTTATTAGGCTGTTGTGTCTTTTAACATGACCCAAAATTTCATTTTTGTCTTGTTCTAATTGTGTTTAGTAGTTCTCTTTTCATTTTTAGTTGTTTTAAAACTTCCTCGTTTGTTTTCTTTTCTTTCCATCCAATTCTACCTATTCTTCTATAAATCCACATTTCAAATGCTTCATTTTTCTGTTCTGTTTTCTGGTCTAATGTCCATGTTTCTGCGCCATACAAGAATATTCAGAAGATGTAACATTTTGCTATTCTTAGTTTTAGCCCTTGTGTTATTTGTTTTGATGTTAGTATATTTTTCATGGCATTGAAATTACTTTTTGCCATACCTAATCTTTTATTTATTTCAGTTGTACATTTACCATCACTGGTTATATAGTATGTCCCAGGTAGTTGTAGTTCTGAACTGTCTCCAGATATATTCCTTCCACTTTGATATTTATTTGTAGGTCTTGAGAATTTTCTTTGTTTATGAACATAGTTTTAGTCTTTTTGATATCCATATCTAGTCCATATTTTTTGCTTGTCATGTTTATTACATTAAGTGATTGTTGTAGATCTTTAGGATTTTCTGCTAGTAGTACAGTATCATCAGCATATCTTAGGTTATTGATTATATTTCCATTAATGTTTAGACCTGGCATCTCAGTGATGTTTTTAAAGATTTGCTCAGTGTATTAGTTCAACAAGCTTGGTGATAGGATGCAGCCTTGTCTTACTCTTTTTATATCAATGGTGTAGAGTTCTCCTTGTTATATTTTATTATTGCTGTTTGCTCCCAGTACAAATTACATATCAGTCTGTCTCATCCAGATTTATATCTTTTAGGCAGTCTATATGTTAATTATAGTGCATTCTATCAAATGCTTTGGTGTAGTCTATGAAGCAGGCATATATAGGTTTGTTTACTTCTATGTACTTTTCAATCAATGTCCCCATGCTGAATATGGATTCTTTTGTCCCACTGTTTTTCCTGAATCCGAATTGCTGCTCATCTAATTCAGTATTAATTATATTCTGTATCCTTCCTTGTATAACTTTTAGTAAAATTTGTGTTACCTGGCTCATTGGGCTTATTGTTCTAAAACCATTGCATTCAACTGCACCATTCTTTTTAGGCAATGCAATGAAAGTTGATGTTTTTAGTTCGTTTGGTATGCATCCTGTATGGTATATGTCATTGCATATGTCTGTGATCACTTCAATGCCAAAATCTTCTAGTGCCTGTATCATTTCTATCTGCATATTGCCAGATCATGCTGCTTTTCCCTTTTTCATTGTTTTTATAGCTTTCTCTACTTCATATTTTAGGATTTTATAGCTGGATGTACATTTTATAAATGGTTTGTTGTCCCTTTCGTCATGAAATAATCCTGCTATGTATTCCTGCCATCTTTCAATTATATCTTTGTTGTCTGTTAGCATTCTTCCCTCTTTGTTTGCAATACATCCGCTTCCTGCAGCCTTTTTGTCTTTATTAGTCATTCTTTTTATTTCTGTGTGCATTCCTCTTAAATTTTGTTTACTTTCCATAGTTTCAACTTCTAGACATCTTTGGTTGAGCCAGTCTTCTTTTGCCTTTCTGCACATTTTTCGTATTTCATTATCAATTTCCTTGTATCTGACAGTGTTCTTCGCTTGTCTTCTCTCTTCCATTTTTTTTCTAAAATGTTGTCAGTTATCCATTTTTGTTTTTTGTTACTTTCCTTTTTGGGTAAGGTGATGCAGGATTCTTGTCTGCTGTTTTTTTATGCATTGACATTTGGTTGCGACTTTTTCTTCAAGATTTTCTCTTCTGTACTACTCAATCCCTTCTTCTAACAGCTTCTGATATGTGTTCTTTACTTGTACAGTATAAGTTTCTTTTACATCTTTCTAATTTAAAGATGTTGTATCTATTGGTATTGCTGAATTAGTATTTTGTTTCTTTCTCTTTAATTTGATTTTCATTTTAATCATTACAGGATTGTGATCTGAATTAATATCTGCTCCTGGATAGGTTTTGGCTTTCTTGATGCTGTTCCGGAATCTGTCTTTTATCATTATGTAATCTATTTGTTTCCTCTTTCTATCTCTAGGGCTTTTCCATGTGTATAATTTCCTTTCCTCTTGCTCAAAGTAGGTGTTACATATTATCAGCCTGTTTTCTTCATAAAATTGAATTATTCTTTCTCTTCAGTTATTTCTTTTTCCTAAACCATGATTTCCTATAATGATCTTATATCTGCATTGTCTTACTTTTGCTTTCATGTCACCCATTGCAATCAAGATGTCTGAAGATTTCACTTGCATATGTGCATATGTTCTTAGTATACTATATATTCACATTATTATATGTTCTTAGTATACTATATATTCACATCATTATTTATTCTTACTATACTATATATTCACATTATTATATGTTCTTAGTATACTATATATTAACATTATTATATGTTCTTAGTATAATATATATTCACATTATTATATATTCTTAGCATACTATATATTCACATTATTTTATATTCTTAGCATACTATATATTCACATTATTATATGTTCTTCTATCTATCTATTGACCTTTCGAGCCGTAACCGGCCCATAGGGCGTAGACCAAGATACACCTTCTCCTATATGAATTTTTGTTCTAGCAGTTTTCTTTTAAAGATATTTTATTAAATCTCGCCATCTGTCTCTGTTCTGTGCAAGCAGTTCTATCTCATTGAGGGAGCCGATTCCTGCTGCTCTTGCCTCTCTCATCAATGTTCTTCTCAGTGTCTCCCTGGGTTTCCTCTTTTTCTTTTACCTGTTGTTTCCCATATGAGGGCTTGCTTTGCTATTCGATTATTATCTCTTCTCATCACATGTTATATGTTCTTAGTATACTATATATTAACATTATTATATGTTCTTAGTATACTATATATTCACATCATTATTTATTCTTAGTATACTATATATTCACATTATTATATGTTCTTAGTATACTATATATTAACATTATTATATGTTCTTAGTATAATATATATTCACATTATTATATATTCTTAGCATACTATATATTCACATTATTATATATTCTTAGCATACTATATATTCACATTATTATATATTCTTAGCATACTATATATTCACATTATTATATATTCTTAGCATACTATATATTCACATTATTATATATTCTTAGCATACTATATATTCATATTATTATATATTCTTAGAAAAGAAACGTATAACATGCCAATATTCAAAGATAAATATACGTAGGGAGGTCAAAAAGTAATGCACACCAATTTTTTTCTCGGAAACTATTCGGGCAAAATGTCTGAAATTTTCACAGATTGTAGCTGAACATCCCCTTGACACTACCTATTTGTCAACATAATCTCCGTCCAAGCGTATTGCCTTACGCCAACGCGAAACTAGGTCATGAATGCCTCGTTTGTACCAAGTTTTGTCCTGCTCGCGTAGCCATTTTTTAACTGCACGGATCACATCCTCATCATTGTCAAAGTGTGTCCCACGCAGGAATTTTTTGAGTGGTCCAAACAGATGGAAATCTGAGGGAGCCAGATCAGGGCTGTAAGGAGGATGGGGCAGTACAGTCCAACCAAATTTGTTGATTGCTTCCCGTGTTACCAGACTTGTGTGAGGGCGTGCATTGTCATGTTGAAGCAACAAATCTGCAGATGGCTTATTAGGCCGAACTCTGTGGAACCGATTTTTGAGTTTTGTCAGTGTATTGATGTAAGCTGTCGAGTTGATTGTCTCACCTCTTGTCATTACATCAACAAGAATCACACCATCAATGTTCCAGAAGACAGTGATCATCACCTTTCCGGCTGATGGAGATGTTTTGAATTTTTTCTTTTGGTGACTGCGGATGATGCCATTCCATTGACTGCATTTTTGTTTCAGGCTCATAATAATGTGCCCACGTTTTCGTCACCGGTAACAATTTTTGACAAAAACATTTCTCCTTCAACACCGAAACGCTCCAACAATTCAGAACAGAATGTTTTCCTTTGAACTCTGTGATCATTTGTTAGGCACCGAGGAACCCATCGAGCGCAAATCTTTGAATATCCGAGAGTTTTAAAAATTGCGATTGCACTTCCCTTGCTGACTGTAAGCTGCAATGCCAATTGTTGACTAGTGATACGCCTATCCTTACGAATAATGGCATCAGCCCGGTTTAACATGTCTGTGCTGGTAGCCGAGGCAACACGTCCAGAACGCGGTAAATCATGCAGCTCCACTCGTACACTTTCTGCAGCTTTAATTCTCTGAACCCAGCGACTAACTGTGCTCCTATCGACTGCAGAACATTTGTACACTGCACACAGTCGTTTATGAATGTTTGCCACAGTTTCTTTTTCCGCAACCAGAAATTCTATGACAATTCGCTGTTTGTAACGGACATTGTTGACAAGCTCCATTTTAACGGTTCATAGATTGCGTAATATTTATCAGAATGCTGTGCAATTTGGTGCACATAATTGGAACATGTCATATTCCAAGTGTGCAAAATTTCATATTCCTATCTTTATTATTAGCCGAGAAACAAATTGGTGTGCATTACTTTTTGACCTCCCTTCAGTATATGTGTACGAGAGTAGAGTAGTCAACATGCATGCACTCTTACTAATATAACGAAGACATAGAAGAGTGAAGTCTGTTACACACCAATAATTACAACAAAAAGGGACATTGATAGTGCTGTTTTTTTTCCTTTCTCATTTGCCTTTCAGCGTTGAGGGGTGGTGAAGTTTGCGGATTTTTGCTCTTCTGTTGGCTTCTCCTGCTGCTATCTGTCTCAGTGTTTCTAACGTTCCTCCATCAATCAATGTCATTTCTTTAAGAGCCCGGTGCCGTTAGTGCGAGTAGGCTGAAAGGTCACTGCGATGCTGTGTCGTGTAGTGGAGCGGATATGGGGAATTCCTGACTGCAATAAAACTAGTCCCATGGATATAATTGAATATAATGTTATGGTCATTGTCATTGCACTCCGTATACACCCATAGGTGCTCCAATCACCTCCTCAAAATGTTCATCAACTGTGCAATTGCCTACCAACTGAAGGTTCGTGGTTCAAATTCCAGGTGAAGCCAAATTTTTCTCTAATCTAAAATGCTCTCGGGCCTACCTGACCTTGGTAGTCTAGATAGGAAAACAACGCGACTGGGCTACCTCCGTTCGGACAAGCTTTATTCGATTACCGATGGAAGCAGTGTGAGTTGTATTCGTTGTTGGAAATAAAATATATGCCGTCGCGGTCGACCCAGCCGTTGACAGAAATGGGTACCTAGGTAGTAGTCTGGGAAGGTGAGGAATGCCGCCTCGCATCGTGAGTTTCGATGGTTGAAACGAAACTATCCAAAAGTATCGGAACACTTTTGGATAGGCGGCCGAGCACATATGGGTGGAAACTGGCGGGATGAGACGTCGATTCAAGTCTCGTACTTGACTTTACCTCTTTAAATGGTGATCAGAGATGTCTTATGTTGAGGTCTACCGAGACCCCCGCGTTGAGGAGAGAGAAGATTACAGCGACTGTTATCTGCCACATGTGTCGTAAGAGACGACTAAAGTGGTTTGGAAATGTCGTCTGTGCAGTCAAGTATGATGTGAACGGAGCGACCTTCTCAATAGATTTTACCAATGCATTTTTGAAAATACTGTGACGTGTGGTGGAGCGGATATGGGGATATCCTGACTGCAATAAAACTGGTTACATTGATAGAAATGAATCTAATGTTATGGTCATCGTCATTGCACTCCGGACACATCCATAGGTGCTCAGATTTTCACCTCAAAACGTTCATCAACTACTAAATGCACCATTTAAGTGTTTGCCCATTCTTTTCATTCATTCAAAATATCGTTCTGTTCTGGAAATATTAATCCACACCCCCAATTCACGCAGTCGAGATAGGGATGTAGTTTTACAAAGTCTTTCATTTTGCCATATTTTCTGAGATTGTTCATAATATATGTCATCTATATCACCTGTCCATCTGCTCATCTCACCAAACTGGACAATCTACTTTCTCTTCCGTTGCCTTCAACAAAGGGTAACTCTTCCGAACAAGAAAGTAACATTGCAGATCGTTGACCGTTGTGTTGACCCCAAACATTGCCTGGGTATGGGTCCTGTCTGACGGATCAAGCTCATCCAGTTACTCAACATGCAGACATTATTGTCATCTTGTGAATGTAAGCAAAGAAAAGCACCTGATACGGTCGTGATCTTCGCTGTCTCATTAGTGGTTGTCACTGCGTTGACGTCACTGCGTTGACGTCACTGCGTTGACGTCACTGCGTTGACGTCACTATGTTGAATCCTTCTGTCACTGGAGCATCCAGTAAACGTCCAAGCACACATTTGATGACGCACTACAGAACTATCTGTGTAGGTCAGTGTGTTATTGTCATTGACATTTTCACACTTGAAGGAGTGAACCTCTGCACACTCGGGTTCTGTTCTCTATATCTGTCTTGTGGCGACAGTAAATAAAGAACTGAATCCTGGAGACACGGGCACCTATTCTGTCCCAGGAATAAAGTTAGACAACCCGCACATCATCTTCGGCCTAACGTATCCATGCTTTACCCCTTAAACTGCCCCCCCCCTTATCTTTAATCAGCTTCTCATATAGCAATTGTTTCTGGCCAGCACTTTAATCAGCTTCTCATATAGCAATTGTTCCTGACCAGCACTTATTTTTAATCAGCTCCTCATATAACAATTAGTCCTGACCAGCACTTATCGTTAATCAGCTTCTCATATAGCAATTATTCCTGACCAGCACTTATTTTTAATCAGCTTCTCATATAGCAATTATTCCTGACCAGCACTTATCTTTAATCAGCTTCTCATATAGCAATTATTCCTGACCAGCACTTATCTTTAATCAGCTCCTCATATAGCAATTATTCCTGACCAGCACTTATCTTTAATCAGCTTCTCATATAGCAATTATTCCTGACCAGCACTTATTTTTAATCAGCTTCTCATACAGCAATTGTTCCTGACCAGCACTTATTTTTAATCAGCTTCTCATATAACAATGGTTCCTGATCAGCATTTATCTTTAATCAGCTTCTCACGAGTAATGGTTCCTGATCAGCACTTATCTTTAATCAGCTTCTCATATAGTAAATGTTTCTGATCATCACTTATCTTTAATCAGCTTCTCATATAGCAAATGTTTCTGATCATCACTTATATTTAATCAGCTTCTCATATAGCAAATGTTTCTGATCATCAATTATCTTTAATCAGCTTCTCATATAGCAAATGTTTCTGATCATCACTTATCTTTAATCAGCTTCTCATATAGCAAATGTTCCTGATCATCACTTATCTTTAATCAGCTTCTCATATAGCAAATGTTTCTGATCATCACTTATCTTTAATCAGCTTCTCATATAACAAATGTTTCTGATCATCACTTATCTTTAATCAGCTTCTCATATAGCAAATGTTCCTGATCATCACTTATCTTTAATCATCTTCTCATATAGCAAATGTTCCTGATCATCACTTATCTTTAATCATCTTCTCATATAGCAATTGTTTCTGATCATCACTTATCTTTAATCAGCTTCTCATATAGCAAATGTTTCTGATCATCACTTATCTTTAATCAGCTTCTCATATAGCAAATGTTTCTGATCATCAATTATCTTTAATCAGCTTCTCATATAGCAAATGTTCCTGATTATCACTTATCTTTAATCAGCTTCTCATATAGCAAATGTTTCTGATCATCACTTATCTTTAATCAGCTTCTCATATAGCAGATGTTTCTGATCATCACTTATCTTTAATCAGCTTCTCATATAGCAAATGTTTCTGGTCAGCACTTTTGTGCGTGTTGGTTAGATCATGCGTCTTTCAAAGGGAAACTTTCTAGGGAATCGTGGTCGAGTCGCATTAACAGTGATCGTACCGTTCTAGATGTACCAGCAACCATTATCCAATGACGACACCTGCCATTGCTCTCATCGCCGATAATCCGAAGATCACGTGTTATCGCGTGGTCAATGTGACCTTTTAAACACAAGATGTCATCAAATGTCACTCCCAAATACGTCATTACACTCGATCTACTCACATTCTCGCACACACTTGCACAACTTGCAATGTCCGTGATTCTATGACGGAGAACCTGCTGGAGGATGCCAACAGATATTCTCTGGGAGGGCGGGGCCACCCCATCTCATGAAGCTGAGGCTTGGTACAATGACGTCACTTAACACTTGATTACTTGAGGGGAGACTGTTTATAGAACTTCCTTTACCTTTTATCCATCTTTTCAAAGTTCCTTTCTCTCTCTTTCTCTCTCTTTATCTCATCTTTCTTTCTTTCTTTCTTTCTTAACGATTCTAAATGCTTTGTATTACTTTATTGAACAATTGTTACAAAAACATATGTTCATTAATTTGTTTTAAAAGAATCGTGTATATCTACCATGATTTTATTGTTTCTAATTTTACGATTATTTCTATGTTGACTCCTTTCCTCAAACTTACTACAAAAGTCACTTCCTAAAATACAATGTTCCAAATGCATTTCGACCACAATGTTTTTATCACCTAATTATTTAGGGATTCATTTAAACACTTGTTTGATTAAGCACCGTTGATGTCTCTACTCTGATCTATTTCCATGTTTGTAGTTCAACTCTTCAAACATTAATTTGTTATTGCCCTATCTCATGACGCTAGTTTGGTAGTGAACATTCAGTTAGCTATACAACAATGCCCTGTTTGTTCCCCTTTTGTTAACGTTGCCTCTAATAATGGCTATTCCACTGGACGGCAAGGAAAAGTGCTAAGTCATTTCTGAAAATGGAGAAACGTGTAGTTAGACAAGAGTGATCAGACCTTAGTTGTAGACCGAGGCGTGCGCGTGCGATTGAGGGCAGGGGCACTTGTATGATTAACACAAATGGGTAGTGGATCAAATTAGTGCTAAAACAGGGTCAAGAGGAGACGCATGGACGGTAGCTCACAAGGGAGGGAGAAAGGGAGTATGGAGATAATGCTAAAAGGAAGGCAGAGTGGTGAGGGGAGTAAGAGGAGATAATGATCAAATTAAAGGAGGGAGGTGAGTAGATAATATGAAAAAAATGGAACCTGCCAGAACTAGGAGTATAAGAATTAAAGACAGCAAAGGGTATGAGCTATAAACACCTATTTTCACACAAAAACATAGAAATGATGAAAGAAGAAACCAATGACAAAACAACCAAAACGGGTCGCTAGAAGTACAAGCATGGAAAAAGAAGAAGAGGGGAAAAGTAATGATATTAGATCATCACACAAGTGAGATCCTCAGTCGCTGTTCCTGGGAGGCGGGGGGTTTATTTTGAAAGGGATGCGGTCCTTGGCACTGACGATGTTAAGTGAAGGTGATCTGTCGATAAACTAACCAATGATTTGAAAAATAAGGTAGGGTGGGGCAGAATCAGGGCATGGGAAGAGGACTGCCACAGTATGGATGTCAGAAATAAAGGTATCAACTGTTAAAGCAAATCTCAGGTGCTAAAAGTAAAGATATGGAATTCAAAAATAAAAATATGGAATTCAAAAATAAAGATATGGAATTCAAAAATAAAGATATAGAATTCAAAAATAAAGATATGGAATTCAAAAAAGATATATAATTAAAAAATAAAGATATGGAAACTCAAAAATAATGAAATGAAATCAAAAATAAAGTCATGAAATTCAAAATTAAAGTACACTTTTTAAAAAAAAATAAAGGACGGGTTCTCAAAAATAAAGTATTGGTGTCAACAAATTAGTAGTGTGGGTGTAACAGAAATTATTGATCACAAAGAAATAAGGCAGGAGAAATAGAAATAGTGATATGCTGTGTCCTGCCGGAGCCCGAATGGGGAGTAAAGATTTGTAACACTGTTCCCTACCAGGCATGTTTGTAAGAAGCGATTAAGGAGGGATGTGCACGGGACTGGCTATTCTGTACTGTACAAAAATACGAAGCAAAAACTTCACAAAAATGGCAATCATAAAGACACAGAAATTCATTAATGGATGCTTGAGCAGAATAAAAGGATTGAATTGGAAGGACACACTAACAATTATGGAAAAGTACCAGTGAAATCATCATCATCATCAAGTACCGGATCTCCTGGCATAGTTGCTCATGTCTCTCCACAACCTTTGATCTCGACAGTTATTTATCATTTCTGTTGTTGACCTTCTGCCAAGCCATTCTCTTAAGATGTCCGGTATTTTTCTCTTTGCGTCCCTCTATCTCTTCGTCCCTCAATTTTTCAACTTGTCACAATATATTCCAGTTGTTCTCTTCTCATTACATGGCCAAAAAATGATGATTGTTTCTTCCTAATATGGAAATTATCTCTCTTTTTGCTTTGACCTCTTTCAGAACATTTTTATTACTCTTCTTAGCTGTCCATGGTATTCTCAACATTCTTCTGTAAAACCATATTTCTACAGTTTCCAGTGATTTTCTTGTCTGTTGTCCTATTATCCATGATTCCCATCCATATGTTAAGGCCGGCTCTACATAACATCTAAGAACTCTTTTTCTTGTTTCTATTGTCAAAAATGGATTGCATAGTATCTTCCTTATTTTTTGGAAAGCTGCTTTTGCCTGAGCCATTCTACATCTCACCTCTTTTGTACATCTTCTGTCTGAGGTTAACAAAGTTCCCAAATATTTAAATTCATTTACCTATTTCAATATTGTTCCACTTGTCTTTATTTTGCACTGAAGTGATGTCTTTTTCTTTGTTGTTACCATTACTTCTGTCTTTTTGCATTTAAGACTGAGTCCTTTATTTTTGCTTTCTTTCACTATAATGTTCTTGTTTCGCACTCTTCGCATGATTATTCTTAGTAACATCTTAGTCTTAGACTCATAAGGTTTATTGTGCGATGATCATCGCACCCGATTTCTTTGGTAGTGCTATGAATGTTGATTTGAGCATGTCGTCTGGTATATATCCGCTGTTGTAGATATCATGCAATATTTTTGTTATTATTTCTATTCCAAAATCACCCATGGCTTCAAACTCTTCTTTAGTTATATTATCTGGTCCAGGAGCTTTGCCTGCTTTCATATTGCGCAAGGTGTCTTCCACTTCTTCTCTGAGTATTTCTGGTCCTTCTCCATTATCCTTAATATTTACTTCTGTTCGTTCATCATTATAAAGATCTTTAATGTATTCCGTCCATCGTTCCCTTTTGTTTTCTTGATCAATCAACAGTTCTCCTTCCTTTGATCTTAAACATCCAGTTTTTGATTGCGTTTTTCTTCCTGTTAATTCCTCAATTTGTTTGTATTTAGCTTTAGCATCTCCTTTTTGTTGCAATTCAATTTCTTTGCATCTCTCTTTTAGCCATGCTTCTTTTGCTTTATTGCATTTTATTACAATTTCTTTACTTAATCTCTTATTCTCATCTTTAGTTTCTTTATTTCTTATACTTGTATCCATTAGCTGCAAAATGTCATCTGTCATCCATTTCTTTCTTGAATTTGTCCTCACTGGTGGTATGAACACTTTTGATGTTTGTTGCATTGATTCTTTTAGCATTTCCCACTGTTCATGAATGCTTTGTATCTTTTCTATCGCATTGTACCGGTTCTGAATTGTGATTTTATATTTGTCTTGCAACTTCTTGTCTGATTTTAGTAAATCTAAATTTAACTTGATGTTACCTGAGCCTCGTTTTGTTGTTTTTAATTTTACTCTAAGCTTTCCCATAACTGGTACATGATCACTATTGCAAGCTGCCCCTGGTCTAGTTTTCACACACACCAGACTGTTTCTAAATCTATTGCTTATCATTATATAATCAATTTGTTTACGTGCGTTGTCTCCTGGGCTTTTCCATGTCCAAAGACGTTTTGGATGTTGCTTAAACCAGGTGTTCCCTATCATCATGTTGTGTGTTCTTGCCCAGTCAATAAGTTTCTCACCTCTTTCATTACTCTCGCCTAAGCCATAATGACCAATTACTTCCTCAACTCTTTCCTTTCCTACTTTTGCGTTAAAATCCCCTAGAACTATGGTGTTTTCATGTGGTTTGCATTTATGAAGTGCCTCATTTAACTCGTTGTAAAATTTATCAATTGTTTCCTTTTGACTGTCTGCTGTTGGTGGAGAAACTTGTATAAGATTTATGTCTATTGGCTTTCCATACAATTTCACTAAAAGGACTCTGTCAGATATTGGGTAAAAGCCTTTCACTGTTCTTGCTCTTTCTGCATCCAAGATGTATCATCTTCTCCTCTTTGGTGTTCAGTACCTCCAGAATAGATTATTTTATGTTTATCAGAATACATCTCCCCTGATCCGATGCATCTCATTTCGCAAAGTCCCAGTAATTGTAAACTCATTCTTTTCATGTCTTGTATGATGTTTTCTAGTTTACCCTTCTGCATGAGTGTTCTCACATTCCAAGTACCTATCTTTAGAGTTTGTTTTATCTTTATTTTGCTTACAGTAGCATGATGACGATCAGGTATCACCTGTAGCACATGAAGTCCCCTATCGAACGAGGGTTTTCCGTTGGAATCCCCCTTAACGTTGTTGTTATTTCTATTCTTGTGGCGATTCATGATTGTACAAAGTTACGACGGTGGTTTTCTGTTGCCTTCCGTCAGTTCGTTTACGGTTGGCTCCACTAGCCTTTGACTAAAAAGTCTCACCCAGGAGGCAGTGGGGTTGTTTTACTTCGGGGCACACTCCCTTAGCCGTTTACTCTTCCTAGCTTACCTGCAAGGCAGCAGGGCAGCCACAGGTTGTACTCTTTACTACATACAGTAGCAGGTAAAATTACCCGACCTGACAGACAAGTCAAATACCAGTGGATAAAGAGATAAACGCAGACGATGGTGCTGGATAGGACACACGTTGCTGAAGCCAACTGAGATTATACAACAAGCCTTTTTCTGGAATCCCCAAGGAAAAAGACAAAGAGGAAGACCAAATATTCTCGGAGAAAAACAGATGGAAGTAGAGATGAAGATGATGGGAAAGACATTGAAAGTTCTTAAAAGAATGGCAAGAAACAGAACGGCTTAGAAAGTGTTTGTTGAAGACCTATGCTCCAGGGGGAGCTGAAAGGCAGAAGGAAGGATAATAATCGTGATTGGAATAACATAATTGTACAATAGATTGTGTTATGGATGTAAAAATATCAATTATACATAACGTGTTTTGCAACAAAAATAAGTAGGAGTTTTAAAGTAAAAGTAATGTTGTTGGTAAGAATGACAAACATGGCAGTGGATGGTACATTTTGAAGAAAGTAGGAGTGCCAGAAATAAGATATGAATATCACAAACAAAGACATGGACTTCAGCAATGAAGGAAAAAGTGGACAAAAAATATAAGTGTTGGTGTAGTAAAGCTAAATTGTGAGGAGAATGATAATTGTGAGTGTCGAGATGTAAAGATAATAGTTTAAAAAATGAAGATAAAGGTTAAAAGTCAAGATGAAGGTTTGAAAGAAGAAAAAAAAGGAGTAGAGATGGTTTTTTTGTTTGTTCTTCAAAATCAAGAATGAATTACATCGATATTGAAAGTCAAGATGACTTAAATAAGATCAGGCGTCCCAAAAACAGTGGGTGACTTGTGTTATACGGCTACTGGGGCGGCAAGAAATAAATAGTGGTAGGGTTGTGTTATGGCTGCTGGGGCGGGAAGAAATAAATAGTGGTAGGGTTGTGTTATGGCTGCTGGGGCGGGAAGAAATAAATAGTTGTAGGGTTGTGTTAGCCTACTGGGGCGGCAAGAAATAAATAGTGGTAGGGTTGTGTTATGGCTGCTGGGGCGGCAAGAAATAATAGTGGTAGGGTTGTGTTATGGCTGCTGGGGCGGGAAGAAATAAATAGTTGTAGGGTTGTGGTACGGCTACTGGGGCGGCAAGAAATAAATAGTGGGAGGGTTGTATTACGCCTACTGGGGCGGCAAGAAATAAATAGTGGGAGGGTTGTGGTACGGCTACTGGGGCGGCAAGAAATAAATAGTGGTAAGGTTGTATTACGCCTACTGGGGCGGCAAGAAATAAATAGTGGGAGGGTTGTGTTTGCCTACTGGGGCGACAAGAAATAAATGGTGGTAAGGTTGTGTTAGCCTACTGGGGCGGCAAGAAATAAATAGTGGGAGGAGTTGTGTTACGGCTACTGGGGCGGCAAGAAATAAACAGTGGTAGGGTTGAGTTACGGCTGCTGGGGCGGCAAGAAATAAACAGTGGGTGGGGTGTGTTACGACTGCTGGGGCGGCAAGAAATAAACAGTGGGTGGGGTGTGTTACAGCTGCTGGGGCGGCAAGAAATAAACAGTGGGTGGGGTGTGTTACTGCTGCTGGGGCGGCAAGAAATAAACAGTGGGTGGGGTGTGTTACGGCTGCTGGGGCGGCAAGAAATAAACAGTGGGTGGGGTGTGTTACAGCTGCTGGGGCGGCAAGAAATAAACAGTGGGTGGGGTGTGTTACTGCTGCTGGGGCGGCAAGAAATAAACAGTGGGTGGGGTGTGTTACGGCTGCTGGGGCGGCAAGAAATAAACAGTGGGTGGTGTGTGTTACGGCTGCTGGGGCGGCAAGAAATAAACAGTGGGTGGGGTGTGTTACTGCTGCTGGGGCGGCAAGAAATAAACAGTGGGTGGGGTGTGTTACTGCTGCTGGGGCGGCAAGAAATAAACAGTGGGTGGGGTGTGTTACTGCTGCTGGGGCGGCAAGAAATAAACAGTGGGTGGGGTGTGTTACGGCTGCTGGGGCGGCAAGAAATAAACAGTGGGTGGTGTGTGTTACAGCTGCTGGGGCGGCAAGAAATAAACAGTGGGTGGGGTGTGTTACTGCTGCTGGGGCGGCAAGAAATAAACAGTGGGTGGGGTGTGTTACGGCTGCTGGGGCGGCAAGAAATAAACAGTGCGAGGCTTGTGTTACGGCTGCTGGGGCGACAAGAAATAAATAGTGGGTGGGGTGTGTTACGGCTGCTGGGGCGGCAAGAAATAAATTTTTAATTAGGTATTTATGTGGAGCCGCGATTGCTCAGTGTTTAATGAACTGGACTACAAAGGACAAGGGGTAGGGTTTGTTCCCAACCTACGGTTCCCGGGTTCACCCAGCTTAAATGGGTACCGGATTTTTTTCTGGTGACGTAAAGCAGCACGGGCGTAATACCGACCACATTACCCCAAAATTCATGTGCTGAAGGTCTGTAAAATATATGGTCACTAACACCATATTTCCCTATACGCCACTTGGCGTGACTGGGGTACTTTACTAATTTTTTTTTTTTTTTTTTTTACTATTTATGTGACCCCTGCATCCATGTTAACAGCTCAGTAGAGATCTTTTGAAAACTATAACAGAGTGCCCTCAGTCCGATTAAGTCTGCACATACCCACCACCATGTATTTTCCCAAATGAGGTCTTTCTCATCCTCGTATTGGTCGGCTCTCTGGTGCCCAGTCAGGGCAGCTCTTCCTAACGTGTCCCGTCTGAACACGTGACCTATCACCCCTGGCGCCTGCTTGTTATTGCCATGCCCGTGTCCATGTTGATGCACTTGTCAAACTGTTCTTATTTAATATATTTTGCTTGCGAAAATACTCGGATAAGCTGTGAAATCGGGATAGTTTTTGGTCATTCGTCATCTATAAATCTTCAACATTTAGGTCTTGACAGTTCACATATATCATTCTTAGTGTGACGTGCATGAATTTTTAGTTCGCTCTATTGTATATCATCATCATCATCGAGTGCCATCTCCGCAACGAAGGTTGGCTACCATGGATCGCCATTCTACTCTGTTTCTTGCTTTGATGGTGCAGGCTGTCATATATTGACTTGTCCATCTTTTGATGTTACTATTCCATGTTAGTCTTGGTCTGCCTCTGCCTCTTTTTCCTTGTATTTTCCCTTCCAAGATTACTTTTAGTAGGCTGTTGTGTCTTTTAACATGCCCCAAAATTGTATTTGTCTTGTCTTAATTGTATTTAGAAGTTCTCTTTTTATTTTCAGTTGTTTTAAAACTTCATCGTTTGTTTTCTTTTCTTTCCATCCAATTCTACCTATTCTTCTATAATTCCACATTTCAAAGGCTTCAATTTTCTGTTCTGTTTTCGTGTCTAACGTCCATGTTTCAGCACCATACAGGAATACTGAGAAAATGTAACATTTTGCTATTCTTAGTTTCAGCCCTGCTGATATTTGTTTTGTTGTTAATATATTTTTCATGGCATTAAAATTACTTTTTGCCATACCCATTCTTTTGTTTATTTCAATTTTACATTTTCCATCACTGGTTATAGTATGTCCCAGGTAGTTGTAGCTCTGGACTGTCTCCAGATGTATTCCCTCCACTGTGATATTTAATTGTAGGTCTTGAGAATTTTCTTTGTTTATGATCATAGTCTATTGTATATTTATATTTAATTGTATATTATATTTGAATATTGTATATAGAAACTGCCATAACAATAACAGCATTCATTTTTATTTACAGAAATCTCAGTTCTCGGTGGAGGAAGGGAGGCTACTGGTCATGCACCATCCAATCTATCGGTAAGTACACGTGATCGTCCAGGTCACGGGAGTTCAAATAAACTGAGAAGACATAATAATGTTTTTGAAAAGAGTCCCGTCACTCCTTGTGGCCCATAAGAAATATGGTGTTCGTGCTTATATTTGTGTATATAATTATTGATTTTAATTCGTTTGCAGTGATACCAGGGCCATCCATAACTAACCATTTTTTATATAGGCCTTCAGCACATTTGTGAGGTGGGTGGTAATATTTTTCAGTATTACGCTCCTGCCGCTCTTCTTCCACCCCAAAGTCCGGTACCCATTTAGGACTGGGTGAACTTTGAAGCCATTAATCAGAATCAACCCCGACCTCCTGTCCTTAGTAGTCCAATTAACTAACAACTGAGCTACCACGGCCCACAACAGAACACGATTGGCCTGCTCATTCAAATTACAGGTGACGTCAAACACTAATTTCGTCATAATTAAACCACAGCCATCTATAGATGTCCAAAAACCCGCGGGCAGAAAATAAAATTAGAAAACCCTCCAACTACCTAAACGTCATCACCGATGTGAGCTGACGTCACGCTACACACATCCGCCCCTGCTCGTAAAGCTGAAAACGACACACCAGTTGGGGTCTTCTTGTAATTTCCTGACAGTCCGTACACAGCCAATTATAGATTTGTTTAGGCCTACGAGCTGAGAGGGAATCCATGTAAACGACAACCAGTGTGACGTTTTCAGTATTACGATCAGGGGTGGTTGTGGGTAGAGTGAAATAAGGCGTCCATATCTCCTATATTTGATCACATCGACCTAGTTGCTGGGTTTTCAAGTTATATTTTCTGCCCGTGAGCCTTAGTAAATCTATGGTTGGCTGTGGCTCTCATACCTTTGTAAATCTATGGTTGGCTGTGGCTCTCATACCTTTGTAAATCTATGGTTGGCTGTGGCTCTCATACCTTTGTAAATCTATGGTTGGCTGTGGCTCTCATACCTTAGTAAATCTATGGTTGGCTGTGGCTCTCATACCTTTGTAAATCTATGGTTGGCTGTGGCTCTCATACCTTTGTAAATCTATGGTTGGCTGTGGCTCTCATACCTTAGTAAATCTATGGTTGGCTGTGGCTCTCATACCTTTGTAAATCTATGGTTGGCTGTGGCTCTCATACCTTAGTAAATCTATGGTTGGCTGTGGCTCTCATACCTTTGTAAATCTATGGTTGGCTGTGGCTCTCATACCTTTGTAAATCTATGGTTGGCTGTGGCTCTCATACCTTAGTAAATCTATGGTTGGCTGTGGCTCTCATACCTTTGTAAATCTATGGTTGGCTGTGGCTCTCATACCTTTGTAAATCTATGGTTGGCTGTGGCTCTCATACCTTTGTAAATCTATGGTTGGCTGTGGCTCTCATACCTTTGTAAATCTATGGTTGGCTGTGGCTCTCATACCTTAGTAAATCTATGGTTGGCTGTGGCTCTCATACCTTTGTAAATCTATGGTTGGCTGTGGCTCTCATACCTTAGTAAATCTATGGTTGGCTGTGGCTCTCATACCTTTGTAAATCTATGGTTGGCTGTGGCTCTCATACCTTTGTAAATCTATAGACAGCTGTAGTGTAAACATTGGACGAATAGGTGGTCTCTATTTTGAGGCGGTACATGCGCTCTTCTACTGATCACGTGTTTCCGGGTTCAGTTTCCAGTCACGGCAATGTTATTTTTATTTTATTTTCTTTGACCGAGAAACGTGAACTCACCCAACCTCTGAAAATATGTACCAGATGTTTTCTCTAGGAAAGTAGGACGACCGGCGTGAAACTAACGACATCACTCATAGATGTGTTCATGGTCATGAAAGACATGGACACTACGACCATATTCCAGCCTGATCAACTGTCTGTACTGCTTTATTTCTATATTTATTCTTTATTAATGTTCTTTTTGAAAACGAGATTTAAAAAGAGTTGTAGAATGATTTGCACTGATAATGCTATATATCTTATGAATATTCATTTTCATGCTCCTATCTTAAAAGGGCGAGGTATGCGTTCTATGTCGCTAGTCAACGACAAGCTGCGACATTTGCGCCATTCGGTCCGATTCATTCGTCCTTGGGAAAGAGCCCTGCCGAGAACAAACGAGAATCTTTGTATGAAGCAAAACCGTAAAGCCCCGAAAAGAATCGAAGAGCCCCGAAAATAACAGAAGAGCCCAGTCAATAACCGGAGAGTCAAGTCTTAAACCGAAAAGCCCCGCAAATAACCGAAGAACCCCGCCAATAACTGAAGAGCCCAGTCAAGAACCAAAGAGCCCAGTCAAAACCCAAAGAACCCCGCCAAGAATCGAGGGGTCTCGCCAAGAACCGAAGAGCCCCGCCAAAAACCGAAGAGCCCAGTCAAGAACACACCATCTTTTTTTTAAGAACATTAGAAAAGTGACAACCTACCTTGTTTGGTGACGTCATTATAAGAAAACAATTGTGAAAATACTGTAACAACAGGAAAGATAGAAAAGCAAAGATAAAAAATTTGAGGGCGATAAAGAATACTAGACAGTTTAACCGACTGACGTGGAGAGAGGTCAGCTATATAACTCTGATGATATCCTCCATCTGTGTTCATCCTACCTGACCCATGTGTCAGATCTTGCTGAACTAAAGCAGAAAATATAAGGTAGCCATCACGACCTTGAAAGAACTGTCAGCTTCATCACGTGACTGCAGATCTGACTTCACGAACCAAAGACCAGATGGAAGGCCTTTCCTACCAGGAGGGAGTGGAACTGTTGCGTCAGTTAGAAGTGCTCCATATGTCTACCATCGGGAGAAGAAAAAAGGCTATGAGACCCAGAGAGAAAAAGTTTGGAGGGGTGGGCCCTGGTCGGCATCCACCCTACGAGAAGGAAAGGTTATGAGAGAGCCCCAAGACATACAACTTTGGCATGGTGGGCCCTGGTCTACATCCACTCTACGAGAAGGAAAAGCTATGAGAGTGCCCCCAGACAGAAAACATTGACAAGGTGGGCCCTGGCCTACATCCACTCCATGAGAAGGAAGGGCTATGAGAGGACACTCAGAAAATATTGTCAGGGTCGGCCCTGGTCTACATCCACTCCATGAGAAGGAAAGGCTATGAGAGGGCCCCCAGACAGAAAACATTGACAAGGTGGGCCCTGGTATACATCCACTCCATGAGAAGGAAAGGCTATGAGAGGACACTCAGAAAATATTGTCAGGGTCGGCCCTGGTCTACATCCACTCCATGAGAAGGAAAGGCTATGAGAGGGCCCCCAGACAGAAAACATTGACAAGGTGGGCCCTGGTCTACATCCACTCCATGAGAAGGAAAGGCTATGAGAGGACACTCAGAAAATATTGTCAGGGTCGGCCCTGGTCTACATTCACTCCATGAGAAGAACAATTCCAACGTTAAACCAAGATCCAGCTGCCGAACACGGTGTGTATCAGCCACGGCGCATGTCTCACGGAACAATGAGGACAGACCCGCTTATACCAGTACCCACCACTCGACCAACTCATCTTTTGTCATGATGTTGTTCCTACTCCTGGGCATTTCACCCGATGATGATGAATATAAAATGTCACCATTTACCAATGAAGAACCGAGAGAACATTTAGAAATCATCAGGAAACGTGGTACGAGTAAATAAGAAATCAGAAGTGTATATAACCTATCTGCTTACAAAATATTGATTTCTGCACTTGTGAGTCTACCCAGACTGCATTTAGACATTTTCTGCCAATGAAATGCCCATTTAACCTGCTCATACTCTCCCAAAATTATCCAGGAAAAGACTCGTTTCATGATACAAATTATTGGCTCATTGTCCACATGTTCCATCTACGTGCGTTTTCAAGAAAAAATGATAATCATTATCTAAACTTAGTGGCTGGGAAATTCATTAGCTGGAGCCAAATGGAGCAGAAAGAGCAAAGATGATTGAATTGAATTCCAAATGTAATGATGCAGAAGTTAAGCAAGATGTCGAGTTGAAAAGATCTAAAACATATTGTTTGTCAGGTTCTTCCGAGCGATTCTAAGATCTCAATGTCTGTAATTATTTCATTATGATGTCCACTTGTCTTCGACATGCAATTTTTGGACGCCATGTTGTCCTCCCTCTTGGAACCCTACCCGTTTGGTTAAATTGTTTAGTTAGATTCATGGGGCTCCACTTGGTAAACTGTTTAGTTAGTTTCATGGGGCTCCACATTGTAAACTGTTTAGTTAGTTTCATGGGACACCACTTGTTAAACTGTTTATTTAGTTTCATGGGACACCACTTGGTAAACTGTTTATTTAGTTTCACGGGGCTCCACTTGGTAAACTGTTTAGTTAGTTTCATGGGGCTCCACATTGTAAACTGTTTAGTTAGTTTCATGGGACACCACTTGTTAAACTGTTTATTTAGTTTCATGGGACTCCACTTGGTAAACTGTTTATTTAGTTTCATGGGACTCCACTTGGTAAACTGTTTAGTTAGTTTCATGGAGCTCCACTTGTAAACTGTTTAGTTAGTTTCATGGGGCTCCACTTGGTAAACTGTTTATTTAGTTTCATGGGACTCCACTTGGTAAACTGTTTATTTAGTTTCATGGGGCTCCACTTGGTAAACTGTTTAGTTAGTTTCATGGGGCTCCACTTGGTAAACTGTTTATTTAGTTTCATGGGACTCCACTTGGTAAACTGTTTAGTTAGTTTCATGGGGCTCCACATTGTAAACTGTTTAGTTAGTTTCATGGGGCTCCACATTGTAAACTGTTTAGTTAGTTTCATGGGACTCCACTTGGCAAACTGTTTAGTTAGTTTCATGGGGCTCCACATTGTGAACTGTTTAGTTAGTTTCATGGGTCTCCACTTGGTAACTGTTTAGTTAGTTTCATGGGGCTCCACATTGTAAACTGTTTAGTTAGTTTCATGGGACTCCACTTGGTAAACTGTTTAGTTAATTTCATGGGGCTCCACATTGTAAACTGTTTAGTTACTTTCATGGAGCTACACTTGTTAAACTGTTTAGTTAGTTTCATGGGGCTCCACATTGTAAACTGTTTAGTTAGTTTCATGGGGCTCCACATTGTAAACTGTTTATTTAGTTTCATGGGGCTCCACTTGGTAAACTGTTTAGTTAGTTTCATGGGGCTCCACATTGTAAACTGTTTAGTTAGTTTCATGGGGCTCCACTTGTTAAACTGTTTATTTAGTTTCATGGGACTCCCCATTGTAAACTGTTTATTTAGTATCATGGGGCTCCACTTCCTAAACTGTTTACTTAGTTTCATGGGACTCCACTTGGTAAACTGTTTAGTTAGTTTCTTGGGACTCCACTTGGTAAACTGTTTAGTTAGTTTCATGGAGCTCCACTTGGTAAAATGTTTAGTTAGTTTCATGGGGCTCCACATGTTAAACTGTTTAGTTAGTTTCATGGGACTCCACATTGTAAACTGTTTAGTTAGTTTCATGGAGCTCCACTTGTTAAACTGTTTAGTTAGTTTCATGGAGCTCCACTTGTTAAACTGTTTAGTTAGTTTCATGGGGCTCCACATTGTAAACTGTTTAGTTAGTTTCATGGGGCTCCACTTGTTAAACTGTTTAGTTAGTTTCATGGAGCTCCACTTGTTAAACTGTTTAGTTAGTTTCATGGGACTCCACTTGTTAAACTGTTTAGTTAGTTTCATGGGACTCCACTTGTTAAACTGTTTAGTTAGTTTCATGGGGCTCCACTTGTTAAACTGTTTAGTTAGTTTCATGGAGCTCCACTTGTTAAACTGTTTAGTTAGTTTCATGGAGCTCCACTTGTTAAACTGTTTAGTTAGTTTCATGGAGCTCCACATGTTAAACTGTTTAGTTAGTTTCATGGGGCTCTACTTGTTAAACTGTTTAGTTAGTTTCATGGGGCTCCACTTGTTAAACTGTTTAGTTAGTTTCATGGGGCTTCACTTGTTAAACTGTTTAGTTAGTTTCATGGGGCTCCACTTGTTAAACTGTTTAGTTAGTTTCATGGGGCTCCACTTGTTAAACTGTTTAGTTAGTTTCATGGAGCTCCACTTGTTAAACTGTTTAGTTAGTTTCATGGAGCTCCACTTGTTAAACTGTTTAGTTAGTTTCATGGGGCTCCACTTGTTAAACTGTTTAGTTAGTTTCATGGAGCTCCACTTGTTAAACTGTTTAGTTAGTTTCATGGGGCTCCACTTGTTAAACTGTTTAGTTAGTTTCATGGAGCTCCACTTGTTAAACTGTTTAGTTAGTTTCATGGGGCTCCACTTGTTAAACTGTTTAGTTAGTTTCATGGGGCTCCACTTGTTAAACTATTTAGTTAGTTTCATGGGGCTCCACTTGTTAAACTGTTTAGTTAGTTTCATGGAGCTCCACTTGTTAAACTGTTTAGTTAGTTTCATGGGGCTCCACTTGTTAAACTGTTTAGTTAGTTTCATGGGGCTCCACTTGTTAAACTGTTTAGTTAGTTTCATGGAGCTCCACTTGTTAAACTGTTTAGTTAGTTTCATGGAGCTCCACTTGTTAAACTGTTTAGTTAGTTTCATGGGCTCCACATTGTAAACTGTTTAGTTAGTTTCATGGGGCTCCACTAGGAGATTAAAGGGCTTGGCTATTCAACATTGTTTAATGTGGCTCCACATGGAGGTGGAGTAGGCTCAGATATTCAACGTTGTTTAATGTGGCTCCACTTGGAGGTGGAGTGGGCTCAGATATTCAACGTTGTTTAATGTGACTCCATATGGATGTGGAGTGGGCTCAGTTATTCAACGTTGTTTAATGTGGCTCCACATGGAGGTGGAGTAAGCTCAGTTATTCAACGTTGTTTAATGTGGCTCCACATGGAAGTGGAGTAGGTTCAGTTATTCAACGTTGTTTAATGTGACTCCACATGGATGTGGAGTAGGCTCAGTTATTCAACGTTGTTTAATGTGACTCCACATGGAGGTGGAGTAAGCTCAGTTATTCAACGTTGTTTAATGTGGCTCCACATGGAGGTGGAGTAGGCTCAGATATTTAACGTTGTTTAATGTGGCTCCACTTGGAGGTGGAGTGGGCTCAGATATTCAACGTTGTTTAATGTGACTCCACATGGATGTGGAGTGGGCTCAGTTATTTAACGTCGTTTAATGTGGCTCCACTTGGAGGTGTAGTGGGGTCAGTTATTCAACGTTGTTTAATGGATGATCCACTTGGAAGTGTAGTGGGGTCAGTTATTCAACGTTGTTTAATGGATGATCCACTTGGAGGTGGAGTGGGCTCAGTTATTTACGTTGTTTAATGTGGCTCCTCATGGAGGTGTAGTGGGGTCAGTTATTCAACGTTGTTTAATGTGGCTCCACTTGGAGGTGTAGTGGGGTCAGTTATTCAACATCGTTTAATGTGGCTCCACATATGAGGTATAGTGGTGTCAGTTATTCAACGTTGTTTAATGTGGCTCCACTTGGAGGTGGAGTGGGGTCAGCTATTCAACGTTGTTTAATGTGGCTCCACATGGAGGTGGAGTAAGCTCAGTTATTCAACGTTGTTTAATTGATGATCCACATGGAGGTGGAGTAAGCTCAGTTATTCAATGTTGTTTAGTGTGGCTCCACATGGCGGTGGTGTAAGCTCAGTTATTCAACGTTTTTTAATGTGTCTCCACATGGAGGTGGAGTGGGCTCAGTTATTCAACGTTGTTTAATGTGGCTCCACATGGAGGTTGAGTAGGCTCAGTTTTTCAACGTTGTTTAATGTGGCTCCACATGAAGGTGGAGTAAGCTCAGTTATTCAACGTTGTTTAATGTGGCTCCACATGGAATTGGAGTAGGCTCAGTTATTCAACGTTGTTTAATGTGGCTCCACATGGAGGTGGAGTAAGCTCAGTTATTCAACGGTGTTTAATGGATGATCCACTTGGAGGTGGAGTAAGCTCAGTTATTCAACGTTGTTTAATGGATGATCCACATGGAGGTGGAGTAGGCTCACTTATTCAACGTTGTTTAATGTGGCTCCACATGAAGGTGGAGTAAGCTCAGTTATTCAACGTTGTTTAATGTGGCTCCACATGGAGGTGGAGTACGCTCAGTTATTCAACGTTGTTTAATGTGGCTCCACATGGAGGTGGAGTAAGCTCAGTTATTCAACGTTGTTTAATGGATGATCCACTTGGAGGTGGAGTAAGCTCAGTTATTCAACGTTGTTTATTGTGGCTCCACATGGAGGTGGAGTAAGCTCAATTATTCAACGTTGTTTAATGGATGATCCACTTGGAGGTGGAGTGGGGTCAGCTATTCAACGTTGTTTAATGTGGCTCCACATGGAGGTGGAGTAAGCTCAGTTATTCAACGTTGTTTAATGGATGATCCACATGGAGGTGGAGTAAGCTCAGTTATTCAACGTTGTTTAATATGGCTCCACATGGAGGTGGAGTAAGCTCAGTTATTCAACGTTGTTTAATGTGGCTCCACATGGAGGTGGAGTAGGCTCAGTTATTCAACGTTGTTTAATGTGGCTCCACATGGAGGTGGAGTAGGCTCAGTTATTCAACGTTGTTTAATGGATGATCCACTTGGAGGTGGAGTTGGGTCAGTTATTCAATGATTTTTAATGTGACTCTACATGGAGGTGGAGTTGGGTCAGTTATTCAATGATTTTTAATGTGACTCCACGTGGAGGTGGAGTTGGGTCAGTTATTCAACAATCATGACGGATGTGCCCGCACACATCTCTCAGTATTTGCTGGCGGAAATATAAACCATCCATTTCTTTAGTGCCATCACTTTAAAGAAAAATTTGAAAAGTTAATAATAGAGATCTATTTCAACTGTTCATTTAGTCCTGTATAGTTATTTACGTGCCGTTATTTCATCTCAGAAGTTGGTTTGCTAATAGCTCGTTACACTTAGTGGATGCACGACCTTTGGGCATGACAGAAAAAATCACCCATTAAATGTAGCATTGTTCCTGACGCGCTTGACCGGTGCGCTCATTTGAAGTGGTGATAATGCACTTTCTCAACAACATTCGTGCATCTCTGGAAAATCCGTTCCTAGACTTTGTTTTGTTCCTCTTTTTGTTCATTTTTTTCCACCTGCTCCATCATTCCTTGATCAAAAACCGACGAATCAGCTGTTTGTCACTGATACGTCATGTAACTTTGTGATGTAGGCTGTACATCATGTCACCTTCACTCCGTGAAGTGTGTGCCCATCGCTCGTCGAGTGCCCCTTGTCCATTGTTCTACGCCATGTTGTCTTTAATCTGACTATGCTCATCCTCCGTAAACCACACTACGGCATTTGTGAGTGCTTCTGAATCTCTTCTATGATACCCCAGTATGGACTGAATGCTTCTGAATCTCTTCTATGATACCCCAGTATGGACTGAATGCTTCTGAATCTCTTCTATGATACCCCAGTATGGACTGAATGCTTCTGAATCTCTTCTATGATACCCCAGTATGGACTGAATGCTTCTGAATCTCTTCTATGATACCCCAGTATGGACTGAATGCTTCTGAATCTCTTCTATAATACCCCAGTATGGACTGAATGCTTCTGAATCTCTTCTATGATACCCCAGTATGGACTGAATGCTTCTGAATCTCTTCTATGATACCCCAGTATGGACTGAATGCTTCTGAATCTCTTCTATGATACCCCAGTATGGACTGAATGCTTCTGAATCTCTTCTATGATACCCCAGTATGGACTGAATGCTTCTGAATCTCTTCTATGATACCCCAGTATGGACTGAATGCTTCTGAATCTCTTCTATGATACCCCAGTATGGACTGAATGCTTCTGAATCTCTTCTATGATACCCCAGTATGGACTGAATGCTTCTGAATCTCTTCTATGATACCCCAGTATGGACTGAATGCTTCTGAATCTCTTCTATGATACCCCAGTATGGACTGAATGCTTCTGAATCTCTTCTATGATACCCCAGTATGGACTGAATGCTTCAGAATCTCTTCTATGATACCCCAGTATGGACTGAATGCTTCTGAATCTCTTCTATAATACCCCAGTATGGACTGAATGCTTCAGAATCTCTTCTATGATACCCCAGTATGGACTGAATGCTTCTGAATCTCTTCTATGATACCCCAGTATGGACTGAATGCTTCTGAATCTCTTCTATGATACCCCAGTATGGACTGAATGCTTCTGAATCTCTTCTATGATACCCCAGTATGGACTGAATGCTTCTGAATCTCTTCTATGATACTCCAGTATGGACTGAATGTTTCTGAATCTCTTCTATGATACCCCAGTATGGACTGAATGCTTCTGAATCTCTTCTATGATACCCCAGTATGGACTAAATGCTTCTGAATCTCTTCTATGATACCCAGTATGGACTGAATGCTTCTGAATCTCTTCTATGATACCCCAGTATGGACTGCTTTCACTGTGTCTGTATCTTATTTTCGCTGCGTATCTTACATAATTCTTAGATGACAATTTTTTGTTAAATAGTTATATATGTATATTTTTGCCCTAATACTAAAATACAGAGAATGAACTGCAAGAAATGATAGACATAATAGTAAAAGAAATCAACAAAAAGGTCTCAGTCTGAATATTAAGTAAACAGAAGTAATGGTCATATCAATGAAACAATTATCACCATCATACAGCATAAAAATAAACAAGGCAAATCTGAAACAAGTGCAACGCGTCAAATACTTGGGCACAATAATAACATCAGATGGAAGATGCACCACAGAAATAAAAAAACAGAATAGCTCAGGCCAAAATCATCGTCATACTGGCATAGGTGATCATGTCTCTCCACAACTTTCGATCTCGACAGTTCTTTATCATTTCTGTTGTTGACCTTCTGCCAAGCCATTCTCTTAAGCTGTCTGGTATTTTCTCTCTTTACTTCCCTCTATCTCTTCGTCCCTCAATTTTCCCAGTTGTTACAATATATTCCAGTTGTTCTCTTCTCATTACATGGCCAAAAAATGATGATTGTTTCTTCCTAATATTGCAAATTAGCTCTCTTTTTGCTTTGACCTCTTTCAGAAAATGTTCATTACTCTTCTTAGCTGTCCATGGTATTCTCAACATTCTTCTGTAAAACCACATTTCTACAGACTCCAGTGATTTTCTTGTCTGTTGCCCTATTGTCCATGATTCGCATCCATATGTTAAGACTTGCTCTACATAACATTTAAGAATTCTTTTCTTGTTTCTGTTGTCAAAAATGGATTGCATAGTATCTTCCTCATTTTCTGGAAAGCTCTTTTTGCCTGAGCCATTCTGCATCTCACCTCTTTTGTACATCTTCCGTCTGAGGTTAACATAGTTCCCAAATATTTAAATTCATTTACCTGTTTTAATGTTGTTCCACTTGTCTTTATTCTGCACTGAGGTGATGTCTTTTTCTTTGTTGTTACCATTACTTCTGTCTTTTTGCTATTAAGGCTGAGTTCTTTATTTTTTTGCTTTCTTTCACTATAATGTCCAACATTTCTTGTAACTCATTTTCACTCTTAGCAGATCTTTCACAGATTAATACTATATCATCAGCATACCTTTATTTATATTATGACCTCCAATTGTTATTCCAGACATGCCCCTTATGGATCTTAAAATAATCTCACTATAAATATTTAACAAATCTGATTACAGCACACAACCTTGTCTAACACCCAATTTTATTGATTGAAACATTCCCAATTGGTTTCCAGTTCTTATGGCCGCTGTTTGTTGCCAGTACATGTTCTTTATTATTCTTAGATCTTTGCTGTCTACGTTTATGCTTTCTAAAATTTTGATTATTTCTTGGTGCTTTACTTTGTCAAATGCCTTGGTGTAATCTATGAAACATAGGTATAGATCTGTTTTCACCTCTATGGCTCTTTCTACTAAAGATCTTATGATATAAATGACATTGCTCGTTCCTCCAGGACAAAATAGCATTTCTGAAAATGAAAAATTTCTTATGCAACACATCTATGTTAATAGAAATGAGAAAGAGAATTAATCGGTGCTATATAGAACCAATTCTGACTATGGAAGCAAATCATGGACAGTAGACAAACAAATAAAAAAATTAGAGGCCACAGAGATGGAATTTTTTACAAGAATGTTGAAAGTTCTCTGGACAGATAAAAAGACCAACGAGGAAATTATCAAAGAGGCCAACACAAAAAGGGAGCTCATAAAAAACATCAGAAAGAAACAATCAACATTTTTTGGGCACATCATGAGAAGAGGAAAGTTGCAATACTTTATTACAACTGGCAAATTAAAGGAAAATGAGGTCGCGGACGGCAAGGAGAGAAAATACTGAATAGTTTGGTGTCATGGCAGAAAACAGTCAACAACAGAACTGATACGATGTACTTTAGATAGACGAATGTGGAAGGACATGATCGTCTACGCCAACCAGTATTGCACATTCTGATGATGAATACTAAAATAACTTGTTTAACCATGTCGTTTATGATCGTGTTCATGGTGTTATCTATTTTTCCAAGAAATCACCAATCTTTCTCTACTGTAATCGTTCCAACTTTCACTCTTCTCTCTCTCATTATTATCCTTTGTTGACAGGATATTCTACGTGTCCCATGACTCTCAAGACCTGAAGATCTGGAGCTACATCGCTCGGGACGGACCCAATAACGTCTTCAAGTGTAACGTTTTCAAGGCTTACAAGAAGGTGAGTTGTATTCTCTTGCCCTCACGTTGTAAGACCGCGGTGTAAATATTGATAGCGACGAAGTTATATTTCTTCTCTCTATTTGGAGAAGAAAGGAGAGGAATTAAGGTGAGAGCAAAATATAAAAAAAACTTAGTTGGAAACTGACGAAGAAAGTTAGGGAATCGAAGATGTAAAGAAAGTGAATTGTGAAAGATTGCAAGAGTGAAAGACACTGACATTATCAATAACATACATAAAAACGAATGGATCAATTTAAAAGGAAAAAAGGGGGGGGGGTGACAGAGAACGTAGCAGTGAGTGGGAGATAGATACATATATTTCTACTTTTAAAAAAAAGCAATTTACACTCACGTATATGTTGTTTTACACACCGAACATGCCTATAAATGAGCATATGTACGTCAGATTGTACTTATGTCAACCCAGTCTGCTTGGATGTGCTATATCAAGTTTAGTCGATAATTAATATATATCTTGTTATGTATGATCCAATCAACTGAATGTGTTCTATTTACTAAAATTAATTAAAGTTTTGAATTATCGATCAAGTATATGCATAAGAGAGAGAGAGAGAGAGAGAGAGAGAGAGAGAGAGAGAGAGAAAGAGAGAGAGAGAAGTACGGGAGAGCACATTAAAATAAAACAAAATGCCACCGTTGTCTTCGACTGTGACGATCGCTCGATGACGGCTCCACTTCATCGTCCGCCCTTAAAATGGCGTTAATTTGGCGTAGATGCCTTATGTTGTCGCTAATACAAGGCTATAATATTTTGTACCTCTCGGCCAAACTAATCCGATTTAGCATGGCGCTTTTGGACACGGAGTTACTTTTCCTTTTTAGTTCCGAATCTCTAGGCTACACCTTGCAATATTTTTCCTTGCCCGTCACAGGGACGTAGAGTATTGGTTAGTTTGGGTTTATTTATCCTTCCTTATACAAGGACGTCAGCAGTAAGTCACCATTTTTAGCTCAAGTGCTGACGGACGTCTTGGACCCACATTGAAGTAGTCAGTTCACCCAACCAGTTGGATCACGTCTTGCACGCAGATAGGATACATTGAAGTTGTCAGTTCACTTGTCTAGTTTGGTCACGTCTTGGATCCACATAGGATACATTGAAGTTGTCAGTTCACCCAACCAGTTGGATCACGTCTTGCACACAGATAGGATACATTGAAGTTGTCAGTTCACTTGTCTAGTTTGGTCACGTCTTGCACACAGATAGGATACATTGAAGTTGTCAGTTCACTTGTCCAGTTTGGTCACGTCTTGCACACAGATAGGATACATTGAAGTTGTCAGTTCACTTGTCCAGTTTGGTCACGTCTTGCACACAGATAGGATACATTGAAGTTGTCAGTTCACTTGTCTAGTTTGATCACGTCTTGGACCCACATAGGATACATTGAAGTGTTCAGCTCACCCAACCTGTCAGGTCACGTCTTGGACCCACATAGGATACATTGAACTAGTCAGTTCACTTGTCCAGTTTGGTCACGTCTTGGACTCTGATAGAATACATTGAAGTGGTTAGTTTACCCAAACAGTTAGGTCACGTCTTGGACCCACATAGGTTACATTGAAGTAGTTAGTTCACACAACCAGTTAGGTCACGTCTTGAACCCACATAGGTTACATTGAAGTAGTTAGTTCACACAACCAGTTAGGTCACGTCTTGAACCCACATAGGTTACATTGAAGTAGTTAGTTCACACAACCAGTTAGGTCACGTCTTGGACCCACATAGGTTACATTGAAGTATTTAGTTCACACAACCAGTTAGGTCACGTCTTGGACCCACATAGGTTACATTGAAGTAGTTAGTTCACACAACCAGTTAGGTCACGTCTTGAATCCACATAGGATACATTGAAGTGGTTAGTTTAGCTAAACAGTTAGGTCACGTCTTGGACCCACATAGGTTACATTGAAGTAGTTAGTTCACACAACCTGTTAGTTCACGTCTTGGACCCACCTAGGATACACTGAAGTGGTTAGTTTACCCAAACAGTTAGGTCACGTCTTGGACCCACATAGGATACATTGAAGTAGTTAGTTCACACAACCAGTTAGGTCACGTCTTGGATCCACATAGGATACATTGAAGTGGTCAGTTCAACCAACTAATTAGGTCACGTCTTGGACCCACATAGGATACATTGAAGTGGTCAGTTCAACCAACCAATTAGGTCACGTCTTGGACCCACATAGGATACATTGAAGTGGTCAGTTCACCCGACCAGTTAGGTCACGTCTTGGACCCACATAGGATACATTGAAGTAGTCAGTTCACCCGACCAGTTAGGTCACGTCTTGGTAGTCAGTTCACCCGACCAGTTAGGTCACGTCTTGGACCCACATAGGATACATTGAAGTGGTCAGTTCACCCGACCAGTTAGGTCACGTCTTGGACCCACATATGATACATTGAAGTGGTCAGTTCACCCGACCAGTTAGGTCACGTCTTGGACCCACATATGATACATTGAAGTGGTCAGTTCATACAACCAGTTAGGTCCTGGTTCAGGTGCCAACTTTTTCAAATGTTACACGTAGCGTTCACCCAGCCTCTAAAATTGAGTACCAATGAGTTTTTTTAATTTTCTTTTGCTCGATCAAAATTGTTTGGCGTTGTTTAAAAATGAACATCTCAGCTTTCTTGAAGTAGAAACTATCGAAAACACGTATCTATATTGATATCATCGTCATCCCTATGTCAGAAACTTTGTCCCTCCTATTACGTAAGTAGGAAAGATTTGTCCTTGTTGGGATGTACAGATGTGTCGTCATCCACGATTGGTTACTTTTACAGGCCATATTATGGGGGCTTCCACCAAGCCGTTCAAGATAACTCATGTCACGTTTTTTTTCTGTTTTTTTTTTCATTTAGGAAAATTCCAAACGAACTTGCACATAATAAACGTGAATTCATGAATACGCTGTAATTTCTCTCTCTCTCTCTCTCTCTCTCTCTCTCTCTCTCTCTCTCTCTCTCTCTCTCTGCGATCAGGACTCAATCAGAGTAGGATTCCAGACTCTAACATGAAGTCAGCTGTCAGGCTAAGTGTGTTGATCGCCCCCACAGACAGAACATCACAATTAGAGTCTGCCAGATCCACTCTGATTGAACACCCGTTAAAACGTTGCACTATGTTATGCGCCAGTGGCCCAGTGCATCCGATTTCAGCCAGCATTTTATTCAGGTTTGCTTTCCTTAGCCTTTGATTGTCCCCAATCTTCCTGCAAGACAGCAGATGATCTTTTCTGTAGGGGGATTCTGCCCTTAGATGGTCGGCCCTCCCAGGTTTAGGAGCACCATCTGCCCGAGTCACTAGAGGTGACTAACACATTCATGCACACAAAAAGATGTGAGATGTGATCAACACAGACTTGCACATAGCGATACGAGGCATGACTAACACTGACACACATCAAGATATATGACACATGACTAACATAAACATGCACATAAAGATATGAGATATGACTGACATAGACATGCACACACAAAGATATGACACATGCCTATCATAGACATGCACACAAAGATATGAGATATGACTAACATGGACATGCACCCACAAAGACGCTGCAATTTGACGTCAGTGCTTTGTTTTCGTATTCTGTGTTCCAGCATTCAAAGACATTCCATGACTCAAAATGTGTGGTTTCATTAGAATGGCGTTGAAACCGTGAATCGTTACTCTCAAGAACATGACATTGAAATTATGTAAATATTGAACGTTTGAGGCCCAAACGTGGAAAGCTGTTTCATTGTAGAACCGGAAATTGTAATTCTTCTTCCGGAGAAAAGAACAAAACATGCAATAGTGACCGGATATTACAGAGATGGCAGAATTGCAATATTTCAACAGACACAGAAAGAGGGCTAGCATGGAAATATAATAATATTACAATATATATAATATAATATCCCATGATAACTTTGACAAAGAGGTGATTAAACTACAGATTTTTTGACGGTAAAGAATTATTGACACAAAAGAAATTAATAAGTTTACATAGACAGAACCATGACATGGACATATCCAAAGCTATTCCATCGAAAATTGTAAGAGATGTTGGCTTAACATTTCGCAAGCATACAGGCGGTAGAAATATCATTTGTGAGAGGCCTCAACTAGGAGCTTTGAAAAGTACATATTTAAGACAAATTAGGGAACTGTTTAACAAAAAGTACGATATTGTTTACATCAATGAAACATGGATAGATGCACACCAAACTGAGGGCAAAAGGAATGGCAAACTGCGAAAGGAATTGTAAAGAGAATTGTAGCAAGTAGCAAGGGTTCCGTGGTAGCTCCGTGTTCATGTGTATGGACGATCTCTGCACACAATCCTCTCCAAACCTTATTCTACTGTTACTCTATCTGTTACTGTTAAACTGATGGATATTTTCTGGTTTTGCCATCTTCCTCTTTTTCTTCTTTCCTCACATTTTCCTCCCTCTCATTTTCTATTATTTCTTGTCCCTCTCATTTTCTATTATTTCTTGTCCCTCTCATTTTCTATTATTTCTTTTCCCTCTCATTATCTATTATGTCTTGTCCCTCTCATTTTCTATTATTTCTTGTCCCTCTCATTTTCTATTATTTCTTGTCCCTCTCATTTTCTATTATTTCTTTTCCCTCTCATTATCTATTATGTCTTGTCCCTCTCATTTTCTATTATTTCTTGTCCCTCTCATTTTCCATTATTTCTTGTCCCTCTCATTTTCTATTATTTCTTGTCCCTCTCATTTTCTATTATTTCTTGTCCCTTTCATTTTCTATTATTTCTTGTCCCTCTCATTTTCTATTATTTCTTTTCCCTCTCATTATCTATTATGTCTTGTCCCTCTCATTTTCTATTATTTCTTGTCCCTCTCATTTTCCATTATTTCTTGTCCCTCTCATTTTCTATTATTTCTTGTTCCTCTCATTATCTATTATTTATTGTCCCTCTCATTTTCCATTATTTCTTGTCCCTCTCATTTTCTATTATTTCTTGTCCCTCTTATTTTCTCCTGCTTTCCCCATCTTCACAATATGTTTCACCTTCCTCGCCTCATAACAAAACCAAATAAGAAAGTTAACATTATCTAGAGCCTTCCTCTTCGTCTTCTTCTGCTTGGCCTTCACACATTCAGTGGGCGTAGATACGTTATGTCGGTAGTTTACGACAAAGCCGCGATATCTGCGCCTTTCAACCCGACTCATCCGACTTCGGTGTGGCTTGATTTGCTTAACAATTTATTCCCGAAGCTGTAGCCTATTTTTAGCCTTCTCCTTTGGACTTTTAAGTGCCAAATATCACAAGTTCTTTAATGCCCAGTTCATTAATGTCAAGTTCTTTAATGCCCAGTTCTTTAATGCCAAGTCCTTAAAGCCCAGTTCTTTAATGCCAAGTTCTTTTATGCCAAGTTCCTTAATGCCAAGTTCTTTAATGCCAAGTTCTTTAATGCCAAGTTCTTTAAAGCCAAGCCCTTAAAGCCCAGTTCTTTAATGCCAAGTTCTTTAATGCCTTTAGAGGATTCGAACCTGTGAGCTTCCTTTCAAAGGCTAATGTCTTACCTCTAGACCACCAGTCACTTCTACATCGATCATAAGCTCTCAGTATGCATTGACTTCATCAAAGACATCTTTCTTCCCTGTCTATCTGCTCATGAACTACATTTCATCGTTGATCCAATTTTGTATCGCCTCTTATGTTCTTATTCTTTGTCCATAATTGACTTCTATATGTATGGTTGTATGTAACGCCGAAGAACTCATTATATTTTTCTGTGACTTCTATAGACCTAGACTTTTTGTTGAATGTGAGCTTAATTGTGTGTAATGTTACGTTTATCTTGACTATTCTGCATTTTATTTCAGAATTAGACATCTGAAGTTATATTAATAAACCGAGTTGTTTTCAGTGCGGCTGCGTTTATTTTTATCTTACATTTTGGTGGCTCATTTTTTCTTTAGAAAATCACAAATTCTGATAACTTGATTTTTATTTTGAAATTTTGATGTGTAACCGTACATATTTCTTTTTTCATCTTTTTCATAAGAAATAGTTTCAAAAAGTGATTTTAAACTGAGAAAGAATGGATCAACTTACTTTACTACCATCTTGGCTCTCTGGGGCTGTGTGTATCTGTGTAAATATATATATATATGTATATGTAGCCGCGATAGCTCAGTGGTTAGTGAACTAGACTACAAAGGACAAGGGGTAGGGCTCGATCACAGCCGACGGCTTCCGGGTTCACCCAGCCTTAAATGGGTATCGGATTTTTTTTCTGGGAAAGCAAAGCAGCACGGTCGTAATACCGACCACATTACCCCAAAAATCATGTGCTAAAAGGTCTGTAAAATATAGGGTCACTAACACCATATTTCCCTATACGCCACTTGGCGTGACGGGGGTACTTTACTTTTTTTTTACTTTATATATACATATATATATATATGCTTGTATGTGTAAGTGTGTATATATGTGTTTATGTGTGTGTATATATGTATGCAGGCACTGATATCCAGTACCCATGCTCATCACCACTACCATCGAGTCATGAAGTTGTGTGCTGTAGTGAATGATAAACAAGAAGAACAGCCATTACGAATAAAGAGTTGATTGACATTTATAGAAGAGAACTCAGATTTAACTTGCAGGAGGTCTGACATGGCTCGTGCTTGGAGAATATAACTTCGACAATGGCGGCGGAAATTAGACGGGGAATTTGAAGTGGGTATTGAACTTGAAGGTAATTTAACTTAGAGAAAGGGAGATTGAAATGCCAATATAGCTTTGATGGTTGAGATAGACTCTGATTATAGGGAGAGTGACTAGACTTTACTGTGGGGTCCAGATACCGCTTCCAGGCAGAGATTTGAAGAACGTGGGAGACTTGTGGTCTAGAGGTAGGACATCGACCTCTGGCTTGGGAGTTCCTAGGTTCGATTCCCGCCACGGGCGGTAGGATGTTTTCATTACCGAGTCGGTGGTTTCTACGTGGCTTACCCTTCCCGTGGTCTCTGGGTAGATCGAGCCCTTGTCTAGCCCACTCTGGGTAGATCGAGCCCTTGTCTAGTCCACTCTGGGTAGATCGAGCCCTTGTCAAGCCCACTCTGGGTAGATCGAGCCCTTGTCTAGTCCACTCTGGGTAGATCGAGCCCTTGTCTAGTCCACTCTGGGTAGATCGAGCCCTTGTCAAGCCCACTCTGGGTAGATCGAGCCCTTGTCAAGCCCACTCTGGGTAGATCGAGCCCTTGTCTAGTCCACTCTGGGTAGATCGAGCCCTTGTCTAGCCCACTCTGGGTAGATCGAGCCCTTGTCTAGCCCACTCTGGGTAGATCGAGCCCTTGTCTAGTCCACTCTGGGTAGATCGAGCCCTTGTCTAGCCCACTCTTTGCTAGATCGAGCCCTTGTCAAGCCCACTTTGGGTAGATCGAGCCCTTGTCTAGCCCACTCTGGGTAGATCGAGCCCTTGTCTAGCCCACTCTGGGTAGATCGAGCCCTTGTCTAGCCCACTCTGGGTAGAGCGGTCCGATGTCAAGCCCCCCCCCCCCAGGTAGTGAGGTCCGATGTCAAGCCCTCTCTAGGTAGAGCGGTCCGATGTCAAGCCCCCCTAGGTAGTGAGGTCCGATGTCAAGCCCCCCTATGTAGTGAGGTCCGATGTCAAGCCCCCCTAGGTAGTGAGGTCCGATGTCAAGCCCCCCTATGTAGTGAGTTCCGATGTCAAGCCCCCCTAGGTAGAGCGGTCCGATGTCAAGCCCCCCTAGGTAGAGCGGTCCGATGTCAAGCCCCCCTAGGTAGAGCGGTCCGATGTCAAGCCCCCCTAGGTAGTGAGGTCCGATGTCAGCCCCCTATGTAGTGAGGTCCGATGTCAGCCCCCCTAGGTAGTGAGGTCCGATGTCAAGCCCCCCTAGGTAGTGAGGTCCGATGTCAAGCCCCCCCTAGGTAGTGAGGTCCGATGTCAGCCCCCTATGTAGTGAGATCCGATGTCAGCCCCCCTAGGTAGTGAGGTCCGATGTCAGCTCCCTATGTAGTGAGGTTCGATGTCAAGCCCCCCTATGTAGTGAGGTCCGATGTCAAGACTCCTATGTAGTGAGGTCCGATGTCAAGCCCCCCTATGTAGTGAGGTCCGATGTCAAGCCCCCCTATGTAGTGAGGTCCGATGTCAAGCCCCCCTATGTAGTGAGGTCCGATGTCAAACCCCCCTAGGTAGTGAGGTCCGATGTCAGCCCCCCTAGGTAGTGAGGTCCGATGTCAGCTCCCTATGTAGTGAGGTTCGATGTCAAGCCCCCTTATGTAGTGAGGTCCGATGTCAAGCCCCCCTATGTAGTGAGGTCCGATGTCAAGCCCCCCTAGGTAGTGAGGTCCGATGTCAAACCCCCCTATGTAGTGAGGTCCGATGTCAGCCCCCCTAGGTAGTGAGGTCCGATGTCAGCTCCCTATGTAGTGAGGTTCGATGTCAAGCCCCCCTATGTAGTGAGGTCCGATGTCAAGCCCCCCTATGTAGTGAGGTCCGATGTCAGCTCCCTATGTAGTGAGGTCCGATGTCAAGCCCCCCTATGTAGTGAGGTCCGATGTCAAACCCCCCTAGGTATTGAGGTCCGATGTCAAGCCCCCCTAGGTATTGAGGTCCGATGTCAAGCCCCCCTAGGTATTGAGGTCCGATGTCAAGCCCCCCTAGGTATTGAGGTCCGATGTCAAGCCCCCCTAGGTATTGAGGTCCGATGTCAAGCCCCCCTAGGTATTGAGGTCCGATGTCAAACCCCCCTAGGTATTGAGGTCCGATGTCAAGCCCCCCTAGGTATTGAGGTCCGATGTCAAGCCCCCCCTATGTAGTGAGGTTCGATGTCAAGCCCCCCTAGGTAGTGAGGTCCGATGTCAGGCCCCCCTATGTAGTGAGGTCCGATGTCAAGCCCCCCTAGGTAGTGAGGTCCGATGTCAAGCCCCCCTAGGTAGTTAGGTCCGATGCCAAGCCTTCACTGGGTAGTGAGATCCGTTGTCAAGCCCTCACTGGATAGTGAGATCCGTTGTCAAGCCCTCTCTAGGTAGAAAGGTCCGATGTCAAATCCTCTCAAATAAACGTTATATTTACAGCATTATCACATTTACAAGGTCTGTCGTAGAGGGTGGGTGGGGGACTATTCTTGGGGGAAAAACCAAAGGTACTCGTGCACGTTAAAGAACCATTGGAGATTAAAAGTCGATAGAGTATGCCCAAATGGCCGCTACCTGGAAATATTGTTAAGAAAACATCTACCACTGCCTAAGAAGGATACATGGGGAAATAGGTGAATATATGGAGGCCTTCCCGTTACCTAGCGACACAACGTACTCACGTTCAGGTTACAGGAGAAAGCTGAGGAAAAAGAAAATTAAGAGCGTATATGGTGTGATGATCATAGCAAGACAATCACGACTCGGATCGTTGAGAATCAAGGACACTACTTTAAGGAAAGAAGCCGTTACAAACCAGAATATTTTAAGTTGATTGAGGATCGGACAGGGTTGGCTACAACAAAACTTTCTCGTGATTTCATTGGCTTGTTCTTTCGTCTACTAGTTACAGTCACGTGTTTTTAGGTTTTACAAAATCTTTAGTAAACTTCTAGATTAAGTTTTAACGATCTATAATAAAGTGTTAAATAATTGTCGAGATCGAAAGTTGTGGAGAGACATGATCACCTACGCCAGCAGGCGTACTTTGATGATGATGATGATGATGATAATGATGATGAACAAAATGTTAAATAGCCTCATATGGTAGATGTACAAAAGACGTGAGATGCAGAATAGCTCAGGCAAAAACAGCTTTCCAAAAAGTGAGGAAGATACTGTCTAATCCATTCTTGACAATAGAAACAAGAAAATGAGTTCTTAAATGTTATGTAGAGCCAGTCTTAACATATGGAAGGGAATCATGGACAATAGGACTACTGACAAGAAAATCACTGGAGGCTAGAGAAATGTGGTTTTACAGGAGAATGTTGAGAATATAATTTCTCTCTCTCTCTCTCTCTCTCTCTCTCTCTCTCTCTCTCTCTCTCTCTCTCTCTCTCTCTCTCTGTTAGTGAGTTTTGCTCACAGTTTTGTTCATGGGCGATGAAGACAAATCATTTCATACAGTTGTTACATTAATCTCTGAAAGAGAGACTGAGAAAGAGAGAGAGAAATAAAAGAATGTGACTATTAAGCCTGATATGGTGCCGAAACAATCTAGAAAAGCGTGGACAGATAATATGTGCTGCTTTTGGGGGAACCTTGTTTCACGATGCTTCCAGCACATCACCATAGTAGTATTCTCTCCCTTAGATACAGAACTGAAGGGTTCACGAAGGCCGAGTTTGAAATAATTGTCTAAACCAACAGTGATCTCTATTATTGTCCTTAAGTGATAGCTAACAAGAACAAATAATTATCTTGCAAATAACTGTTAATGTCTAATCACCAAGCGTTATGAAGATAAGTAGAGTGCAACTTTGCAAAGATGGCATGCCGATAAACATATAAAAAATAGAATAACATGTCAAATTGTAAAAAACAAAACAAAAAACAATCCTGTAAGATTAAAAGAGGGGCAATTCCTTTAAAAAAAACTTGAAAAGAATGACAATAAAATATAAAAGACTATTAAACTTGAAATGTAAATTAGGTTAGCATTCGTATTATAATTTTAAGATTGGTCCTCTAGAAATTATAAAGATGATAATCCTGTAAAAATTAAAAGGTTCATTCTCTAGAATCTAAAATTATAAAACCGACAGTCCTGTAATACACAAATTATAATGTTAAAATCAAATGTTAAAGCAGTCCTATTCTATGGCTGTGAAACATGGAGAACGACAAAAATGAAATAGCGAAGATAAAGTCTTTTATTTATGGATTCTTGTGCATAATAAAAGGATGGAAATGACAGGACAAAACCATTAATTTAGAACTATGGGAAAGTGTCAGGCAGAGATTGGACACAGAGATAAGACAAAGATGGTTCTGTGGAGGGCAAACACTGCGGGAACCAAAAAGGAATATTAGACATCACTTCCTTTTTTGAAGTACCCAGGGTGAGACAAAAAGGAATATTAGACATCACTTCCTTTTTTGAAGTACCCAGGGTGAGACAAAAAGGAATATTAGACATCACTTCCTTTTTTGAAGTACCCAGGGTGAGACAAAAAGGAATATTAGACATCACTTCCTTTTTTGAAGTACCCAGGGTGAGACAAAAAGGAATATTAGACATCACTTCCTTTTTTGAAGTACCCAGGGTGAGACAAAAAGGAATATTAGACATCACTTCCTTTTTTGAAGTACCCAGGGTGAGACAAAAAGGAATATTAGACATCACTTCCTTTTTTGAAGTACCCAGGGTGAGACAAAAAGGAATATTAGACATCACTTCCTTTTTTGAAGTACCCAGGGTGAGACAAAAAGGAATATTAGACATCACTTCCTTTTTTGAAGTACCCAGGGTGAGACAAAAAGGAATATTAGACATCACTTCCTTTTTTGAAGTACCCAGGGTGAGACAAAAAGGAATATTAGACATCACTTCCTTTTTTGAAGTACCCAGGGTGAGACAAAAAGGAATATTAGACATCACTTCCTTTTTTGAAGTACCCAGGGTGAGACAAAAAGGAAGGCGAAAATATTGTTAGAGAAGACAGAAGGTTGTGGAGATGAAGATGACGATGAAGACATTGAATAATCATAAAAGAATGGCAAGAAACAGAACGGCTTGGAAAGTGTTTGTTGAAGACTTATGCTACACAGGGAGCTGAAAGTGTTTGTTCAAGACTTATGCTACACAGGGAGCTGAAAGTGTTTGTTGAAGACTTATGCTACACAGGGAGCTGAAAGTGTTTGTTGAAGACTTATGCTACACAGGGAGCTGAAAGTGTTTGTTGAAGACTTATGCTACACAGGGAGCTGAAAGTGTTTGTTGAAGACTTATGCTATACAAGAGGTTAACAGCAAGAAGAATAATGAAAGTGTTTGTTGAAGACTTATGCTATACAAGAGGTTAACAGCAAGAAGAATAATGAAAGGGTTTGTTGAAGACTTATGCTATACAAGAGGTTAACAGCAAGAAGAATAATGAAAGTGTTTGTTGAAGACTTATGCTACACAAGAGGTTAACAGTAAGAAGAATAACGAAAGTGTTTGTTGAAGACTTATGCTATACAAGAGGTTAACAGCAAGAAGAATAATGAAAGTGTTTGTTGAAGACTTATGCTACACAAGAGGTTAAAAGCAAGAAGAATAATGAAAGGGTTTGTTGAAGACTTATGCTATACAAGAGGTTAACAGCAAGAAGAATAATGAAAGTGTTTGTTGAAGACTTATGCTACACAAGAGGTTAACAGCAAGAAGAATAATGAAAGTGTTTGTTGAAGACTTATGCTACACAAGAGGTTAACAGCAAGAAGAATAATGAAAGTGTTTGTTGAAGACCTATGCTACACAGGGAGCTGAAAGTGTTTGTTGAAGACTTATGCTACACAGGGAGCTGAAAGTGTTTGTTGAAGGCTTATGCTACACAAGAGGTTAACAGCAAGAAGAATAATGAAAGTGTTTGTTGAAGACTTATGCTATACAAGAGGTTAACAGCAAGAAGAATAATGAAAGTGTTTGTTGAAGACTTATGCTACACAAGAGGTTAACAGCAAGAAGAATAATGAAAGGGTTTGTTGAAGACTTATGCTATACAAGAGATTAACAGCAAGAAGAATAATGAAAGTGTTTGTTGAAGACTTATGCTACACAAGAGGTTAACAGCAAGAAGAATAATGAAAGTGTTTGTTGAAGACTTATGCTACACAAGAGGTTAACAGCAAGAAGAATAATGAAAGTGTTTGTTGAAGACCTATGCTACACAGGGAGCTGAAAGTGTTTGTTGAAGACTTATGCTACACAGGGAGCTGAAAGTGTTTGTTGAAGGCTTATGCTACACAAGAGGTTAACAGCAAGAAGAATAATGAAAGTGTTTGTTGAAGACTTATGCTACACAAGAGGTTAACAGCAAGAAGAATAATGAAAGTTTTTGTTGAAGACTTATGCTACACAAGAGGTTAACAGCAAGAAGAATAATGAAAGTGTTTGTTGAAGACTTATGCTACACAAGAGGTTAACAGCAAGAAGAATAATGAAAGTGTTTGTTGAAGACCTATGCTACACAAGAGGTTAACAGCAAGAAGAATAATGAAAGTGTTTGTTGAAGACTTATGCTACACAAGAGGTTAACAGCAAGAAGAATAATGAAAGTGTTTGTTGAAAACCTATGCTACACAGGGAGCTGAAAGTGTTTGTTGAAGACTTATGCTACACAGGGAGCTGAAAGTGTTTGTTGAAGGCTTATGCTATACAAGAGGTTAACAGCAAGAAGAATAATAAAAGTGTTTGTTGAAGACTTATGCTACACAAGAGGTTAACAGCAAGAAGAATAATGAAAGTGTTTGTTGAAGATTTATGCTACACAAGAGGTTAACAGCAAGAACAATCCTGAAAGAGTTAAATGGTTAATCCTTTTAGAGTATAACGGTGAAATGGTTAATCCTTTAAGAGTATGAAGGTGAAATGGTTAATCCTTTAAGAGTATAAAGGTGAAATGGTTAATCCACTAAGAGTATAAAGGTGAAATGGTTAATCCTTTAAGAGTATAAAGATGAAATGGTTTATCCTCTAAGAGTATAAAGGTGAAACGGTTAATCCTCTAAGAGTATAAAGGTGAAATGGTTAATCCTTTAAGAGTATAAAGGTGAAATGGTTAATCCTCTAAGAGTATAAAGGTGAAATGGTTAATCCTCTAAGAGTATAAAGGTAAAATTGCTAATCCTTTAAGAGTATAAAGGTGAAATGGTTAACCCTTTAAGAGTATAAAGGTGAAATGGTTAATCCTTTTAGAGTCCCGACTAGGCTACCGACGTTCGGACAACCCGTGTTCGATACCCCCTGGAAGCAGTGTGAATTGTACTTGTGGTTGGAAAAAAAATACCCCCGTGGTCGACCCAGCCGCTGACAGAAATGGGTACCAGAGTAGTACTCTGGGAAGGCGAGGAATGCCGCCTCGCATCGTGAGTTTCGATGCTTGAAGCGACACTATCCAGAAGTCTCCGAAAACTTCTGGATACATGACGGAGAACATATGGGTGAAAACTGGCGAGCTAAGACGCCTATTCAAGTCTCGTACTTTACCTTTCCTTTAAGATAATAAAGGTGACGTTTATGTAAAAATTAAAAGGATAAACTCTACAAGTATGTAGATATCAACCCTCAATTAATTCAAATGGTATTCCAATAACAAAGATTATCTTCCTGCAGAAATTAAAATATTAATCCTCTAATATTAACCCTATGGGGCAGTCCTGTCAGGGTACATAAGCAATAACTCCATAAAGACGTCACTGGTGTCCCTTTTCTGCAACCTACAGGCCAATCCCACATTTATTACAAGCACAAATACATCCTGTCCTATTTGCATGTCCAGGCCCAGACGATGCTCTTCAACGCTCTGTCTAGAGCGGGCGCGGGCTGTGACAGTGATAAACCCCTCGAGGTTAGTGACCTCCACGTGAAGTTGTCTGAGCATCTGTGAAGTATTTCTGCCTCCAGCACTACCGTTCTATCCTAACTAAGCTAACACGCGTCATCAGGCCATCCAGAAAGAGCTGAACTGGCCCGAGGAAATGGCTGAATTATGCCGGCATATTACAGCATCTTCAATGTTATTTCAGGCAAAAATATATATCAGATCGTCATGAGATCAAGATCATGAATTGATCTATATTCCACAGGTCAGAGGTTCGCGAATACAATAGTAAATACATGAGACTTCCTCTTCATGTTTTTGCCTTCTTGTTTGCATTTTCGTTATTTTACACGATTTTTATTCTTTGCATAACCTATTTATTTGGTTTCCATTCTTATCTCTCTGTTGTTGACAGCCTAGCTGTGTAAGAGCGATGTTTTGGGACGCTATCAATAACATATTACTCTTACAATGCGCTTCTTGTCGCTTCTTTAGCTTATCACGCTTTGTATCCTACAAAATGTTTCTTCTTATTTGTACATATTGGTTATATTTCACTTTTTATTAAGTTTGTATGCTTGTTATCATTTTTATCTATTTATTATTTCTTGCTCTGCTTCATTTTTATTCTTCTTCGAGTTGTGCTGTAATTTTCTCTTTTTATAATTCATTAATGCTATTTGTACTTACGTTATCTTCTCACTTCTTTAAGTTATTTTGTAATTAATATGTTTTTCCTTATTAACAGTTGTGTCACATTTTCTTTTCTATTTGATTTATGTAGCAGATGATTTTGTAGTATTTCTCTTTTGTTTTTTGCACTTTATTCTTTTTTATTATTCTCCGTTCTATTGCTTATATTTTTTTACTTTCTTTCATTAATTTCTTGCTGACATTAATTGAATGCTGGCCAGTCTTCCTGTCACGTTTACATACCCTAGCCGATTGTGTAGAAAGCGTTGGTGGCAACCCCAGGATATTTTTCTTAATGGCAGGTCAAGTTGCTGCACTAGGTAGCCCTCACCACCGCAGAGTGTTTCTGACATTGCCTACCAACCTTGGTCTTCTGAAGCTATGTCGTAGGTTGCGATGGTCGCGTGATAACACCTGCTTGGACTTCATTCCCATGAAAATGCCAAATCGTTATTATTTTTCTTTAAGGTTTAGAACCTCTAATAAGTTATAATCTTCATCTCACTGAGGCCATGATTATTGAATATGAAATGATGAAGAGCCATTCCCATCTCCCGACAGGAGCCGTGTGAAGGCTGACATAAGAATTGATCAAGAGTCAATCCCATCTCCCGGCAGGAGCCGTGTGAAAGCTGACATAAGAATTGATCAAGAGTCAATCCCATCTCCCGGCATGAGCCGTGTGAAGGCTGACATAAGAATTGATTAAGAGCAATCCCATCTCCCGGCATGAGCCGTGTGAAGGCTGACATAAGATTTGATCAAGAGTCAATCCCATCTTCCGGCAGGAGCCGTGTAAAGGCTGACATAAGAATTGATTAAGAGTCAATCCCATCTCCCGGCAGGAGCCGTATGAAAGCTGACATAAGAATTGATTTAGAGCAATCCCATCTCCCAGCAGTAGCCGTGTGAAGGCTGACATAAGAATTGATCAAGAGTCAATCCCAACTCCCGGCAGGAGCCGTGTAAAGGCTGACATAAGAATTGATTAAGAGCAATCCCATCTCCCAGGAGTAGCCGTGTAAAGACTGACATAAGAATTGATCAAGAGCCAATCTCATCTCACAGCAGGAGCCGCGTAAAGACTGACATAAGATTTGATTAAGAGCCAATCTCATCTCCCATCAACTAGGTTACTTTGTCTCCTGTGAACCAAAAAACCAAGCACTCACTAGTTACTTCGTCTTCTCCAAACAAAAAGGTCAAGCACCCACTAGTTACTTCGTCTTCTCCAAACAAAAGGTCAAGCACCCACTAGTTACTTCGTCTTCTCCAAACAAAAAGGTCAAGCACCCACTAGTTACCTCGTCTTCTCCAAACCAAAAGGTCAAGTAACCACTAGTTACCTTGTCTTCTCCGAACCAAAAGGTCAACCACCCACTAGTTACCTCGTTTTCTCAGAACCAAAAGGTCAAGCACCTACTAGTTACCTCGTCTTCTCAGAACCAAAAGGTCAAGCACCTACTAGTTACCACGTCTTCTCCGAAACAAAAGGTCAGGCACCCACTAGTTACCTCGTCTTCTCCGAACCAAAATGTCAGGCACCCACTAGTTACCTCGTCTTTTCCGAACCAATAGGTCAAGCACCCACTAGTTACCTCGTCTTCTCCGAAGTAAAAGATCAAGCACCCACTAGTTACCTCGTCTTCTCCGAAGTAAAAGATCAAGCACCCACTAGTTACCTCGTCTTCTCCGAAGTAAAAGATCAAGCACCCACTAGTTACCTCGTCTTCTCCAAACCAAAAGGTCAAGTAACCACTAGTTACCGTGTCTTCTTCGAACCAAAAGGTCAAGCACCCACTAGTTACCTCGTCTTCTCCAAACCAAAAGGTCAAGTAACCACTAGTTACCGTGTCTTCTTCGAACCAAAAGGTCAAGCACCCACTAGTTACCGTGTCTTCTTCGAACCAAAAGGTCAAGCACCCACTAATTACCTCGTCTTCTCAGAACCAAAAGGTCAAGCACCTACTAGTTACCTCGTCTTCTCCGAACCAAAATGTCAAGCACTCACTAGTTACCTCGTCTTCTCCGAACCAATAGGTCAAGCACCCACTAGTTACCTCGTCTTCTCCGAAGTAAAAGATCAAGCACCCACTAGTTACCTCGTCTTCTCCGAAGTAAAAGATCAAGCTCCCACTAGTTACCTCGTCTTCTCCAAACCAAAAGGTCAAGTAACCACTAGTTACCTTGTCTTCTCCGAACCAAAAGGTCAACCACCCACTAGTTACCTCGTCTTCTCCGAAGTAAAAGATCAAGCACCCACTAGTTACCTCGTCTTCTCCAAACCAAAAGGTCAAGCACCCACTAATTACCTCGTCTTCTCAGAACCAAAAGGTCAAGCACCTACTAGCTACCTCGTCTTCTCCGAACCAAAAGGTCAGGCACCCACTAGTTACCTCGTCTTCTCCGAACCAAAATGTCAAGCACCCACTAGTTACCTCGTCTTCTCCGAACCAAAATGTCAAGCACCCACTAGTTACCTCGTCTTCTCCGAAACAAAAGGTCAGGCACCCACTAGTTATCTCATTTTCTGCGAACCAAAAGGTCAAGCACCCACTAGTTGCCTTGTCTTCTCCGAACCAAAAGGTCAAGCACCCACTAGTTGCCTTGTCTTCTCCGAACCAAAAGGTCAAGCACCCACTAGTTACCTCGTCTTCTCCGAACCAAAAGGTCAAGCACCCACTAGTTACCGTGCCTTCTCCGAACCAAAAGGTCAAGCACCCACTAGTTATCTCATCTTCTCCGAACCAAAAGGTCAAGCACCCACTAGTTACCTTGTCTTCTCCGAACCAAAAGGTCAAGCACCCACTAGTTATCTCATCTTCTCCGAACCAAAAGGTCAAGCACCCACTAGTTACCTTGTCTTCTCCGAACAAAAAGGCCAGGCACCCACTACTTGCTTGCTTGCTTGCGTTCGCCCGATGACTAAAGTATTCTAGATTATTCTAGTAGACTACAGAATTACTCTTCATCATCAGCCCCTCAAACGACGTTAAGTGGGTGTGTCTGTTTTGTGTTGTCACACATCCGACTTCAGCACGGCACCCACTAGTTACTTTTTGTCTCTTGTGAACTAAAAGGCCAGGAACCCACAAGTTAACTTGTCTTCTCTGAACCAAAAGGCCAGATTTTTCGAACCATCTGTTCCACATGCAAAGCCAGCCTCCATGCTTCTACTTCTTCTTCTACCCCCCACCAGACGACTAATTTCTTCTACCCCCACCAGACGACTAATTTCTTCTACCCCCACCAGACGACTAATTTCTTCTACCCCCACCAGACGACTACTAATATTTTCTTCTACACCCACCAGACGGCTACTACTAACTCTTCTACGCCCACCAGACGGCTACTACTATTTCTTCAAAGCCCACCAGACGGCTACTACTATTTCTTCAAAGCCCACCAGACGGTTCTACTATTTCTTCAAAGCCCACCAGACGGCTATTACTATTTCTTCAAAGCCCTCCAGACGGCTACTACTATTTCTTCAAAGCCCACCAGACGGCTACTACTATTTCTTCAAAGCCACCAGACGGCTACTACTATTTCTTCAAAGCCCACCAGACGACAACTACTATTTCTTCTACCCCCCTCCCCCCACACACACCATACGACAACTACCATTTCTTCTACCCCCCCCCCCATACGACTACTACTATTTCTTCTACGCCCACCTGACGACTACTAGGATTTCTTCTACCCTCACCATACGAATATTACTATTTCTTCTACCCCCCCCACCCCACCATACGACTACTAGTATTTCTTTTACCCCCACACAATACGTATACTACTATTTCTTCTTCCCCCACCATACGACTACTACTATTTCTTCTACGCCCACCATACGACTACTACTATTTCTTCTACCCCCACCATACGACTACTACTATTTCTTCTACCCCCACCATACGACTACTACTATTTCTTCTACCCCCACCATACGACTACTACTATTTCTTCTACCCCCACCATACGACTACTACTATTTCTTCTTCCCCCACCATACGACTACTACTATTTCTTCTACCCCCACCATACGACTACTACTATTTCTTCTACCGCACCAGACGACTACTAGTGTTTCTTCTAGCCCCCCCCCCCACCATACGACTACACCTATTTCTTCTACGGCCATCAGGTGACTACTACTGCTTCTACGCCCATCAGACGACTACTACTACTTCTACGCCCATGAGTTGAATACTACTACTTCTACGCCCATCAGACGACTACTACTACTTCTACGCCCATGAGATGACTACTACTACTACTTCTACGTCCATCAGACGACTACTACTACTTCTACGCCCATCAGACGACTACTACTACTTCTACGCCCATGAGATGACTACTACTACTTCTACGCCCATCAGACGACTACTACTACTTCTACGCCCATCAGACGACTACTACTACTTCTACGTCCACCAGACGACTACTACTACTTCTTCTACGCCCATGAGACGACTACTACTATTTCTTCTACGCCCATGAGACGACTACTACTATTTCTTCTACGCCCATGAGACGACTACTACTATTTCTTCTACGCCCATGAGACGACTACTACTATTTCTTCTACGCCCATCAGACGACTACTACTATTTCTTCTACGGCCATCAGACGACTACTACTACTTATACGCCCACCAGACGACTACTACTATTTCTTCTACGGCCATCAGACGACTACTACTATTTCTTCTACGGCCATCAGACGACTACTACTACTTCTACGGCCATCAGACGACTACTACTACTTCTACGGCCATCAGACGACTACTACTACTTCTACGGCCATCAGACGACTACTACTACTTCTACGCCCATCAGACGACTACTATTATTTCTTCTAAGGCCGTCAGACGACTACTATTATTTCTTCTACGCCCAGCAGATGACTACTACTACTACAACCCTAATCAGACGACTACTACTACTTCTACTGCCACCAGACAACTACTACTACTACAACCCTAATCAAACGACTACTACTACTTTTACTGCCACCAGACAACTACTACTTTTACTGCCACCAGACAACTACTACTTTTACTGCCACCAGACAACTACTACTTCTACTGCCACCAGACAACTACTACTTTTACTGCCACCAGACAACTACTACTTTTACTGCCACCAGACAACTACTACTTTTACTGCCACCAGACAACTACTACTTTTACTGCCACCAGACAACTACTACTTTTACTGCCACCAGACAACTACTACTTCTACTGCCACCAGACAACTACTACTTTTACTGCCACCAGACAACTACTACTTTTACTGCCACCAGACAACTACTACTTTTACTGCCACCAGACAACTACTACTTTTACTGCCACCAGACAACTACTACTTCTACTGCCACCAGACAACTACTACTTTTACTGCCACCAGACAACTACTACTTTTACTGCCACCAGACAACTACTACTTTTACTGCCACCAGACAACTACTACTTTTACTGCCACCAGACAGCTACTACTTTTACTGCCACCAGACAACTACTACTTCTACTGCCACCAGACAACTACTACTTTTACTGCCACCAGACAACTACTACTTTTACTGCCACCAGACAACTACTACTTTTACTGCCACCAGACAACTACTACTTCTACTGCCACCAGACAACTACTACTTCTACTGCCACCAGACAACTACTACTTTTACTGCCACCAGACAACTACTACTTTTACTGCCACCAGACAACTACTACTTTTACTGCCACCAGACAACTACTACTTCTACTGCCACCAGACAACTACTACTTCTACTGCCACCAGACAACTACTACTTTTACTGCCACCAGACAACTACTACTTTTACTGCCACCAGACAACTGCTACTTCTACTGCCACCAGACAACTACTACTTTTACTGCCACCAGACAACTACTACTTCTACTGCCACCAGACAACTACTACTTTTACTGCCACCAGACAACTACTACTTCTACTGCCACCAGACAACTACTACTTCTACTGCCACCAGACAACTACTACTTTTACTGCCACCAGACAACTACTACTTTTACTGCCACCAGACAACTACTAATTTTACTGCCACCAGACAACTACTACTTCTACTGCCACCAGACAACTACTACTTTTACTGCTTGCCTTTGAATGGACGTAAAGTGAGCTCTGACGCGTTGTGCTCTTTCAGCCCATTCGGCCCAGCACGTTGTTTCTTGTGTACCTTCCTTTGTGATCCCCCTACTTGTTCGGCCGACTAGCCAGTCTGTTACCAGACCCAGGAAACGTTATCCGACATAATTCACTAACCATCTTTACAGGTAGAATGGAAACATTTCGTAAGTAAGTCATAAAGGGAGAAAATAGGCTAGAAACTGATTCCCTCAACTATCCGTTAAATTTCCTTCCCTCACCCCCCTCCTCAGTCCTTCCCCCACGCCCGTTTATCCAGGGAGACGCCAGGGTTTGATTATTGGGAACCATAACGATAATCTGCACGTGCCCTGCGCGAGAGTGAGTTAGCCTGTATTTGAGTTTCCACGTCCAGTAGATGTGCTAGTTGGGGTGCGGAAAGGGGGGAGGGGGGAGGGTAGTCGTTTAGGGGATGTGTGTCGGTATTTGCGGAAATCAGCCCTTCTTTGCACACACACACACACACACAAATGAGAGAGAGAGAGTAAACATAGACACACACACACACAGGTTCGACACAAAGAAATGCCTATTCTGGTTGGAAAATGTGGCCCCGGGTTGCGATTCTTACCTGGAGAAGACTCCAAGAGCAGCTGTAGAAACAGTCTATGTGGGTTACTGCCAAACCCAGGTGTGCTGGACGGCTGACTGTATTTTATTTTAATGTGTTTTCTTTTTTAAACCTTCCGTGGGAACTAAGCTCTAATCGCTCTTATTTTATTTTATTTCCGATTTACAAAAAAAAAAAAATAGAAACCACGTTAAGTCGAAAACAATTATGAGGTGATTGCGCCTGGCTTTTAACGGCGTTTTGTCGATGCTGTATTACCTTGTTACTGGAATGGGTAGTTTGTGTTCAAGTTACAGAACACAGTGGAGGCGGTGGGAGGTTTCCTTGTATTGTAAGTGGATTGTGACGTGTATTCGTTGTTTTCCTATGCAATTGATGCATAATGTGCGGATCTTTTCAGATTCGATAGAGATCTTACCTGCTAGTGGCTCAGGCGAAATGCGTTCTTCTTTGCACCTGATATATAGTTATGCTGTGAGTGTGTTTTTACGTTTGTATTTCTGAAGCTGTAAGAGAATTACGTGTAGTTTAGTTAATACTTCATCTTGATACCGAGTAATGTGAACGAACACAAGGTTTCTCAACAAATGTCATTGACATTTTTTCTTCTGCCTGTAAAGTTACATCGATCTATACTTGAAGTGTTTTTTGTAGTTGTGTTTTTATTTTGTCGTGTGCCATCACTGACACGTAACTAATTTCGTTGATACTTTAGCAGGCAGTGAAACAGCCTTGAGTGGTTCAGTCGTTGTCTTCTGTGCGTTATGTTTATTTCAAAATCATGTCTTAAACATGACAGATGTGATGCATGTTGTTCTTTAGCTTCTGCGTGACTTCGCGTAATTGTTCTTTCTTTATTTAACTCCTGACAATGCGCAGATCGTGCAAGATGTTCTTGTACTGCCATTCGAATATACGTAAATTGTACCTACAGGTGTATGTTTCACGATTATACTTAAATTGTACCTACAGGTGTATGTTTCACGATTATACTTAAATTGTACCTACAGATGTATGTGTCACGATTATACTTAAATTGTACCTACAGGTGTGTGTTTCACGATTATACTTAAATTGTACCTACAGGTGTATGTTTCACGATCATACTTAAATTGTACCTACATGTGTATGTTTCACGATTATACTTAAATTGTACCTACAGGTGTATGTTTCACGATTATACTTAAATTGTACCTACATGTGTATGTTTCACGATTATACTTAAATTGTACCTACAGGTTTATGTTTCACGATTATACTTAAATTGTACCTACAGGTGTATGTTTCACGATTATACTTAAATTGTACCTACATGTATATGTTTCACGATTATACTTAAATTGTACCTACAGGTGTATGTTTCACATAGCGTGCAGCATTACTGTGTGAAAACTTGATCAACGATATTATTGTGTTCATTGATTGTACCGATTAGTGTTAAGTTTATCTTCGTGTGTGTGTCGACCAGTGTCAACTTCATCTATATTTGTGTTGCTCGTTTATTAATGTGGGTCGTATTGCGGGTCTCCTTTTTTAAAAATAAAAATTGTATTTGAAGCTATATTTTCTTCTTATTAAAGTGTGTCATATTTCACGTATTTTATCATTGTGTTTTAATGTATGTTCCCCAGTGATTAAAGTTGAGCATTTTTCAACTCTTTTCTTATTTGAATTTGCAATTGCTTGTTATTAAAGTGGAGGGCATAATTCTGCTCTTTTATTCATTAGAGTTTGTATTTCCTTATTATTCAAGAGGGGTATATATATTTTACGCCGGTTGCTCTTTTGTTTCTTGTCAATGTGAGCTAAAGTTGCGTTTTTAACTTCACTTGTAGCTAGATGGCTTTAAGCTCAGTTTGGCGTGCATTATGTGCACCTTTTAGTGACATCTTATGTATGTGCACCTGTTAATGACATCTTATGTATGTGCACCTTTTAGTGACACCCTATATTGTGCACTTAAGTTAGCGTTACTGATTAGTTTTTATCTGCTCTCAAAGTTATTGTAACAGAAAAACGGCCCGCTTTTTACTAATATATTCCGACAAGTCTAAGATTTTCAACGTTAACAAATTACTCGGTGTAAGTATGTAATGGACACTACGACACTCAGCTCTTCTCGTGGAGCTGACAGTCGTGTTAGATACGATCTATGTGCAAGGAACTGAAGCTATTAACATCATAGTACAATTCGTCTGGAGGAGAACCCGGTGCGACCCTGTCAACTTTCAGCTCTACATAGGACAAATGTGTGTCCAAAAGTCACCGCAAGTGCGTTCAAGCTACTTTCTATCTCAAATGTGTTCAACTGTTTTGAGTGCTTTTTACTTGATCTCAGCAGAGTTTAGATAGTATCACTTCAGATAGTTGTTATTTTAATCAAAGTTTATAACAATAACTCATTTACGTGATAACTATAACAACGCATGTACATATCTCATGCTGTCCACTGTGGCGTCTGCATATTTCCTAATACAACATGTATGGTGGCTCAGTTACTAGTAAATTTAAGAGGTCCTTTGTGGTATTTCTGTAATTTTTTTTTCTAAGATTCAACTTATCTCATAGCACTGTTGTTATTAAATCCAAGATTCAACTATTCTCATAGCACTGTTGTTATTATATCCAAGATTCAACTTGTTTCATAGCACTGTTGTTATTATATCCAAGATTCAACTTGTCTCATAGCACTGTTGTTATTATATCCAATATTCAACTTGTCTCATAGCACCGTTGTTATTATATCCAAGATTCAACTTGTCTCATAGCACTGTTGTTATTATATCCAAGATTCAACTTGTCTCATAGCACTGTTGTTATTATATCCAAGATTCAGCTTGTCTCATAGCACTGTTGTTATTATATCCAAGATTCAACTTGTCTCATAGCCCTGTTGTTATTATATCCAAGATTCAACTTGTCTCATAGCACTGTTGTTATTATATCCAAGATTCAACTTGTCTCATAGCACTGTTGTTATTATATCCAAGATTCAACTTGTCTCATAGCACTGTTGTTATTATATCCAAGATTCAACTTGTCTCATAGCACTGTTGTTATTATATCCAAGATTCAACTTGTCTCATAGCACTGTTGTTATATCCAAGATTCAACTTGTCTCATAGCACTGTTGTTATATCCAAGATTCAACTTGTCTCATAGCACTGTTGTTATTAAATCCAAGATTAAACTTGTCTCATAGCACTGTTGTTATTAAATCCAAGATTCAACTTGTTTCCTAGAACTGTTAAATTCAATATTCCCTTTATGGCCTTCTTGTGCCTATAAAAGATTATATATGTTTTGTGCGTATAGTACTGTACATCCAAGACATTTGATTGTGTTTGTAACATATTTGTAACATTTGTAACATGTTTAGATTTCTCTAGTGACGGTCTCATTTGTAAATCCAGTGTGACTTCCTGAATTTAACATATACAATGTATACAGTATGTGATATAGGCAAACATTATGTATGTGATTCATGCTGTTAGAAGTAATTCTTCCAGTTCTTGACTTCAGCAGGCTGTGATAAGACCTCACTTTACCAGAATCTTGACAGTTTAGTTTAGTCGACTGGTCCATAAGTGATCAGATCGCTTCCGAAGAATATCCATCAACGTGTAGCGACTAACGACACCATCGTTAATCTGGTCTAGAATAAATTATCCGGGCTACCACATAGAAAATGCAGTTTCTTCATTGCTCCTGTGTTGACTAACTAACGCGGGAAAGCAGAAATAACGACATCGCTTCTGTTGTGACTGGCCAGCATCGTACCGCGTCTTACTTAAAGTACCCGCCATAAAACATTTAGCCTCAGTGTAGCTGAACTCATTCGTTGCTGGAGGTTTGACGTCACTTCCGACCATGGCGTGCTCCATCTTCCTGGGAAAAAGAGAGCCAAAGAAGGTAAGCTGGCATGAGTCAAAATTAAGTTTAAACAAGATCTTTTTTATGTTTTCATCTTCTCTTCTTCCACATTTACAATTCAGCGTCGAGAGTGGATATAATTTGTGGTATTTTGCTCTTCTGTTGGCACCTACTGCTGTAATGTCTCCAAGTGTTTCTAATATTCCATCATCATATCATTTTCGGAATCGACCCTTGAGTCTGGTGTTCTCACAAAATGTATTAATGGCTCATTGTGATGTGTTTTGCTCTCTCAATTTCTATACGTGGTAAAACGATTTAATTTGTTGTTTCTTTATATTTTTAGTGGAGGGTATTATTCCTAAGCTTCCTAGTTGATGTATTCATGAACACATACATACATACAGACAAATATACATACACACACACACACACACATACACACACATATATATATATATAGTCTTGCGAGAAATGTTGCTCATTCTATAGTGTATCTTTATTGTTGAACTTCCGGTCTTTATGGCGGATAGGCGGCAGGAACCGTTGAAGGCTGTGTCTGATAAATGTTCCTTGTTGCAGTTTCCTCATATTCCAAGTCCAGCTTGCTGCCGGAGCTACTGAGTTTAGTGCTCTGTGCACACAGTGAACTGTGCGTTCCTTCCGTTTTGATCGTGTTTCGATATTCAGATTGCTAACGATGAATGGTTATATCGTATGATGGGGAAGAGTTGACTGTGTTCACTTTCTGTGCGGTTTCGCCTTATATTATTTGGCGTGTGCTGAGACTGCTATGATGAGGACAGCAGCTATCTTCCTTTGTTTTAGGAGATGAGATATTAATTCGGATGATTCCACTGGTACGTGCGGTTGAGCAATTATGGATTTTAATTCGTTTGCAGTGATACCGATCCCTTCCAAAACCATAACCACCTTTATTATTGATAGCAAATATAACGCACTGCAAGCAACATCCACAAGAAAAACAAATGGCTGTTTTAACTAAATTGAGGCTTGAGTTGTTTGACTTATATAGTTATTTTTGTTTCAGGACAGAACACAAAAACAATTTTCAAAACAAATAGAAGTAAAAAAGTAAAGTACCCCCCGTCACGCCAAGTGGCGTATAGGGAAATATGGTGTTAGTGACCCTATATTTTACAGACCTTCAGCACATGATTTTTGGGGTAATGTGGTCGGTATTACGCCCGTGCTGCTTTACTTTCCCAGAAAAAAATCCGGTACCCATTTAAGGCTGGGTGAACCCGGAGCCGTCGGTTGGGATCGAACCCTACCCCTTGTCCGTAGTAGTCCAGTTCACTAACCACTGAGCTATCGCGGCTCCCAAAACAAATAGAGGGAATCATTAATGAATAAACAATAAATATGACAATTATATATATATATATATATATATATATATATATATATATATATATATTCATTCCCAATTTCTAGAATATGCGATAGTTTTCTTAGAGCCGAAAAATAAAGACCGCAATACCCACTGCTGTCACTTATATACTAGCGAAGTATATTGTCTTGTTATTTTGTAGCGAAGTATATTGTCTTGTTATTTTGTAGCGAAGTATATTGTCTTGTTATTTTGTAGCGAAGTATATTGTCTTCTTATTTTGTAGCGAAGTATATTGTCTTCTTATTTTGTAGCGAAGTATATTGTCTTGTTATTTTGTAGCGAAGTATATTGTCTTATTATTTTGGAGCGAAGTATATTGTCTTGTTATTTTGTAGCGAAGTATCATCATCATCAAGTACCGGGCCTACTGGCGAAGGTGATCATGTTTCTCCACAACTTTCGATCTCGACAGTTATTTATCATTTCTGTTGTTGACTTTCTGCCAAGCCATTCTTTTAAGCTGTCTGGTATCGTTTCTCTTTGCTTCCCTAGATCTCTTCGTCCCTCAATTTTTCAACTTGTCACAATATATTCCAGTTGTTCTCTTCTCATTACATGGCCAAAAAATGATGATTGTTTCTTCCTAATTTTGGAAATTAGCTCTCCTTTAGCTTTGGCCTCTTTCAGAACGTTTTTATTACTCTTCTTAGCTGTCCATGGTATTCTCAACATTCTTCTTTTAAAACCACATTTCTATATACTTCAGTGATTTCCTTGTCTGATGTCATATGTCAATGATTCACATCCACATGTTAAGACTGGCTCTACATAACATTTAAGAACTTTTTCATTTTCCTATTGTCAAAAATGGATTGCATAGTATCTTCCTCCTTATTTGGAAAGCTGCTTTTGCCTGAGCCATTCTGCATCTCACCTCTGTTGTACATCTTGGGGAGGTTAACAAAGTTCCCAAATATTTAAATTCATTTACCTGTTTTAATATTGTTCCATTTGTCTTTATTTTGCACTGAGGAGATGTCTTTTTCTTTGTTGTTACCATTACCTCAGTCTTTTTGCTATTAAGGCTGAGTCCTTTATTTTTGCTTTCATTCACTATAATGTCCAACATTTCTTAACACTCATTTTCACCCTTAGCGATTAAGACTGTATCATCAGCATCATCATCATCGAGTGCCGTCTCCGCAACGAAGGTTGGCTACCATGGAGCGCCATTCTGCTTTGTCTCTTGCTTTGATGGTGGAGGTTGTCATAGCCTGATTTGTCCATCTTTTGATGTTACTCGTCCATGTTAGTCTTGGTCTACCTCTGCCTCTTTTACCTTGTATTTTCCCCTCCAAGATTACTTTCAGTAGTCTTTTGTGTCTTTTAACATGGCCCAAAAATCGCATTTGCCTTGTTTGAATTGTGCTTAGTAGTTCTCTTTTCATTTTTAGTTGTTTTAAGACTTCATCATTTGTTTTCTTTTCCTTCCATCCAATTCTACCTATTCTTCTATATATCCACATTTCAAAGGCTTCAATTCTCTGTTCTGTTTTCTTGTCCAATGCCCATGTTTCTGCACCATACAGGAATATTGAGAAGATGTAACATTTCGCTATTCTTTGTTTTAGCCCTGGTGTTATTTGTTTTCATGTTAGTATGTTCTTCATGACATTAACATTATTTTTTGCCATTCCTATTCTTTTGTTTATTTCAGTTGTACATTTTCCATCACTGGTTATAGTATGTCCAAGGTAGTTATAGTTCTGAACTGTCTCCATGTCTATTCTTTCAATTTTGATATCCATTTGTGGGTTTTGAGTATTTCCTTTGTTTATGATCATCGTTTTAGTCTTTCTGATATTCATATCTAGTCCATATTTTTTGCTTGTCATGTTTATTTCATTAAGTGATTGTTGTAAATCTTTAGGATTTTCTGCTAGTAGTACAGTATCGTCAGCATATCTTAGGTTATTGGTTATCTTTCCATTAATTTGTAGGCCTGGCATCACTGTGATGTTTTTAAAGATTAGCTCAGTGTATAGATTGAACAAGCTTGGTGATAGGATGCATCCTTGTCTTACTCCTCTTTTTATATGAATGGGTGTAGAGTTCTCTTTGTTATATTTTATTATTGCTATTTGCTCTCAGTATAGATTACATATTAGTCGTATGTCCATGTCATCTAGATGTATTTCTTTTAGGCATTCTATAAGTTGTTTGTGGTGTACTCTATCGAAAGCTTTGGTGTAGTCTATGAAGCAGGCATATATTGGTTTGTTTACTTCTGTGTACTTTCGTATCATCAGCATAACTTAGATTATTTATGTTTTAACCTCCGATTGTTTTTCCTGGCATTCCCCTTATGGATCTTAAAATAATCTCACTAAACATATTAAACAAATCTGACGACTGCACACAAACTAGACTAACACCCTGTTTTATTTGTTGAAACATTACCACTTGATTTCCAGCTCCTATGGCCGCTGTCTGTTGCCAGTACATGTTCTTTATTATTCTTAGATCTTTGCAGTCTACGTTTATGCCTTCTAAAATTTTGATTATTTCTTGGTGCTCGCCTTTGTTAAATGCTTTGGTACAATCTATGAAACATAGGTATAGATCTGTTTTCATATCTATAGCTCTTTCTACTACTCTTTCTACATCTTATGATGTAAATGGCATTGCTCGTTCCTTTACCTTTAACAAAACCACATTGTTCATCGATAATTTCTGGGCTGATTTTGTTTCGCACTCTTCGCATGATGATTCTTAGTAATATCTTAGTCACGTGACTCATAAGGCTTATTGTGCGATGATCATCGCATTCATTCGGACCAGATTTCTTTGGTAGGGCTATGAATATTGATTTGAGCATGTCGTCTGGTATATACCCGCTGTTGTAGATATCATTCAATGTAATGTCATGTTCAGATAAAGAGTGCTCACCGTTCAGCGAATAAAAAAACATGACATCGCTGCAGTTCGAACATTTTCATTCTAATTAGAAGGACAAGCTACTATTCACGCGGCCACCCCTGCCACCTAATAAACTACCGATACGTTTATGTCCCCACATCTGGAGTGTGCCGGGAGTCCTCTGTGTGGCTAGAGAATAAGGACCGCATGCCTAGTGCAGTCGCACAAAGTTTTCAGGTCAGAATTGTTATTGAACCCGGGTAGTGAAACACCTGAACATAAACAACAATTGTTTGACCTTCATGTCACGTGACTTCCTGTCCTACCTATTCGCAAAACCACAAGTTCGACCACCTGCCCCCAAATTATAAGTTATCTTCTTCTCTTCTTCATTCTCTTATTTAAGAGACAATTTGATTAGGCAGCGCTTTATGTTTGTTTAATTCCTTCATGAAATCATTTTTGTCTTTCTAAAGACAACGAAATATCACAGTTTCGATATTTGTTGACAATCGCAAGACGCGTACAATAGATGAGCTGTGCACAATCTGCAGCTCATAATCTCTGAGGTCAGGATTATTTAATAGAAGATGATCAAGACCCAACTCCTCCTTTGTGTCTACAAACTAAACGAGTTGTCCTGGTCTGTAGTAATTGGGTCAAGGCATCAAGATGCGAAGCTGCTGTAAAGCGTATGATAATGATGACAATTTTAATCGATTTCTGTATCTGAAGAATGTTGTTAAGTTTCTGTATATATCCTTACATATATTTATGTGTTGTTGTTGTTGTTTATTGCTCTAGCTGAAGGCCTTCTTGACTGAATCATCATTTGACTTTTGCTTTGTTTCTCACCGACACTTAAAGCTATACCACTTTTTCTCTGTTTTTTTTTTTTTAAATTGTCAGTAGTAATCGAAGATGGTATGTAAGGGCGGTTATTTCAGTTTCCCTACAGAAAGTGTATGTGTTCGTCTACGAGGTGCAATTGTTGCAGCATGCCGTAAACAACATCATGGTGGAAATAGCGACAGCTTAGCGCTCTTTTAAAGGTATAAGAAGTAAATCACTAATGTTATCGCTAATGAATGCACGCTTCTATACGATTTATCAAACCTTAGTGCTTGTGTACACTATTCCATGTTCGTTTAGTTTGTACTACACTTCATTTTTCTGTTATCTTCTGCTTGCCTGTTCTGATCTGATCTTGTTGCTTCTGTTGTCTTCTACTTGTCTGTTTTGGTATGTTATTGTTGTTCCTGTTATCTTCTACGTGCATGTTCTAGTCTACTTTTGTTTCTTCTGTTATCTTCTACTTTTCTATTCTGGTCTGATCTTATTGCTTCTGTTATGTTACCTGTCTGCTCTGGTTTGCCGTACTTTTTTGCTTTCCTTATCTTATAATTGTCTATTTGGTGTTTATGTTTCAGCGCACTAACTATAACGCCCGTACACATGTATCTGATACGATAGATATATAGATAGATAGACAGACAGACAGACAGACAGACAGACAGACAGACAGACAGACATACAGACAGACAGACAGACAGACACACGGATGGATGGGTGGGTGGGTGGGTTGGTGGGTGAATGGATGGATTGATGGTTTACATAGGGAAGGACGGACGGGTAGAAAGAAAAAGAAAGAAAAAGTCTGAATACAATATATTCTGCCGACGTTCTTCAAAGCCTATAACGTATTGTGTCATTAATATAGCGGATATATGACTGCTTGTTTCAAGTTGTATTCCCCACGGTGCTTTCTATAAATGAAATGTTTGATCATAACGCATTCTGCTGAAGATCTTAAAGCTTGCATCATTAACAAAACATGTATGTCTCCTACAGCCAAGACCTGGTTTAGTGCATTCATGAAATTGGTTATTGAGGTTCAGTTTATTTAAGATATCATTAATACATCAGTGTAAGGTGCACAATTTGGATGTGAGTGCTTGCATGGTGAGTTCAGTAATGTTGTTAAATACAAGACATATGAACAGACCATTGATTAAATATTTTCTTCCTATTTTTATTCGCTTCATTATGTTTATGTGACGGACTGTGATCCATCATTGTAAATGTCATCATCAGCATGTGCCATACCGGTTGGCGTAGGCGATCATGTCCTTCCACAACCTTCTTTCTACAGTGCATCGTATCAGTTATGTTGTTGACTGTTTTCCATGCCATGACACCAAGTTATCCAGTATTTTCTCTCTTTGTCGTCCGCGATCTCTCTTTCCTTTTATTTTGTCAGTTGTAACCAAGTATTCCAACTTTCCTCTTCTCATGATGTGCCCGAAAAATGTTGATTGTTTCTTTCTGATGTTTATTAGGAGCGCCTTTTTTGTGTTGGCATCTTTGAGAATTTCCTCCTTCGTCTTTTTAGCTGTCCAGGGATCTTTCAACATTCTTCTGAGAAATCACATCTCTGTGGCCTCTAATCGGGTTTTCATATGTTTATCTACTGTCCATGATTCGCTTCCATTGTTTATATCTAGCACCGATGAACTCTCTTTCATTATAAATATATTATTGAATAATGTAATTGAGAGGGGGGGGGGTGGTGTACGCTTTCTGTGCTCTCAGCCAGATGTTGTACAGATTACAGAATAGAATAGTATTGTCTGTATTATCTGTCAGCCTAATGGTTTATAGAATGTAAAATAGAATGAAGTTGTACACAATAGATGAATGTGTTCCTGCACCAGCCCACAGACTTTGTTTCTGCCCCATGGAGGATTGTGCACCCCATGTTGTAGGAGATCCTCAGAAGATAAAAGCCAACCTACCGGTGGGACAATTGTCTGCTTGTGTCTTCCTACATCGGTTCTCATACTTCTTTGTTCTCTCGAATAACCAGTTTTAAACAGTCCCACTACAAGTATCAGACAACATCCTTACATTTGTTGTAGCCACATTCTTCTTCTGACTTTTACAACTCATTGTCGTCCGCCCTTTAAAAGAGCGTTAATTGGGCGGAGATGCGTTGTGCACAGTTGTTTGTTTTCATTCCTAAAATGGCATTTTAGTTCTGAGTTTAGAAACTGACCACCGCTAATGGACGACGATGTTCTAAGCCTGGTACATTCCATGCTTTCTTAAATTTAATATTTGATTGAAATGGCTCCAGTTTGTGACGTCACACATGTGAGCCTACCATTTCTAACTAAAAAATGCATGTTTTTTGTGCACGATGTCACTAGTTAGCTCATAATAACAATCTTCAAAAATGGGTACAATTGAGAGTTTCAGGGGACACAATTTTCAATGTTTAACTCTTTCAGTACGAAATGTTTTTATCAATTTAGCGGAACAGATTTCAGAGATAAGGTTGTTCATGTTATTAAATATTAATATGTATGTCTATATTATCTAACGTGAAAGTTCCCTGGACAGATAAAAAGACCAATGAGGAAGTTGTCAAAGAGGCCAACACAAAAAGGGAGCTCTTAAAAAACATCAGAAAGAAGCAATCAACATTTTTCGGGCACATCATGAGAAGAGGAAAGTTGGAATACTTGGTTACAACTGGCAAAATAAAAGGAAAAGGGAGATCGCGGACGACTAAGAGAGAAAATACTGGATAGCTTGGTGTCATGGCAAGGAAAACAGTCAACAACAAAACTGATACGATGCACTGTAGATAGAAGATTGTGGAGGGACATGATCGCCTACGCCAACCGGCAGGGTACATGATGATGATGATCTAATACGTAACATATTATATATGAATTTTTTGATAATTAAACAAGTCGTTACATTTCATCAAAACCAAGATGATACATAATATAAAGAGAATATGGTTTGTTGACAGTTTACACTGATCAAATAGAGAGTGACGCACTGTGCGGCGAAACGTACGGAAAGAGTTAACCACAGCAATTTGTGTTTATGTTAATATACAGCTTCGTCTAATCACTTTGTATGTTTAATAGAGGAAGCGTGTGTATTTTATCTTCATTAGTAACAAAAAGTAAAGAGCCCCGTCACGCCAAGTGGCGTATAGGGAATATGGTGTTAGAGACCATAAATTTTACAGACCTTCGGCACATGATTTTCGGGGTAATGTGTTCGGTATTACGCCCGTGCCGCTTTACTTTCCCAGAAAAAAACAACCGGTACCCATTTAAAGCTGGGTGAACCCGGAAGCCGTCGGTTTGGATCGAACATTACCTCTTGTCCTTTGCAGTCCAGTTTACGAACCACTGAGCTATCGCAGCTCTATTTTATCTTCATGGGAAGACTCAAATGAACAAAATCAACTTCAGTATCTCAAAACTTTGGTAGTCTACAAGCTACGTCATCTCCGCCTCATGATTCATCGTTCTTCTCTTTCTCTCCAGGGAGCTGCAGTCAAGCTGTGGTTTAGTGAAATGAGAACAAGAGGTCGATCTTGATTCATGACTTCTAGTAGAACCTAATATTCAATGTTTGCGGATATTTTCTAAGAAAGAAAGTTGGCTCTGAGTCATTTTCTGAAACGCATAACGCAATAATGTGTCATAAGTCACCAACACTTGACATATATTTATATATATAGATAAACAATGTTCTCCTTGATAGACGGCTTGTAGCGAGCAGTCCTGATTTGACTGTGGTGTGGCAATATATAAGTGGCTTATTCTCTAGATAATGTGTTACTGAGCAGCTTCTCTCGTGATTTAATCTGGCAATGTTGGATACAACGATCCACCACAGAATGAACAAGAAGTATTTCTGGTGCCTAGCTTTATATCATTTCTACTCCGACTTTTGTCTTCTGAATTTTACATCAACGCTTCCTCGAATAACACTAACAGTATATTCGCCAAAAGACCGTACCACCAACATTAGCTATAAGACCGTACCACCAACATTAACTATAAGACCGTACCACCAACATTAGCTATAAGACCGTAACACCAACATTAGCTATAAGACCGTACCACCAACATTAGCTATAAGACCGTGCCACCAACATTAGCTATAAGACCGTACCACCAACATTAGCTATAAGACCGTACCACCAACATTAGCTATAAGACCTTACAACCAACATTAGCTATATACCGTATCACCAACATTAGCTATAAGACCGTACCACCAACTTTAGCTATAAGACCGTACTACCAACATTAGCTATAGACCGTATCACCAACATTAGCTATAAGACCGTACCACCAACATTAGCTATAAGACCGTACCACCAACATTCGCTATAAGACCGTACCACCAACATTCGCTGTAAGACCGTACCACCAACATTCGCTATAAGACCGTACCACCAACATTAGCTATAAGACCGTACCACCAACATTCGCTATAAGACCGTACCACCAACATTCGCTATAGGACCGTACCACCAACATTCGCTATAGGACCGTACCACCAACATTCGCTATAAGACCGTACCACCAACATTAGCTATAGACCGTATCACCAACATTCGCTATAAAACCGTACTACCAACATTAGCTATAAAACCGTACCACCAACATTAGTTATAAGACCGTACCACCAACATTCGCTATAAGACAGTACCACCAACATTAGCTATAGACCGTATCACCAACATTCGCTATAAGACCTACCACCAACATTAGCTATAGACCGTACCACCAACATTCGCTATAGGACCGTACCACCAACATTCGCTATAGGACCGTACCACCAACATTCGCTATAAGACCGTACCACCAACATTAGCTATAAGACCGTACCACCAACATTAACTATAAGACCGTACCACCAACATTAGCTATAAGACCGTAACACCAACATTAGCTATAAGACCGTACCACCAACATTAGCTATAAGACCGTACCACCAACATTAGCTATAAGACCGTGCCACCAACATTAGCTATAAGACCGTACCACCAACATTAGCTATAAGACCGTACCACCAACATTAGCTATAAGACCGTACAACCAACATTAGCTATATACCGTATCACCAACATTAGCTATAAGACCGTACCACCAACTTTAGCTATAAGACCGTACTACCAACATTAGCTATAGACCGTATCACCAACATTAGCTATAAGACCGTACCACCAACATTAGCTATAAGACCGTACCACCAACATTCGCTATAAGACCGTACCACCAACATTCGCTGTAAGACCGTACCACCAACATTCGCTATAAGACCGTACCACCAACATTAGCTATAAGACCGTACCACCAACATTCGCTATAAGACCGTACCACCAACATTCGCTATAGGACCGTACCACCAACATTCGCTATAGGACCGTACCACCAACATTCGCTATAAGACCGTACCACCAACATTAGCTATAGACCGTATCACCAACATTCGCTATAAAACCGTACTACCAACATAAGCTATAAAACCGTACCACCAACATTAGTTATAAGACCGTACCACCAACATTCGCTATAAGACCGTACCACCAACATTAGCTATAGACCGTATCACCAACATTCGCTATAAGACCTACCACCAACATTAGCTATAGACCGTACCACCAACATTCGCTATAGGACCGTACCACCAACATTCGCTATAGGACCGTACCACCAACATTCGCTATAAGACCGTACCACCAACATTAGCTATAGACCGTATCACCAATATTCGCTATAAGACCGTACTACCAACATTAGCTATAAGACCGTACCACCAACATTAATTATAAGACCGTACCACCAACATTCGCTATAAGACCGTACCACCAACATTAGCTATAGACCGTATCACCAACATTCGCTATAAGACCTACCACCAACATTAGCTATAGACCGTACCACCAACATTCGCTATAAGACCGTACTACCAACATTCGCTATAAGACCGAACCACCAACATTCGCTATAAGACCGTACCACCAACATTCGCTATAAGACCGAACCACCAACATTCGCTATAAGACCGAACCACCAACATTCGCTATAAGACCGAACCACCAACATTCGCTATAAGACCGTACCACCAACATTCGCTATAAGACCGTACCACCAACATTCGCTATAAGACCGTACCACCAACATTCGCTATAAGACCGTACCACCAACATTCGCTATAAGACCGTACCACTAACATTCGCTATAAGACCGTACCACCAACATTCGCTATAAGACCGAACCACCAACATTCGCTATAAGACCGTATCACCAACATTCGCTATAAGACAGTACCACCAACATTCGCTATAAGACCGTACCACCAACATTCGCTATAAGACCGTACCACTAATATTCGCTATAAGACCGTATCACCAACATTCGCTATAAGACCGTACCACCAACATTCGCTATAAGACCGTACCACCAACATTCGCTATAAGACCGTACCACCAATATTCGCTATAAGACCGTACCACTAATATTCGCTATAAGACCGTACCACCAACATTCGCTATAAGACCGTATCACCAACATTCGCTATAAGACCGTACCACCAACATTCGCTATAAGACCGTACCACCAATATTCGCTATAAGACCGTACCACCAACATTCGCTATAAGACCGTATCACCAACATTCGCTATAAGACCGTACCACCAACATTCGCTATAAGACCGTATCACCAACATTCGCTATAAGACCGTACCACCAATATTCGCTATAAGACCGTACCACTAATATTCGCTATAAGACCGTACCACCAACATTCGCTATAAGACCGTATCACCAACATTCGCTATAAGACCGTACCACCAACATTCGCTATTAGACCGTACTACCAATATTCGCTATAAGACCGTACCACCAACATTCGCTATAAGACCGTACCACCAATATTCGCTATAAGACCGTCAGATCTCGCAGAAAAGTTTCCATTTTATCTGTGAAAGTACTCAAAGTCAGGTCATTATAATACACTTCCTCTGCACCAAAAACAAGCTACCTTTTCTGAGGAGGTTATAGCAAGACATGGGTTAATAGCAAGACATGGGTTAATAGCAAGACATGGGTTAATCTCCTAAAGAAGTTGACCTCAAGGAATGAACGTGGCTCATACACAAGCTGACCGCCACAGATTGGATCCCTTCTTAAGGAGAAGGGAGAGTAAGCAGACAGTCATAATCCCTCAGTCAACGCCAGCATCGGAAACATGAATTGGGACAGCCTTCAGTGTATAGAAGAAAACGTAGGCTGGAAATTGTCCGCTCCTATCCAGAGATTGCTCTGTGCCCTTTGGCCGTGATCTCATCTCATCAAACTGCCCAGTTCAACAGAGTTATCCGCGCTAAATTACACGATTTCCTCCCAGCGTTAAGCTTCGAGTTTCCTTCTTTTGTTTCCGGCTAACTTTTGCGACCACAGCTGTTCAAGTGGTCAAGTTTCTAATCACTTGAAATATCATGCAGACAGACAGTGTTATTAGATTTAACCGTTGCAATCACAGCTGCTTATAATGGATTAGGCAGCTTTTCAGACATGTCCCGAGGGAAACAAGTTGAATCTTGCCTACACATCGGGCAGGAAATCAAAGTGTATTTTCTTTCATAGAAAGAAGCCGTATATTAAATATGATCGATTGCGATGAACAAAGCAGTTAATTGTGGCAGGAAAGATAAAGAGATAGTTGTATATTTAAACAAGGATCTCAGACAGCTAGATAAAGAGGATTTTAAAAAAGAGAGAAAGAGTCCCCGTTATGTCTCTAACTTTGGCGTATACGGAATGTTCACTGTCGGCACATGTATTGGTAGTGTGGCCAGAATTACGTCAAGTTGTCTTTCTTTCCTGTGGGAAAAATGATGTGCGTACCCATTAAAGACTGGGTGAACCATTGGATGCTGGATTCTTGTCCACAATAATGTTCTTGTTCCCGAACCACAGCGCTACCACGACTCCTAATGCACAATTAGATCAGTGAATATCTAAGAACAGCTACAGTTCATATTCTCGAACAAACCAAGCTAATAAAGACGATCAGATGCAGGAGCAGAGTAACACCAGTGCGCCCCCCCCTCCCCCCCCCCCCGAAAAATCAGATAACCATTTAAGGCTGGGTGAGCCTAGTAGTCGTGACCCCGAACACGATCTCTTCACCCTAGCAGTTCACTGAGTGGTCGCAGCTCCAATGTTGACAGAAGTCCTCACAAGGCATGAACATATCGCTCTCATTCACATAGGATACCGCCTACACATTTCTTACCCTCATGCGCAGCCACACCTATATATGTGTGTATATATGTCTGCCTGTGTACTTGCACGTTTGAACACATTTCGGTGCTTTTTTACGTGCTTTCATATATACAGACGTGTGTGTTTATGAATGTATGGTTACGTACGCATGTGTTTGTGCACATCTGTTCGGTGTGCACACCCACAGTTGCAGATATCCATAGATTGATGTGTTCGCTTGTGTACATAACAAAATGTTCCACGTGGATTAACTTATTGGGAATCAACTCATATAAACAAGTAATTGTAGAGTCTGGGATCTTGTACCCCACTCCAACATATATTTAGAACCCTTCCCGTTTCACTGTATCTCACACCTGGGTCCGCCCTGTCAGCCGGCCATATCAATTTCAGTCCAGTCGATGTTTGACCATACTCCCTACCGCAGGGAAGTGGCTTACTTTTCTGTTTTTAAGAGTCTAGCATATTATCGCCATGTAGTTAGATTTCTGTGTATATCCTTATATATGTTTGTGTTGATTGTTATTCCAGCTCATGGACTTTTTGGCCGAAGCGTCGCTCTACTTTTGTTTTGTTTTTCACCTACGTAAAGCTGTTATCATACCACTTTTTCGTGCTTTTTTATTTTCATTAGTATCGTCAGCTTTACAGTAGCTTTGCCTTTCTATGCATCTTGATAGATCTTGATGCCTTTACCCCCTTATTCACGTAACTTTTATCATTAGTAACAGCTTTAGAGAGCCAACGAATCATTGAGTTAAGTGACTTAAACAACTCAAAAAGGCTGGCTCAACCGGCACAAGCGCCAGCAGCATGAATGCTGTAAGTGTTGGGCTAGTCAGGGTTGGTTCAACAGACGCATCAGGTCTGTACGTGTTGGGCTAGTCAAGGCTGGTTCAACGGGCACATCAGGGCTGTACGTGTTGGGCTAGTCAGGGCTGGTTCAACAGACGCATCAGAGCTGTAAGTGTTGGGCTAGTCAAGGCTGGTTCAACGGGCGCATCAGGGCTGTACGTGTTGGGCTAGTCAGGACTGGTTCAACAGACGCATCAGAGCTGTAAGTGTTGGGCTAGTCAGGGTTGGTTCAACAGACGCATCAGAGCTGTAAGTGTGGGGCTAGTCAAGGCTGGTTCAACAGACGCATCAGGGCTGTAAGTGTGGGGTTAGTCAAAGCTGGTTCAACGGACGCATCAGGGCTGTAAGTGTTGGGCTAGTCAAGGCTGGTTCAACGGGCGCATCAGGGCTGTAAGTGTTGGGCTAGTCAAGGCTGGTTCAACGGGCGCATCAGGGCTGTAAGTGTTGGACTAGTCAAGGCTGGTTCAACGGGCGCATCAGGGCTGTAAGTGTTGGGCTAGTCAAGGCTGGCTCAACGGGCGCATCAGGGCTGTGAGTGTTGGGCTAATCAAGGCTGGTTTAACGGGCGCCTCAGGGCTGTGAGTGTTATGCTAGTCAAGGCTGGTTCAACGGACGAATCAGGGCTGTGAGTTTTATGCTAGTCAAGGCTGGTTTAACGGACGCATCAGGGCTGTGAGTTTTATGCTAGTCAAGGCTGGTTTAACGGGGCATAAGGGCTGTGAGTGTTATGCTAGTCAAGACTGGTTCAACGGGCGCATCAGGGCTGTAAGTGTTGGACTAGTCAAGGCTGGTTCAACGGGCGCATCAGGGCTGTAAGTGTGGGGCTAGTCAAGGCTGGCTCAACGGGCGCATCAGGGCTGTACGTGTTGGGCTAGCCAAGGCCGGTTCAAGAAGCGCACCAGGTCTGTAAGTGTTAGGCTAGTCAAGGCTGATTCAACGGGCGCATCACGGCTGTAAGCGGCCAGCTTGTCACGGCTGGTTCAACTGACGTATCATGGCTGTAAGCGGCCAGCTAGTCAAGGCTCGTTCAACTGGCGCATCAAGGCTGTAAGCGGCCTGCTAGTCAATGCTTGTTCAACGGGCGCATCAGGGCTGTAAGTGTTGGGCTAGTCAAGGCTGGTTCAACGGGCGCATCAGTGCTGTAAGTGTTGGGCTAGTCAAGGCTGGTTCAACGGGCGCATCAGGGCTGTAAGTGTTGGACTAGTGAAGGCTGGTTCAACCGGCGCACTAGGACTGTGAGTGTTGGACTAGTCAATGCTGGTTCAACTGGTCCATCAGGGCTGTAAGTGTGGGGCTAGTCAAGGCTGGTTCAACGGGCGCATCAGTGCTGTAAGTGTTGGGCTAGTCAAGGCTGGTTCAACGTGTGCACCAGGTCTGTAAGTGTTGGGCTAGTCATGGCTGGTTGAACGGGCGCTTCAGGGCTGTAAGTGTTGGGCTAGTCAAGGCTGGTTCAACGGGCGCATCAGTGCTGTAGGTGTTGGGCTAGTCAAGGCTGGTTCAACGGGCGCATCAGGGCTGTAAGTGTTGGGCTAGTGAAGGCTGGTTCAACCGGCGCACTAGGACTGTAAGTGTTGGACTAGCCAAGGCTGGTTCAACGGGTGCATCAGGGCTGTAAGTGTGGGGCTAGTCAAGGCTGGTTCAACGGGCGCATCAGTGCTGTAAGTGTTGGGCTAGTCAAGGCTGGTTCAACGTGTGCACCAGGTCTGTAATTGTTGAGCTAGTCATGGCTGGTTCAACGGGCGCTTCAGGGATGTAAGTGTTGGGCTAGTCAAGGCTGGTTCAACCGGCGCACTAGGGCTGTAAGTGTTGGACTAGTCAAGGCTGGTTCAACGGATGCATCAGGGCTGTAATTGTGGGCTAGTCAAGGCTGGTTCAACGTGCACATCAGGGCTGTATGTAGCCTGCTAGTCAAGGCTGATACAACTGACGCATCAGGGCTGTAAGCGGCCAAGTAGTCAAAGGCTGGTTCAACGGGCGCATCAGGGCTGTATGTAGCCTGCTAGTCAAGGCTGATACAACTGACGCATCAGGGCAGTAAGCGGCCAAATAGTCAAGGCTAGTTCAACGGGCGCATGAGGGCTGTTTCATTTCCCTCTATTCCCACATGTCCAGAGACGTAGACAAAGGTGACTGTGCATCGTTTACTTTTGTAATGACTCGACCCATTCCCTACGAACAGAGCCAGCCCATTGCCTATTCCAGTAGCGAGTTTCTTTCATCCAGTGAACAATTGAAATCTGGGCGAACCAAAAAGTAGTTAATCGAGATCGAGCGCTAAGTCTTGTCCGTGTAAGGCCAGCTCTGTTAACAATGCTCTGCCTCGTACCCGTGACATGTGCTGGAAGACTGTCAAATTATGTGTCGCTGGACACTACGAGACTTGCTGAGGGAGGGGGGGGGGGATTTGAGCATCTATGGACGTGTTCGGAGTGCAATGGTGATGATCCGCAAATAACTCGATACCTCAATGGTGATGATCCGCAAATAACTCGATACCTCAATGGTGATGATCCACAAATAACTCGATACCTCAAATTATACAGATGCAATGTTTTTAACAGCACTCGCAGAAATCGGTAAACAAACAGAAAATACAGAACTATTGACGGCCAGAGCTAGAATTGAACCCCTTCTCCTTGCCACAGCACCTTGTCTCGCATACTGCCAGCTCAAGAACCTACATAAGTTACTTTTGCTAACAGGACCTACTTTTATGTGTCATCCAATGACTAGAACATATCGATAATAATTAAGGGATATATTTATAGACAATTGTATTTCAGTGTTTGATTTTAACAAGTATAAGCCACAAGTACACACAAATTTACTTTTATATACTAACGTTGTTGACACACAGAAAAGAATGTTGGGAATACCATGGACAGCTAAGAAGAGTAATGAAAACGTTCTGAAAGAGGCCAAAGGAAAAAGAGAGCTAATTTCCAATATTAAGGAGAAGCAATCATCATTTTTTGGCCATGTAATGAGAAGGGAACAGATATGATATATTGTAACAACTGGAAAAATCGAGGGACGAAGAGATAGAGGGAAGCAAAGACAAAGGATGCCAGACAGCTTAAGAGAATGGCTTGGCAGAAGGTCAACAACAGAAACGATAAATAACTGTCGTAATCAAAAGTCGTGGAGAAACATGTTCACCTACGTTAGCAGGTTTTTTATTTGATTATGATGATGATGTTGGCATACATCATGGGACGATATACAGAAGTAACAGTGTCCTGTAGTTAGACAAATGTTTAAGTGTTTTTATTTTATGTTTCACTGCCTCTCCATATTTTACCATGTATTTACTAACAAGATTACTTTTGGTAGGCTGATGTGTCTTTTAATATGTCCTAAAAATCGCATGTTTTATTTGAATTGTGTTTAGTAGTTTTATTTTCCTTTCACTTGTTTTATAACTTCATCATTTGTTTTCTTTTCTTTCCTTCTAATTCTTTCTATTCTTCTATAAACCACATTTAAAAGGATTTACCATTCATATTATTTTGTTTATTTCTGTTTACATTTTCCATCACTGTGTTGCCTGTATGTGCCATAAAGTACGAGTTCTAACATTCCATATACATATTTGTAGATCTTTCTTCTGACATAATTTAGATTTTCTTTCTATGACTTTCTTTGTAAATGGTATGTGAATAGGTTTCAATCTCTTTCACGGTGGTCAGCCGCATTCGTCTTTCGTGCCCTGTATATGCCTCTTGTGTACCACACATTTTACTGTTTTCGCTTTCTGACCCGTTGATCATTTCTGATTCTTCCGCACCATCTACCGTCACAGACTTTGTACATTCAGGATGGGCACTCTCAGTAGACACCATTGTTGTCAAAATAGATGTTTCCTAACCTTTCTAATATTTAATCAATTTATCTTTTCATGGTCTGGTATTGTGGAACTGTTTGCTGAAGACTCGTTGTTGTGATGTATTTATATATTTTGTTTTATCACGCGATCAAACCATTTTTTCTTCACATATTAAATGGCAAGAAATGTTCCTAGTTGTTTTTTGCAATTCCTCACTTCAGATCTCTTTCCTCATGCTATTGTCTGTCACGTGGTCTATCACAATCCACTTTGGTGCTGGTTATTTTGTTGGTTTCTGTTCTTGAGAATAACGTCCACGGCTAATAAACAAGGCTAAAGGTTATCCCAAGAAAAGTGAGAAATCATTGCTTCATCCTTTTAGCACACACTTTAACCAAGTTAATGAGGCGTTAGGCAAAACCCGAAAATAAAATGAATTTACGGACACACTTGGGCAACATCGTTTGGTTGTGTTTTGTTGGTCTGACTGGGGCACCGTTAAAGTAATATCCTTCCTTTGTTGTTGATGATGATGGTGTTGTTGTGCATGTCTGCATATGTGTGTAATTGTGTATGTATTAGAGTTTTACTACTTCTAACATTTCTAGAATAAAGTTGTCTCTTCGGCTAGTGAATCAAGGCCCCCTACAACGTGCTGTCGCCACGAGGTGTTCAGGTCATGGAGATTATTTTTTATCTCGTTAAAAATAAAACGACCCTATCTGAACCTTTTTTCACTGTGTTCCACTCTGTTGATAACTCAGGACAAAGCAAAAATTGAATCGCTGGAAAGGAACACGACACAAGATTACATGACATCATTGTAATTGAGTACTTCAAACACTGAAATTGAAGCCTTTGAAATGTGGATGTATAGAAGAATGGTAGAATTGAATGGAAAGTAAAATAAACAAACGATGAAGTTTTAAAACAACTAAAAATGAAAACAGAACGAGTAAACACAGTTAGAACTAGACAAATGAAATGTTTCGGGCATGTTAAAAGAAACAACAGCCTAATAAAAGTAATATTGGAGGGGAAAATACAAGGTAAAAGAGGCAGACCAAGACTAACATGGTCGAGTAGCATCAAAAGATGGACAAGTCAACCTATGACAATCTGCACCATAAAAAGCAAGAGACAGAGTGGAATGGCGATCCATGGTAGCCAATCTTGGATGCGGAGACGGCACTTTATGATGATGATGAAACGCTGGGTGTGATTAACGGCTTCCATATGTGTGCTAGTACTTTCCTTATAGCGTTTGGGTTGTTGTATTGAGCTTGTCTATCCATATCTGTATCAGTGTCCATATGTCGACCTCCAACGTGTGTAGTCGTGTGCTCGATACGTGTACTGGTATGTTTTACATGCCGATCAGTGTCTTCTTCTATGTGCGCGATTGTTTTCCAAATTTGAATGAAGAAAACTGAATGTGGTACCAGGTCATGCTGTGATTAGAGCCGTTTTGTCAAGAAAAACTGAACCAAATACCACTAGCGTTTGTCTCATGCTTGGTCCATTAGTTTCCGTTTTAGTCTGTGGTAATGCCATTATGATGATATATTCATAATTTCTATTTTATTCCCTTTGTAATTACTAGTTCTTTGAATGCCTTATATAGGGTGCAATTACTAGTTGTTTGAATGCCTGATATAGGGTGTAATTACTAGTTGTCTGAATGCCTTATATAGAGTGTAATTACTAGTTGTTTGAATGCCTTATATAGGGTGTAATTACTAATTGTTTGAATGCTTTATATAGGGTGTAATTACTAGTTGTTTGAATGCCTTATATAAGGTGTAATTACTAGTTGTGTGACTGCCTTATATAGGGTGTAATTACTAATTGTTTGAAAGCCTTATATAGGGTGTAATTACTAGTTGTTTGAATGCCTTATATAGGGTGTAATTACTAGTTGTTTGAATGCCTTATATAGGGTGTAATTACTATTTGTTTGAATGCCTTATATAGGGTGTAATTACTAGTTGTTTGAATGCTTTATATAGGATGTAATTACTAGTTATTTGAAAGCCTTATATAGGGTGTAATTACTAGTTGTTTGAATGCCTTATATAGGGTGTAATTACTAGTTATTTGAATGCCTATATAGGGTGTAATTACTAGTTGTTTGAATGCCTTATATAGGGTGCAATTACTAGTTGTTTGAATGCCTTATATAGAGTGTAATTACTAGTTGTTTGAATGCCTTATAATAGGGTGTAATTACTAGTTATTTGAATGCTTTATATAGGGTGTAATTACTAGTTATTTGAATGCCTTATATAGAGTGTAATTACTAGTTATTTGAATGCCTTATATAGAGTGTAATTACTAGTTATTTGAATGCTTTATATAGGGTGTAATTACTAGTTATTTGAATGCCTTATATATAGTGTAATTATTAGTTATTTGAATGCCTTATATAGGGTGCCAAATATGTTTTGTTGTAATACTCCTTCTATTTTCACACGTTTGTCTACATGTTCGTTACTAGGACGTTACAATGTGCAAGTTTTCACAGAATCGTGAGAATCTTCAGGAGTAGGTCGTTAACCCAGAGACGCTCAATGGTAATCATTCTATGCTAGAAATTTAAAAGGTTGCTAGGGTAAATGATGGTTATTTCTTTCTTAGTCTAAATCTTATGGTTGTTTCTTTCTTAATTTATAAATGGTGGTTATTTCTTTCTTAATCTATAAATGGTGATTATTTCTTTCTTAATTTATAAATGGTGGTTATTTCTTTCTTAATCTATAAATGGTGGTTATTTCTTTCTTAATCTATAAATAGTGGTTATTTCTTTCTTAATCTATAAATGGTGAATATTTCTTTCCTAATCTATAAATGGTAGTAATTTCTTTCTTAATCTATAAATGGTAGTTATTTCTTTCTTAATCTATAAATGGTGGATATTTCTTTCTTAACCTATAAATGGTGGTTATTTCTTTCTCAATCTAAGATTGATTGCTATTTTTTTCTTAATCTATAAATTATGATTTGTTCTTTCTGAATCTATAAATGGTGGTTATTTCTTTCTGAATCTATAAATGGTAGTTATTTCTTTCTGAATCTATAATTTTTTTTCTTTCTCAGTCTATAAATGATGGTTTTTTCTTTCTAAATCTATAATGAAGGTTATTTCTTTCTCAATCTGTAAATGAAGGTTATTTCTTTATCAATCTATACATCATAGTTACATTACATAGTTACTTTATTAATCTATTAATGATTGTTATATCTTTCTCAACCTATAAATGATGGTTATTTCTTTACCAACCTCTAAATGATGGTTATTTCTTTCTCAATCTCTAAATGATAGTTATTTCTTTCTCAATCTGTAAATGATGGTTATCTCTTTCTCAATCTGTAAATTATATGGTTATTTCTTTTTAAATCTGTAAATTATTGTTATTTCTTTCTCAATAAAATGATGGTAATTTCTTTCTCAATTTATAAATGATGGTTATCTCTTTATCAATCTGTAAATTATAGTTATTTCTTTCTCAATCTGTAAATTATAGTTATTTCTTTCTCAATTAAATGATGGTAATTTCTTCCTCGATTTATAAATGATGGTTATTTCTTTCTCAATCTGTAAATGATGGTTATTTCTTTCTGAGTATGTAAATTATGGTTATTTTTTTCTCAATCTGTAAATGATGGTTATTTCTTTCTCAATCTGTAAATTATGGTAATTTCTTTCTCAATCTGTAAATTATGGTTATTTCTTTCTCAATCTGTAAATGATGGTTATTTCTTTCTCAATCTGTAAATGATGGTTCTTTCTTTCTCAATCTGTAAATGATGGTTATTTCTTTCTCAGTATGTAAATGATGGTTATTTCTTCTTCAATCTATAAATGATGAGTATTTCTTTCTCAATCTGTAAATGGTGGTTATTTCTTCCTCAAACTATAAATGAAGGTTATATGTTTCTCAATATGTAAATTATGGTTATTTCTTTCTCAATCTATAAATGATGGTTATTTCTTTTTCAATCTGTAAATGATGGTTATTTCTTCCTCAATCTATAAATGATGGTCCTTTTGTTATAAATATGTAAATGATGATGTTTGTTTTTTTCCTCAATTTAAAAATTATGGTTATTTCTTCCTCAATCTATAAATGATGATTATTTCTTCTTCAATCTGTAAATGATGGTTATTTCTTCCTCAATCTATAAATGATGGTTATCTGTTTCTCAATCTGTAGCATCTTCTCAATAAGGGTTTCTGAAGTCGGTCCTCTATCTTCAGCTTCATCACTGGGCACCAACAAGAACCAATAACAGCTGATATTATTCGAGTGTTGGTTGGAATCAGTTGAAGAACCGCCGAGCGAGACAAATCACAACTTTGGCATTGAGCCTCTCTCCCAATGTTGTCCTAACTACGGCCCCACATGTCCGACAACTCTGAGTGCAACGGTTAGCTTTTATTTTCTTTGTCGACAATGATGGATGGAAATGGCAGACCCCTGCGACTCGTCCCATTTGTACTGCTTGTCTTTATTTGCCCTGGCGCAAGAAAATCAACATTTATAACTATTGCTTCCGACTCCTCTTTGTGCGGGTGGAACTCCTGGACGTTTCCGTAGAGAAAGAATGTTGATTAAACTGAGCAAATAAAAGCATGTCCAAACTGGGTTAAATACAAGAGAGACAGATCAAGCTCTTATTGTGTCTGCTACCTATTCTTGTCAATCTCTCTTGTTTCGCTACACTGATTGTGACAATTAAGTGGCCAGAATGTAAATGAATTTATGAAAACAAAAGATGAAAGTCGAGTTAATCGCAGAGAGAAGAAAACAAATGAGAAACGCTTCACACAACTGGGCCGTAATCATATCCAACATAGAAATATATTCAATTCAATAGTTCCCAGACACATTAATTCGGCTGGTAAATTACTATATTTTTTTTAGAAATGTCAACAGTTACACCCAGAATGCATGTCTGGAGGAGAAGTTTGTTCACTGTTATGGCACATTCCTGTTCAGAAACAAGATCTATACATTGATGACTTTATGTTGATTTATATAATGCATTGCTTACAAGACTGGCCTGTTTTTGTTTCTGTAAAACACATCACGAAAACGTTCTATTTATAGCACAGTTTCTAACGAGCTTATTCACAATATAGCCAGGACGAACAAACCACGTGATTCTGGGAAAGCTGCGATTAACATGTCTAACCTCAGGGGTCACATTACGATACGAACTTTTTATTTCACTTCTTGACATTTTATAATATACACAATAGCGACCCACACATTGTCCGGTCCAAGACGGACTGTTTTCCTCTCACCCTATTAAGTGTTGTTTTCCTCTCAAACATTAAGTGTTGTTTTCCTCTCAAACATTAAGTGTTGTTTTTCTCTCAAACATTAAGTGTTGTTTTCCTCTCAAACATTAAGTGTTGTTTTCCTCTCAAACATTAAGTGTTGTTTTCCTCGCAAACATTAAGTGTTGTTTTCCTCTCAAACATTATGTGTTGTTTTCCTTTTAAACATTAAGTGTTGTTTTCCTCTCAAACATTAAGTGTTGTTTTCCTCTCAAACATTAAGTGTTGTTTTCCTCTCAAACATTAAGTGTTGTTTTCCTCTCAAACATTATATGTTGTTTTCCTCGCAAACATTAAGTGTTGTTTTCCTCTCAAACATTAAGTGTTGTTTTCCTCTCAAACATTAAGTGTTGTTGTCCTCTCAAACATTATATGTTATTTTCCTCGCAAACATTAAGTGCTGTTTTCCTCGCAAACATTAAGTGTTGTTTTTCTCTCAAACATTATGTGTTGTTTTCCTCGCAAACATTAAGTGCTGTTTTTCTCTCAAACATTATGTGTTGTTTTCCTCGCAAACATTAAGTGTTGTTTTCCTCTCAAACATTAAGTGTTGTTTTCCTCTCAAACATTAAGTGTTGTTTTCCTCTCAAACATTAAGGGGGATCCTTCCCAGGTTTACGAGCACCATCTGCCCGAGTCACTAGAGGTGACTAACACAAACATGCGACTTGTAATACCTCTCACTCATTAAGTGCTGTTTATCTCTCACCCATTAAGTGCTGTTTTCCTCTCACCCATTAAGTGTTGTTTACCTTTCACTCATTAAGTGCTGCTTATCTCTCACCCATTAACTGCTGTTTTCCTCTCACACATTAAGTGCTGTTTTCCTCTCACACAATAAGTGTTGTTTACCTCTCAAACATTAAGTGCTGCTTTCCCTCTCACCCATTAAGTGTTGTTTCCCTCTCACCCATTAAGTGCTGCTTTCCTCTCACCTATTAAGTGCTGTTTTCCTCTCAATCATTAAGTGTTGTTTTCCTCTCACCCATTAAGTGTTATTTTCCTCTCACCCATTAAGTGTTGTTTTCCACTCACCCATTAAGTGCTGTTTTCCTCTCACCCATTAAATGTTGTTTTCCTCTCAATCATTAAGTGCTGTTTTCCTCTCACCCATTAAGTGTTATTTTCCTCTCAACCATTAAGTGTTGTTTTCCTCTCACTCATTAAGGGCTGTTTTCCTCTCAATCATTAAGCGTTGTTTTCCTCTCATCTATAAGTGTTGTTTTCCTCTCACCCATTAAGTGTTGTTTTCCTCTCACCCGTTAAGTGCTGTTTTTCTCTCAATCATTAAGTGTTGCTTTCCTCACACCCATTAAGTGTTATTCTCTTCTCACCCATTAAGTGTTGTTTTCCTCTCACCCGTTAAAAGTGTTGTTTTCCTCGCACCCATTAAGTGTTGTTTTCCTCTCACCCATTAAGTGTTATTTTCCTCTCACCCTTTAAATTTTGTTCTCGTCAAGAAGTAATTGTAACTGGGTGTTTTTTTCGTCATCACCTGGCAATTATTATTTACCTTCTCATCATCTTTTCAAACTGACTACTTCTTTTATTACCAGAGACCTTATCTCAGATCGTGTCTCCGAACATTGTCGTTGTCGCTTTAATCGTGAAGTTCCCGCCTTGTTCTTTCAAGTTGTCTTTGTTCAATCAAATGCGAACTCATTAGTGCAGTGAAATCTGTCTTTGGGGATTGGGTGGTCTAGAGGTAAAACACTGGCCTCCTGTATAGCCGTGTTCTGAGTATTTCTTGATATAAGACACGACACTACACATTCAAGAATGAACAAACTTTGTGCTTTACAAATCAGTCCTCATTTATTATATTACATATATATATATATAGATACTATCTGGCTATATTTCATAACGTCTCTGTAGATACTTGTTCGATCTATCAACCGTCTTGGCCGCTGAAGCACTTCAACTACCGTCGGTGTTGTACCTCAGCTATTCGTGTAGTGGCTATCCTAGCTGTCTCTTTATCTAGCTCTCCTTCGTCTGCGTATTCTGTTTCTTTCTCCAATGGCCGAGCTAGTTGCCTGTGACTCTCTCGGTGCCTATCTCTAGTTCTCCGTCTCTCGTTCTAGTTCTCGCCCTCTTGTTCGGGTGCGTGACTTCTAATTCTGATCTCCTCTAATTCTAGTTTCTGTTCTCCAGTTCTCTAGTTCTAGTTTCTAGCTCTCCAGTTCTAATCTAGTCTCGTCCTGTAATTCTGCTTCCTAGTTCTGGTTCTCTTGCCTAATTCTAGTTTCCTCCTCTAGTTCTGGTCTAGTCTAATTCTGCTCTCCTGTAGTTTTGCGTCTCTAGTTCCTGTCTCTTCTCTAAGTTGAAGTTCTTCTGTGACTATCTCAGTGCCTAGCGGTCCCTAGTGCGTGGTTATCTCTGTATGTGTGTGTAATCTAGTCTGCCGTCTAACTTTATACTCCTGTCTTTTGACCGACAGTTGACCTGACTTCCTGTTTCTCTTTGTACACTCATTATGACAAATTTCAGAGCCAAGCCCTGGAAATTCCTACAGGTTAGTCAGCCAAGTTCACATCTGCTACTAGTAACTCGATCTTCGTGTCTTCCTTTTCTCGTTAAACCTCTACCTCCCTGATAACTATTCTCTCTCCAGATAAAATGACATCTAATACTGCTCTATTCTTCTCTGAACTCCAAGGTGACCTTCCCTGACTACCTGCCAATGTGACTATCCTTCAGTTTGTGAGTTCTACATTCCTTACGGACAGTCAAGATCATTCTCAGTTTACAACCTTTTGGTCAGTCACGGCGTCCTCAACATGGTCGCTTAGTTGTCCCTATGTCAAATTTGTCTTGTCGTTATTTTGTCCTGTGTCCTCGCTTAATTACGATCTAAATATGTATGTGTCATCATTCACGGTTAGATCTGGACATGAAGATGCTGGGTTCAATTCCACCTGTGGGAATGTTTTTTAAAAGTAAATAAAAATTGAATCAGTGGTTTCCTCGTGGCTTCATCTTCCCTTGGCTTCTTGGTACTGACATCCGAAGACTAGCCCTCTCTCGGCAGTTAGATCCGATGTTTAGCCCTCTCTGGGTAGTGAGATCCGATGTCTAGCCCTCTTTGGGTAGTGAAATTCGATGTCTAGCCCTCTATGGGTAGTGATATCCGAAGACTAGCCCTCTCTGGGCAGTGAGATCCGATGTCTAGCCCTCTCTGGGTAGTGAAATCCGATGTCTAGCCCTCTATGGGTAGTGATATCCGAAGACTAGCCCTCTCTGGGCAGTGAGATCCGATGTCTAGCCCTCTCTGGGTAGTGAAATCCGATGTCTAGCCCTCTATGGGTAGTGATATCCGAAGACTAGCCCTCTCTGGGCAGTGAGATCCGATGTCTAGCCCTCTCTGGGCAGTGAGATCCGATGTCTAGCCCTCTCTGGGTAGTGAAATCCGATGTCTAGCCCTCTATGGGTAGTGATATCCGAAGACTAGCCCTCTATGGGTAGTGAGATCCGAAGACTAGCCCTCTCTGGGCAGTGAAATCCGATGTCTAGCCCTCTCTGGGTAGTGAAATCCGATGTCTAGCCCTCTCTGGGTAGTGAAATCCGATGTCTAGCCCTCTATGGGTAGTGATATCCGAAGTTTAGCCCTCTCTGGGCAGTGAGATCCGATGTCTAGCCCTCTCTGGGTAGTGAAATCCGATGTCTAGCCCTCTATGGGTAGTGATATCCGAAGACTAGCCCTCTCTGGGCAGTGAGATCCGATGTCTAGCCCTCTCTGGGTAGTGAGTTTCGACAAGTAGTCCTCTCTGGGTAGTGAGATCCAACGTCTAGTCCTTCTTAGGGTAGTGAGATCCGACGTCTAGCCCTCTCTGAGTATTGAGATTCGACGTCGAGTTTTATCTAGATAGTGAGATCCGAAGTCCAGCTATCTCTGGGTAGTGAGATTCTACGTCTAGCCCTCTCTGGGTAGTGAGATCCGAAGACTAGCCCTCTCGTATAAATGTCAACAAATCTGTAGTGCTGGAATGCATTTTGTGCACGTTAAAGAACCCTTTGCAGCTGAAAAACTAAAAAAGGCAAAATCAGACTATTTATCCATACCAGTGGTTTCCAGGCAGCGCTATGGAGTTCGTGCAATGTCAGGTTGTCATCTGAGATTCTCTATATTTCTAGAGAAAAACGGAGCACCTATGGATTCGTCCAGTGGACAGTGATGATCATCCGAACGTAACAGGTTTTCTTCTCTTAATACACGTTCCTAAAACCAATGAATTTTCTCAGCTGTAATTTTTTGTTTTAAATTTAGAAAATACAAGTTTTGGTTTTTTATTTGGTGCCGACTTTTCTTATATTTTTCTCCCATCTCGTTATATAAACCTTTGTTTTTCATGACCAAAAAATTTAACTATAATATTATCATCATCATCATCATCATCATCATCATCATCGTCATCATCATCAAGTACCGGGCCTGCCGGCGTAGGTGATCATGTCTCTCCACAACTTTCGATCTCAACAGTTATTTATCATTTCTGTTGATGACCTTCTGCCAAGCCATTCTCTTAAGCTGTCTGGTATCTTTTCTCTTTGCTTCCCTCTATCTCTTTGTCCCTCAATTTTCCCAGTTGTGACAATATATTCCAGCTGTTCTCTTCTCATTACATGGCAAAAAAATGATGATTGTTTCTTCCTAATATTGGAAATTAGCTCTCTTTTTGCTTTGACTCTTTCAGAATGTTGTCAAAGCTCTCCTTAGCTGTCCATGGTATTCTTAACATTCTGTCAAATCACATTTCTACAGACTCAGCGATTTTCTTGTCTGTTGTCCTATTGTCCATAATTCACACTCATATGTTAAGACTCTACATAACACTTAAGAACTCTTTTTCTTGTTTCTATTGTCAAAAATGGATTGCATAGTATCTTCCTCATTTTTTATTTTATAATATTCATCATCATCATCATTATCATCGAGTGCCGTCTCCGCAACAAAGGTTGGCTACTATGGATCGCCAGTCCACTCAGTTTCTAGCTTTGTTGGTGCAGGTTGTATTTTATAATATTATATCCAAAAATAAACTATTTTCATGTTAAATAAGCTCTTCTTGTACTCAATAAAACAGTATGGATTAGGGGAAAAAACACTCCTTTTTTCAGCATTCTTTCCCATTTAATTCATTTATTTTTCATTACCTTTTTTATATTGTTGTTATTATCACCCCCCCCCCCCCCCCCACCCTCAAGAAAAAAAAATAATAATAAATAAAATAAAATAAAAGATAAAATAAGCACTTTCTGATAGGGAAAAAAAAAACCCTGTAATCATAAAATTCTCAGAAAAATCAATTTTCTTAGAGAAAGTGAGTCAATGTACTACTTTTTTTTTCTTTTGTTTTTTTTTTAAGTACAGCAAGATTTTTAAAACTGTCAATCAAGAGAGACGGTCTACGTGTTCTCCCCCAATAAAAGTTCATTTCCTGCGAGAATCGACTGGACTGGTGCCCCGTGACAGCGAGGCTTCGTCTCAATTTCCTATTCAAACCGAGCTAAACCAGATTATTATCGTCGGCTCGCGGCGAATGCTCGTGCCAACTACCAAGGTTCTCTGATTCCAGGCGTAGTCACGTGGTAATTGAATAGTCCAGACACTTTACTGGATCTTAAATCGCAAATCCACTGTGGATTAAACCGTTTTTTTCCCCTAAATGATGTGTTTTCTACAAGGCAAGGACGCTATCTTGTTACCGCAATGTGCGTCCTAGGCGTTATCACTTTGGTAATTTTGTTTTGTTTTTGCACTTTAAGTGTAAAGCCATATGTTCTGTTTACTACTGCTGCTTATTTTAAATTTAGTAAGCAGATGTCTGAGTTCTACATTTGCGTTTGTAGATACATCCACGTATCTGGGAAACAGATTAATGTCACCTGGGAGAGTCGGCAGTGACATCAACAAAGGGATGAGTAAAATGTCAAACAATAGTTGCCAAAGTGAACATTTGAATATCTTCCAAATGGATTTTTTGTTGTTGACGGAATTGAATTGTCTGGGTGGTCTGGAGATAAGGAGTTGATCTCTGGACAAGAGCGTCTCAGGTTCGATGTCTCGTCACAGGCTCTGGAGGTTTTAAACTTCAAATCCTTGTTTTCCTATTGCCCTTTCCCTGGACTCTGGGTAGTCAGATCTCATGTCTAGACCTCTCTGTGTAGTCAGATCTCATGTCTAACCCTCTCTGGGTTGTTAGATCTCATGTTTATTCCTCTCTGGGTTGTTAGATCTCATGTTTAGCCCTCTCTGGGTAATCAGATCTCATGTCTAGCCCTCTCTGGGTAGTCAGATCTCATGTCTAGCTCTCTCTGGGTTGTCAGATCTCATGTCTAGACCTCTTCCTGGACTCTGAGTAGTCAGATCTCATGTCCAGCCCTCTCTGGGTAGTCAGATTTCATATCTAGCCCTCTCTGAGTAGTCAGATCTTATGTCTAGCCCTCTCAGCGTAGTCAGTTCTCGTGTCTAGCCCTCTCTGCGTAGTCAGATCTCATGTCTAGCCCTCTCTAGGTAGGCATATCTCATGTCTAGTCCTCTCTGCGTAGTCAGATCCTATGTCCAGCCCTCTCCCTGGACTCTAGGTAGTCAGATCTCATGTCTAGCCCTCTCTGCGTAGTCAGATCCTATGTCCAGCCCTCTCCCTGGACTCTAGGTAGTCATATCTCATGTCTAGCCCTCTCTGCGTAGTCAGATCCTATGTCCAGCCCTCTCCCTGGACTCTAGGTAGTCAGATCTCATGTCTAGTCCTCTCTGCGTAGTCAGATCCTATGTCCAGCCCTCTCCCTGGAGTCTTGGTAGTCAGATCTCATGTCTAGCCCTCTCCTGGACTCTAGGTAGTCAGATCTCATGTCTAGCCCTCTCCCTGGACTCTGGGTAGTCAGATCTTATGCCCACCGCTCTCCCTGGACTCTAGGTAGTCAGATCTCATGTCTAGCCCTCTCCCTGGACTCTAAGTAGTCAGATCTTATGTCCAGCCCTCTCCCTTGACTCTAGGTAGTCAGATCTCATGTCTAGCCCTCTCCCTGGACTCTAGGTAGTCAGATCTTATGTCCAGCCCTCTCCCTGGACTCTAGGTAGTCAGATCTTATGTCCAGCCCTCTCCCTGGACTCTAGGTAGTCAGATCTTATGTCCAGCCCTCTCCCTGGACTCTAGGTAGTCAGATCTCATGTCCAGCCCTCTCCCTGGACTCTAGGTAGTCAGATCTCATGTCTAGCCCTCTCCCTGGACTCTGGGTAGTCAGATCTCATGTCTAGACCTCTCTGTGTAGTCAGATCTCATGTCTAACCCTCTCTGGGTTGTTAGATCTCATGTTTATTCCTCTCTGGGTTGTTAGATCTCATGTTTAGCCCTCTCTGGGTAATCAGATCTCATGTCTAGCCCTCTCTGGGTAGTCAGATCTCATGTCTAGCCCTCTCTGGGTTGTCAGATCTCATGTCTAGACCTCTTCCTGGACTCTGAGTAGTCAGATCTCATGTCCAGCCCTCTCTGGGTAGTCAGATTTCATATCTAGCCCTCTCTGAGTAGTCAGATCTTATGTCTAGCCCTCTCAGCGTAGTCAGTTCTCGTGTCTAGCCCTCTCTGCGTAGTCAGATCTCATGTCTAGCCCTCTCTAGGTAGGCATATCTCATGTCTAGTCCTCTCTGCGTAGTCAGATCCTATGTCCAGCCCTCTCCCTGGACTCTAGGTAGTCATATCTCATGTCTAGCCCTCTCTGCGTAGTCAGATCCTATGTCCAGCCCTCTCCCTGGACTCTAGGTAGTCAGATCTCATGTCTAGTCCTCTCTGCGTAGTCAGATCCTATGTCCAGCCCTCTCCCTGGAGTCTTGGTAGTCAGATCTCATGTCTAGCCCTCTCCTGGACTCTAGGTAGTCAGATCTCATGTCTAGCCCTCTCCCTGGACTCTGGGTAGTCAGATCTTATGCCCACCGCTCTCCCTGGACTCTAAGTAGTCAGATCTTATGTCCAGCCCTCTCCCTTGACTCTAGGTAGTCAGATCTCATGTCTAGCCCTCTCCCTGGACTCTAGGTAGTCAGATCTTATGTCCAGCCCTCTCCCTGGACTCTAGGTAGTCAGATCTTATGTCCAGCCCTCTCCCTGGACTCTAGGTAGTCAGATCTCATGTCCAGCCCTCTCCCTGGACTCTAGGTAGTCAGATCTCATGTCTAGCCCTCTCCCTGGACTCTGGGTAGTCAGATCTCATGTCTAGCCCTCTCCCTGGACTCTGGGTAGTCAGATCTCATGTCCAGCCCTCTCCCTGGACTCTAGGTAGTCAGATCTTATGTCCAGCCCTCTCCTGGACTCTGGGTAGCCAGATCTCATGTCTAGCCCTCTCCCTGGACTCTAGGTAGTCAGATCTCATGTCCAGCCCTCTCCCTGGACTCTAGGTAGTCAGATCTCATGTCCAGTCCTCTCCCTGGACTCTGGGTAGTCAGATCTCATGTCTAGCCCTCTCCCTGGACTCTAGGTAGTCAGATCTCATGTCTAGCCCTCTCCCTGGACTCTAGGTAGTCAGATCTCATGTCCAGCCCTCTCCCTGGACTCTAGGTAGTCAGATCTCATGTCCAGCCCTCTCCCTGGACTCTAGGTAGTCAGATCTCATGTCTAGCCCTCTCCCTGGACTCTAGGTAGTCAGATCTCATGTCCAGCCCTCTCCCTGGACTCTGGGTAGTCAGATCTCATGTCCACCCATCTCGAACAATGGCGAAGAACTGGATGTCCTGTGTCACGATACGGTAGGCCTATAGGCGCAGATTAAGCGGGTCTGGCGTAAAATAGCGACACAATATATCCACACTCACAGCTTATAGGTGGACGTTAATAAGAATGAGGAAGAATAAAAGAATAGCAGAAAAGAAAGTATAAATCTTTGTTTCATGCAATCAGCCTCATAAAAGTGTTCACAAAGCATAATGAAGAAACAATGGAAGAAGCCAAACAAAGTAAAACTTCAAAATTAGACAAAATGTACAACATGGCACGTATCTGGGGGAGATAATAAAAAAATAATAAAAGCATTCACAGGCAAAGATGGAGAAAACAGCAGACACTGATCTCCTGGTACTTCGATTACAGTAAGCATTACTTAGCTAGTTCGATAAGCTTAAACAGCTACCAAGATACACACGACAACAAGGTTTTCAAAACAGAACAAAAGTAGGTTTCAAAGGAAAAAACCACAAGTGAGACTTAGAAATCACGGACATTGACTAGAGGTAGATAAAGACTCGTACGATGTCCTGACATTGGAGCCATGGAGAGTCTGTCAGACCATATTAAACAAAACAGGTTCATCCATAAAAAAGTAGGAGCAACTTTTTTTTTTCTTCATATAGGGAAATCATTAATCCTGCTGTAGATAAAAGCTCGCTGTTAGGTCCTTCAGAAAACATAACTAATCCAGCAGTAGATATCAGCTCGTTGTTAGGTCCTTCAGAAAACATAACTAATCCAGCAGTAGATATCAGCTCGTTGTTAGGTCCTTCAGAAAACATAACTAATCCAGCAGTAGATATCAGCTCGTTGTTAGGTCCTTCAGAAAACATAACTAATCCAGCAGTAGATATCAGCTCGTTGTTAGGTCCTTCAGAAAACATAACTAACCCAGCAGTAGATATCAGCTCGTTGTTAGGTCCTTCAGAAAACATAACTAATCCAGCAGTAGATATCAGCTCGTTGTTAGGTCCTTCAGAAAACATAACTAATCCAGCAGTAGATATCAGCTCGTTGTTAGGTCCTTCAGAAAACATAACTAATCCAGCAGTAGATATCAGCTCGTTGTTAGGTCCTTCAGAAAACATAACTAATCCAGCAGTAGATATCAGCTCGTTGTTAGGTCCTTCAGAAAACATAACTAACCCAGCATTAGATATCAGATCACTGTCGCGTCCATGTAGATAAACAGGCAAAAGAACTTCCAAAGACAGGAGAAAACTGTCAACAATCTAAACCTCGTCAGAGATTCGTGGAAGTAATGCATTCCTATACTAACAAACAATGTAAATAGGCTCAAAAGACATGAACAAAAACAGATCTTCGGATTTAGAACAAAATCGTCTTATCTTCACAGAGACTCTACGACTCTGTACTCAGACAGATCCGCGAGCCTGCATTGTGCTACGAAACTTGACCGCTCTAAACAGCTACACAAATTAGTGTGCCTATTGTGTCGGCTGACTCATCAGTTATACTCTATTCTGTTCTAATCTTGCTATTTGCACCTTTCATTTGGGTACCCTTTATAGGGCATTCAAAAAAGCTATCTATTAGTTTCTTCTTTTTCTTGGCACTCTTTCCCATACAGATGTAAATCATGTTCCGGTATCAGTCTAGCCCTCTTTATCTGGTCAGCTGCTGTACTTTTTGCAGCGGAAGGTCGTTTTCACGTGCGGTACGGGGGCTTCTGAATCCACAACTAAACATCCCGGCCTACCATAGAGCTCACTTCAGTCTTCGGTGCTTTCCAATAACCTAAACTTTCAAAATAGCAGGTGAACCGACAACTAGTCTAGGGAGGACACTGTCTTACGCTGATGATGCTTTGGTGGTGCCGCCAAGGTAGAGATAGGGAGCAGGTTGCTGGATAACTCCAGACTGAACTCACCCGTTAGAGTTGATCGTGCTGTGAGACAGGTGCATTGGTATGCAATGCGAAGGCAGCTGTGACATGGCTCTCATTGAACAACCGTCAACACACAGACACCAATAGTCAGCATGGGTTCAGAGGTTGTTGTGAGGACCCCACAATATGGTATTTGTGAATGCAGTTCGATCGGAGTCTTGCGTCCACCCAGCACATAGACCTAGTGTTAATGAAGGCCAGGAATGACCTCTCAGCACTGAGGGTAATGGCGACAGCACCTCCTTGTCCTACATCAAAGACTGGTGGTCTTGGTTATAGACGATACACTGGCGGTTCTCTCAGCACAAGGACAAAGAACGACTGGAACGAAGACTGAACGAGACAATAAACATTATACTTCGATGCATGAAAGCCACATCATGGAGGGGGATGTGGTAAATTCTTCGATTTTATACAAATAAAAGTAGGCGAACACTTCGATATTTCCTGGAACGAGCGGCGAAGCGGACATGGAAACGTCCCGATTGCGGTGACGCCATTCCATACTAAAGACTCAAAGCTGCAGGAACTCCCATCGTGCATGTTTAGCCTCACCTCTTCCTGTAATCACCCATGAACCTGCCTTCGACTCGTCTAAACTGGCTTGTCTGATTTAGAACGCCAAGACTACCGTACACCCTTCCTTCATCTGTTGGTAAGAAACCTTTAATTGGCCCTTTCTTCTCTGAGGCTGTTTGTTGTGTGCAGCGTCGGCAACATTTCGTTCAAACTCAGAACCCGTCCTTTAATTCCACACCACACATACAAACACACTCTTTGTGATTGATGCAAATGCCTTCTCTATTATTCTCTGTGGAATACACTTCGGACACCGGCAAAGCTTCATTTTAAAATGTATGCTATTACTTGCACAGACTCAATATGGACACTTCCACCTCACTTGTGATCATCATAATGAAATAATTACAGACATTGAGATCTTAGAATCGCTCGGAAGAACCTGACAAACAATATGTTTTAGATCTTTTCAACTCGACATCTTGCTTGACTTCTGCATCATTACATTTAGAATTCAATTCAATCATCTTTGCTCTTTCTGCTCCATTTGGCTCCAGCTAATGAATTTCCCAGCCACTAAGTTTAGATAATGATTATCATTTTTTTGGAAACGCACGTGGATGGAACATGAGGACAAGGAGCCAATAATTTGTATCATGAAACGAGTCTTTTCCTGGATAATTTTGGGAGAGTATGAGCAGGTTAAATGAGCATTTCATTGGCAGATACAAGCTCACAGCAGATTGGGTAGATTCATAAGAGAACAAATCAGTATCTAAACAGATAGACTGTGCGATTTTGTGACGATTCCAATTTGCATTCTCGGTAATGTCATTGGTTTTGTTTTTTTCTTTAGGCTTTTCGTTGGTCATTGGACTTCGGTTCTTGATGAGGCTTTTCATTGGTCATTGGTCTTTGGTTCTTGATAAGGCTATTCATTGGTCATTGGTCTTTGGTTCTTGATGAGGATTTTCATTGGTCATTTGTCTTTGGTTCTTGATAAGGCTATTCATTGGTCATTTGTCTTTGGTTCTTGATGAGGCTTTTCATTGGTCTTTGGTTCTTGACGAGGCTTTTCATTGGTCTTTGGTTCTTGACGAGGCTTTTCATTGGTCTTTGGTTCTTGACGAGGCTTTTCATTGGTCTTTGGTTCTTGATGAGGCTTTTCATTGGTCATTGGTCTTTGGTTCTTGATGAGGCTTTTAATTGGTCTTTGGTTCTTGACGGGGCTTTTCATTGGTCTTTGGTTCTTGACGAGGCTTTTCATTGTTCTTTGGTTCTTGACGAGGCTTTTCATTGGTCTTTGGTTCTTGATGAGGCTTTTCATTGGCCATTGGTCTTTGGTTCTTGACCAGGCTTTTCATTGGTCATTGGTCTTTGGTTCTTGACGAGGCTTTTCATTGGTCTTTGGTTCTTGACGAGGCTTTTCGTTGGTCATTGGTCTTTGGTTCTTGACGAGGCTTTTCATTAGTCTTTGGTTCTTCATGAAGCTTTTCATTGGTCTTTGGTTCTTGACGAGGCTTTTCATTGGTCTTTGGTTCTTGATGAGGCTTTTCATTGGTCTTTGGTTCTTGACGAGGCTTTTCATTGGTCAATATTCTTTGGTACTTGACGAGGCTTTTCGTTGGTCATTGGTCTTTGGTTCTTGACGAGGCTTTTCATTGGTCTTTGGTTCTTGATGAGGCTTTTCATTGGTCTTTGGTTCTTGACGAGGCTTTTCATTGGTCTTTGGTTCTTGATGAGGCTTTTCATTGGTCTTTGGTTCTTGATGAGGCTTTTCATTGGTCTTTGGTTCTTGATGAGGCTTTTCATTGGTCTTTGGTTCTTGACGAGGCTTTTCATTGGTCATTGGTCTTTGGTTCTTGACGAGGCTTTTCATTGGTCATTGGTCTTTGGTTCTTGACGAGGCTTTTCATTGGTCTTTTTTTCTTGATAAGGCTTTTCATTGGTCTTTGGTTCTTGACGAGGCTTTTCATTGGTCTTTGGTTCTTGATGAGGCTTTTCATTGGTTTTTGGTTCTTGATGAGGCTTTTCATTGGTCATTGGTCTTTGGTTCTTGACGAGGCTTTTCATTGGTCTTTGGTTCTTGATGAGGCTTTTCATTGGTCTTTGGTTCTTGATGAGGCTTTTCATTGGTCATTGGTCTTGATGAGTTCTTGGTTCTTGATGAGGCTTTTCATTGGTCTTTGGTTCTTGATGAGGCTTTTCATTGGTCTTTGGTTCTGAACGGGGCTTTTGTGCTTCATAAGAAGCTTGTCTCATATTCTTTACAAACTCAAGTGATCGAGCTATAGCCGTGATTATCGAACTGGTCCACAGAATGCAAGTGATCGAGGTAGAGCAGTGATTATTGAACTGGTCCACAGAATGCAAGTGATCGAGGTAGAGCCGTGATTATTGTACTGGTCCACAGAATGCAAATGATCGAGGTAGAGCAGTGATTATTGAACTGGTCCACAGAATGCAAATGATCGAGGTAGAGCAGTGATTATCGAACTGGTCCACAGAATGCAAATGATCGAGGTAGAGCAGTGATTATCGAACTGGTCCACAGAATGTAAGTGATCGAGGTAGAACGGTGATTATTGAACTAGTCCACAGAATGTAAGTGATCGAGGTAGAACGGTGATTATTGAACTAGTCCACAGAATGTAAGTGATCGAGGTAGAGCAGTGATTATTGAACTGGTCCACAGAATGCAAGTGATTGAGGTAGAGCGGTGATTATTGAACTGATCCACAGAATGCAAGTGATCGAGGTAGAGCAGTGATTATTGAACTGGTCCACAGAATGCAAGTGATCGAGGTAGAGCGGTGATTATTGAACTGATCCACAGAATGCAAGTGATCGAGGTAGAGCAGTGATTATTGAACTAGTCCACAGAATGCAAGTGATCGAAATAGAGCGGTGATTATTGAACTGGTCCACAGAATGCAAGTGATCGAGGTAGAGCGGTGATTATTGAACTGGTCCACAGAATGCAAGTGATCGAGGTATAGCGGTGATTATTGAACAAGTCTCCATCAGGTCGGGTTAGATCCCCGCCGACGACTACTAGATTCACTCTGTCTTAAATGTTTACATTATTTCCTCTCTCTCTCTCTCTCTCTGTCTTTCTCTCTCGCCAGTTAAAAGCGCTATCAACCCACATTATTTAACTTATTTTTTTCTCGATAGAATTCCATTTACATTCTTCTTTTCTAACTTATATAGTCCCAATGTAAAGTTTTCTTATCCAAATTTCTAATAAAATGTTTCTCCTTCCTTTTTTATTTGTTTGTTTGCTTTATTAAAAATTATTTATTAATTGATGTTAATGTCCCTGCTGGACATATATATTGTACAGTGATGACAAAGTTGTTCTATACAATCAGTATTATTGTCGTAATTACCCATCACACGTGCATTGCTTTTAAACAAGACCTGTCACTTATTTCGGTTCTGTAAACTGGTGCGTGACTAGAACTGTTATCTCACCCGCTTCCAATGTTAAGGGGTTTTATAATGTTCTGCCCACTCGTGCCATGCACACGATTTGAACAATCCGAGGCGTGGACGAGGTTTGACACACGATAGCCACCTTGATGAGTAGGGTCCCAGAAAGCCACCATTCTGGCTATACGCTTGAAGTCTGTAATGAAGAAATGCAGTGCTGTCATTTTGTCATGGTGATCGTTTGTGATGGAAGCTCAGGTCTAGCCAGTAAGACTGTCGCAAACGGGGGATTCAATGTTATATAATCGGAAATCACGCTACATTGGCTTTGTCTACGTCTGCCTCTCTCTCTCTTCTTTTTTATGCCAATCTCTTACATTATGTCCATCTATCTGTCTGTCTGTCTGTCTGACTGCCTGCCTGTCTGTCTGACTGCCTGTCTATCTATCTATCTATCTATCTATCTATCTATCTATCTATCTATCTATCTATCTATCTATCTATCTATCTATCTATCTATCTATCTATCTATCTATCTATCTATCTATCTATCTATCTATCTATCTATCTATCTATCTATCTATCTATCTATCTATCTATCTGTCCTGTCTGTCTGTCTGCCTGTCTGTCTGTCTGTCCGTCCGTCTGTCCGTCTGTCCGCCTGTCCGCCTATCCGTCTGTCCGTCCGTCCGTCCGTCCGTCCGTCTGTCTGTCTGTCTGTCTGTCTATCTATTCTCCTACTCTTCATTTATATCTTTAAAATCTCTCTCTCTGTATATCTTGTACTCATGGTTGTATTACAAACTTTATCTCTATTTTTGTCTAAATCTCTGTTTCTTCATTTATTTCTTATAGATTTATCTACCCGGCTTCGCTAAATGGCGTCTGTCTGTAAATGGCAATTTCGGTTCAATACTTCTCCACAAATCTCATTATTCTGCAATCCTACTATTGATCTTGCTACTCGGTAACGAACCCTCTACTGCAGCTTGGATTCTATGCCCGGACGGAGTAACAGATGTCCACAAGCAAATGAACGCATCCCCCTAACCAAAGATTGACACTTCACAAATGTTAGGACAGCCCTCTATTACAGGTCAACATATTCGATGCCCCCCGGACTGATTTGAAGTAGTTGTGTAATTGTTTCCAAGCACGCCATGTCTAGCGGGATCCATTCAAATCTAGATATTTTTCCTTGATTTTCCTGCTTAAGTCCCACACTCCCTCCTTGTTCTGACGTCATCATCAAGTACCGGGCCTACTGGCGTAGGTGATCATGTCTTTCCACAACTTTTGATCTCGACAGCTCTTTATCATTTCTGTTGGTGACCTTCTGCCAAGCCATTCTCTTAAGCTGTCTGGTATTTTCTCTCTTTGCTTCCCTCTATCTCTTCATCCCTCAATTTTTTCCAGTTGTTACAATATATTCCAGTTGTTCTCTTCTCATTACATGGCCAAAAAATAATGATTGTTTCTTCCTAATATTGGAAATTAGCTCTCTTTTTGCTTTGGTCTCTTTCAGAATGTTTTCATTACTCTTCTTAGCTGTCCATGATATTCTCAAATTTCTTCTGTAAAACCACATTTCTACAGACTCCAGTGATTTTCTTGTCTGTTGTCCTGTTGTCCACGATTCACATCCATATGTTAAGACTGGCTCTACATAACATTTAAGAACTCTTTTTCATGTTTCTTTTGTCAAAATTGAATTGCATAGTATCTTCCTCATTTTCTGGAAAGCTGATTTTGCCTGAGCCATTGTTCTGACGTAAGCATGGCTTAATGGCTGCAGTGTTGATTTTGAACATCATCAAATGTCCACGTTATTTTCTACACTGTACTAAAACTATAACTAATTATTATCCCCCAGGAATTTTTTTTTATTTAACTGGAGAATAAAGACCGCAAGCCCAGAGCAATCAGCACGAGCAGTCAAAACATGAGATTTATTTCAACCCTCACAAATTAGTTGATCCTGTCATGATCGAACTCACGTTCTCCTTGTTGCATGTCCGACTAGCTATCTGTTCGACCACGCGCTTTTCTCATCAGAGTACAATATGAGTAAATGTAAATAAATAGAAGACAAATACATGGATGGTTACAGAATAGTTGTGTGCAATTCAAAAATAGCACAACTGTAAAGTTCAATCGAATATCGATTCATTCAAAACGAAATGCTAGATAAAAGTTCCTGGGATATCTTCGATAATGAAGAAATGCATTGTAGACATACTAAAAGTCTTAGACATTACAAAATTATAAGTCCGTTCAGAAATTCATAACCACACTTGAATTAGCTTTACGTGATAACCGTTTGTTATTTTGCTTTCAACTTTTGCATGTAATCTTATAATATTGATGTCGTTATAGCAATATTTTTTGCTCTGAGAAATTTGATCTAGTTTAAAAGTTTTTTTCTTTAGGCTATATTAAATTCACCCTGTTCGAATTTGACACCATTTTAGGATATATACATTAATTTGTTGCGGTCGTTCACGTAAAATAGTTTGGCTATTGCAGAAACACTAAGTTCAGGAAAATCCCGTTCACAAAACTGAATTGTTATTGAACGACATGACGCACCACGGCCTGGGCATTAATTACCTAAGTGAAGGCGTATCTTTATTAATTTTGTGAAGACTCAGTAGACAATTTGTTGACTTTAAATACCAACATTTATATCTAAATTACAATGAGTTTGAAATGCAAATTTATAACTATGCAAAAGGTTACTGTTTTACTATATCAGCACTTCCTTAGGGAATTCAAGATGGGACAAAGTGCCTACTGCATCAAATACAAAAGAGCAAATTAGGACATGGCTTGCGAATGAAAATGTCAAATTTGACGACACATATTTAAAACCCGAATTGTTACAACTTGTGAAGAATACGAATAAGAAAAAGGTGTACCATGTTGACAAAATCATTGAGAAATACGGCCACACTAATTGTAACCAATTGAATTCATGTTTGCAAATACACATAACGAACAACACCCACAATTAAGCACTATGTAGATACGCTTCTATAGTCCGTTCAGATTCGTTTGCCTAGACATTAATTTATTTTTTCAAAAACTTATTGTTCATTTGCATTGATCTTTTGAAGTTAGGTTTATAATACTAATGTCGCTATAAAAATATTTTTTTATCAAAGAAATGTGATCCAGTTTCAAAGATGCCTTATTTAACCTATATTAAAAAAAAGTTAATCGATATTATAAACACCGGCGGGATTATGTAGATGCTTACATCTCACAGCTGATTCTTTAACATAAAGGCATGACCTTCACGGCTGAATGCGCACCGTCCTAAAATAGTTATGTTTCCACTATACATTTTTATAAAGAAATGTTACATATGAAATTTCCCATTTAGCATAAAATGACATTTTAGCCGAAACCGGAAATTATGTGACGTCAAAATCACGGCCGTAGACTCGAGTTCGAGTCATAATTCAGAGGCAAATCTCAATATTTACAGAAAGGAGGCGGCACTATCCATATTATCTTCTGCAAGTCTATGTGAGAATGAATATAAAGGCAAAATATTTTACTGAGCATAACATTGCTATAAAGATTTATCAATACTTCTGCAGAGAGCGTAAAAAGGGACATCTTTATTGTTCTTTATCAAACCCTGAGAAGAGAACAATGCATATTTTAGGTTTGTGTAAACGTTCATTTGATCGAATAGTTAAAGGAAGCGGATATGTATTGCCAACAAATGCAAGAAAGCAAGGAAGGAAAGAAACGTTAGACAGTTTTGATAAGGACCTAGTAAAAAGAGAAATATGTCGAATGTTTGATATAAACGAAGAAGTGACACTTAGAAAGTTGAAGCTTTGGCTGAAAACTAACAACGACATTGAAATATCAAAAACTTCATTATGGAAAATATTAAGAAGTGCAGGCTTCACCTTTAGAAAGTATGCTGGTGGAAAAAACATTATTTGTGAGAAGCCACATCTAGTAGCTCTTAGAAGCAAGTATTTACGTGAAGTGAAGGAAATGCGCGAAAATGATTATGATATTGTTTATTTAGATGAAACTTGGATCAACGCTCATCATACAAATGAAAAGGAATGGCAGTTAGCAGATGGAAGTATTAAAAGATCAGTACCAAGCAGTAAAGGGCAACGTTTGATAGTTGCACATGCAGGTAGCAGACATAATGGGTTGTTGCAGAATGCTCATCTCGTTTTCATTTCAAAATCCATAGACAATAGAGACTACCACTCCGAAATGAATGGGCACATATTTAAAGACTGGATCGAGAAAAGTATCCTTCCAATATTAGATCCACCTTCTTGTCTGATAATGGACAATGCTTCATACCATAACGTAGTTAACGTTGAAGATAGAATCCCAACATCATCAAGTACAAAAGATGCAATCAAAACGTGGCTCATAAAAGAACACATACAAGTTAACGACAGCTACTTGAAACCCGAATTGCTTAGCCTTGTAAAACAGACACAACGTACAAAGATATTTAAAATAGACAAGTTAATTCAAGAACATGGCCATAGATGTTTGAGACTACCTCCATATCATGCACACTTAAATCCTATAGAACTAGTTTGGGCAAAAGTTAAAGGACACGTAGCATATACAAATAAAACTTTCAAATTATGCGATGTTGAGACACTTACAAATCAGGCTCTATCAAATATAAATAAAGACTACTGGGTAAAATGTGAGGATCATGTGTTACGACAAGAAGAGGAATATTGGAAAAAGGATGGTTTGTTGTTTGTTCAGCCGAAAGCAGTAATCGATCTATTTGACTCGTCTGATTCTGAATGATCATTACTCTGATTAAGTCTACAGATAAATAGTTTGATTTGCAAAATTTCCTAGTTGATTTGTTAAACAGTTTATTGTTCAAGACCACCCAAGCAATCAAAAATATGTTATAAGCAAACCAACAACCATTACTTTGAATGGAAGCCTGCTTGAGTCAGTACAGAAGTTCAGCTATCTTGGATCCACTATTACAGCCACACTTTCCTTAGATGAGGAACTAAATGTACGTATTTGAAAGGCAGCGACAACATTTGGGAAACTCACACCAAGAGCATGGAACTATATCAAATTGACTCTACGAACAAAAGTTCTATATATAATTTAAAATTTGTATACTTGCCACCCAGTAAAATTTTATGGACACGCCTATGGGTCATCGTTGCACTAGATTACTGTAAAACATTTTGATTAGGGTCAAAATAATAGTTACATGGGCAAAGATCAAAGGAATTCGCCGCTTTAAGAAAACCGTTATAGCTAGACATCGAATAACACATATGTTCTCGTGACATGGACATTTTAACACCGCATGCCAAATATCATGTGAAATCATCAAGAACTTTCTGAATTATAAATCATAACATCTCGGCAAACGATTCTGAACGGACTATAATCCTTTACAAGCACCATTCTGCAGAGGAAATTTACATACTATCATCATCATCGAGTGCCATCTCCGCAACGAAGGTTGGCTACCATGGAACGCCATTTTGCTGTCTCTTGCTTTGATGGTGCAGGTTGTCATAGGCTGATTTGTCCATCTTTTGATGTTACTCGTCCATGTTAGTTTTGGTCTACCTCTGCCTCTTTTACCTTGTATTTTCCCCTCCAGGATTACTTTTAGTAGGCTGTTGTGTCTTTAACATGGCCAAAAAATCGCATTTGTCTTGTTTGAATTGTCTTTAGTAGTTCTCTTTTCATGTTTAGTTGTTTAAGACTTCATCGTTTGTTTTCTTTTCCTTCCATTCAATTCTACCTATTCTTCTATATATCCACATTTCAAAGGCTTCAATTCTCTGTTCTGTTTTCTTGTCTAATGTCCATGTTTCTGCCCCATATAGGAATGTTGAGAAGGCATCCCACTTTGCTATTCTTATGTTTAGCCCTGGTGTTATTTGTTTTGATGTTAGTATGTTCTTCATGACATTAAAATTACTTTTTGCCATTCCTATTCTTTTATTTATTTCAGTTGTACATTTTCCATCACTGGTTATAGTATGTCCAAGGTATTGGTCGTTTCAAATCTAAATGTTCACGATTAACATGAAATATCTCCTCTTTCCCTGCACTTACAAACTTGATTTTTTGCATCTGGCCTTGTTTTTCCAAGGTCCCACCGATTTCACAAAATTTAATGATGTAGGAAGTATGCTTCATCATGAAGCAGCACTTTCCTTTGATCTCAGTGAATTTACGGATCTTTTTGCTCCTGGAGAAAATAATTTACCGTACATTAATGGAAATCAGCTTCTCGACATAGGCGTCTCTACACAACTTGAAAGTTGGAGGCGTTTATCCACTGTTTACTTTCTATTGTTTACTTTCTTTAAAATACTATGAGAATGTCAATGTTATAGCCTTTACAGACGGTCTAAAACAAATCAGCGTATAAACAGTTCCATTAATGAAAACTATTTAAACAATATACAACAAAGAATACATTTAAAAAAATTAATTATCCGTTGCGAGCGATAACGAGCATGACATATCAAGCAAAGTTATTGTTTATGGGTACGCATGTGACTAAAGAGTCCGATGTAAGCACGGGATCCTCTTCACTGTAAAGAGCTACATTGTTCGTTTTATGTCTTTCCATGTGACTTTCATTATTTTACGTAAACAAGACATATGAAAGTGATTTAGTTTCTTTGCATGCCTGCAGTACACATATCAAGAATCTTTACATTTTCAAAACGTTATCAACTTTAGCTAAAGATTGATCATGCGGACATATAAAAACGTCCATTATTATTTCATTTATTCTGAATCAGAGGAGTCTAACATATTGATTACTAATCTGGGCTGAACGAACGATAGTCATCTTTTTTCCAATAGTCATTTTCTTCTTTTAAGACATGATCTTCACATTTGCACCAAAAATCTTTGTCAATCTGTGATAGAGCAGCATATGTCAGTCCTTTTATATCGCATAGTTTAAAACTTATATTCTCAGCTGCCACCTGCCCTTTAATTTTTGCCCAAACGAGTTCAATGGGGTTTAATTGTGGATGATAAGGGGGCAGTCTCAAGCACGTATGACCATGCTGTTGAATGATTTTGTCTATTTGGAATACTTTGGTCTTTTGCGATTTCTTAACAAGTGACAGTAATTCAGGTTTCAAAAATCCCTCGTTAAATGGAATTCCTTCCTTTCTTAGCCAAATCTTTATAACATCTTTTGTACTGGTAGATGTAGGAATTTTGTCTTCTTCTGCCACAGCGTTGTGGTACGACGCGTTGTCCATTACCAGACAGGATGGTCTGTCTAGAATTGGAAGAAGAGTATTTTCAATCCACTCTCTAAATATATGGCCATTCATCTCGGTGTGATAGTCCCTGTTGTCAGTATAATTAGAGGTGAATATAAGTTCTGCATTTTTCACCAACCCTTCTTTTCGGCTGCCTGCATGTGCCATTATAATACGCTGTCCTTTTCCAGTGGGTACACATCTTTTAATACTTCTGATAACTGCCATTCCTTTGCACTTGTGTGGTGAGAATTTATCCAAGATTCATCTAGAAATACAATATCATAACCTTGGTTACGCATTTCCCGTACTTCACGTAAATATTTACTCCTCATAGAAACTAAGTGCGGCTTCTCGCAGATGACATTTCTACCACTATCGTACTTTCTAAACGTAAAACCGATGCTTCTAACAGTTCTCCATAATGTTGTTTTCGACACAACAATGTCATTTTCTGCTCTCAGTCGAATTTTCAGTTTTCTTAAAGTCACAGTTTCTTTGGAATCGAACATTTTACAAATTGCTCTTCTAATCACTTCCTTGTCAAAACTATCTACTACTTTCTTTCTTCCTAGCGTCCTAGTCTTGATTGAACTGGGCACTCCGTTAGCTTTAAGCACTTGTTTGAAAAAGCGTTTGCTTATACCCAATGCGTGAATAGTTCTCTTTTCTGGCTTTGAGATGCTTCGATACAGTTTTCCACGCTTAGCTTCTATGCAAAAATATTTATACACCTTTATTGCCACTGATTGCAATGTAAGGAACTTTACTTTTATACCCATTGACTAACAGATCACAAATTTAACGAAATTACCCAATAATTAGGATACGCCGTTGCACATAAATCACAACAAAACGACAGGAAATGGGATGCACCGGATATAAAATTATAACTATGACGCGTTTTATGTGTTTTTTAGTGCTTAAAACAGGGAAATTGGCGCGCATTACGTTCAAGATGACAAGTCCGTGGGTGCTCACTCATATGAAGCGGTAATTCCTCCAAATATATGGTTTGACCAAAATGCCTTAAATTTGTATACTTCAAATAAAGAATATTTAAAACTATACGTTTGTTGGTGAGGAAATGAATGTACTTCTTGGGACCAAAAAATCACAAGACCATATGCAAAATTTCAGCATTATCAATCAATTGGTTGCAGAGATATGGAATTTTAAACACCTTCAAAATATTTTGAAACGACCATTAGTTGTAGTTCTGAACTGTCTCAAGGTCTATTCCTTCTATTTTGATATCCACTTGTGGGTCTTGAGAATTTTCTTTGTTTATTATCATAGTTTTAGTCTTTTTGATATTCATATCTAGACCATATTTCTTGCTTGTCTTATTTATTTCATTAAGTAATTGTTGTAGATCTTTAAGATTTTCTGCTTGTAGTACAGTATCGTAAGCATATCTTAGGTTAACATACTATAGCCACGTCAAAGGACACAGCGGGCTGGAAAGAACATTAATGGAAGGCATGATTCCTGGGCGACGCGTCAGGGACAGGCCAAGAAGTTGGTAGTTTCAAGACCTCACGGAGAAGTTAAACATGATAACAGAAGTAGTGGGAGATTGACTAGAGAGAGAGAGATTATTATAGACGGGTTGTGGAGAATGCAACGTTCTGTGGGAGATCTGGCTAAAGAGAAAGAATCTTCTAGACGGGCTGTGGTAAATCAACGTTCCATGGGAGATCTGGCCAGACAGAAAAATTATTCTAGACGTGATGAATGCAACGTTTTGTGGGAGATCTGACTAGAGAGAGAGAGATTATTCTAGACGGGCTGTGGAGAATGCAACGTTCTGTGGGAGATCTGGCTAAAGAGGAAGAATTTTCTAGACGGGCTGTGGTAAATCAACGTTCCATGGGAGATCTGGCTAGACAGAAAAATTATTCTAGACGTGATGAATGCAACGTTTTGTGGTAGATCTGGCTAGAGAGAAAGAGAGAGATTCGTCTTGACCCGATGAATGCAAGATTCTGTGGGAGATCTGGCTAGAGAGAGAGAGATATTATTCTTGATGTGATGAATGCAACGTTCTGTGGGAGATCTGGCTAGAGTGAGAGAGAGATAGAGCGAGAGAGAGAGAGAGATATATATATATATATTATTCTTGATGTGATGAATGCAACATTCTGTGGTAGATCTGGCTAGAGAGAGATATCTATCTATCTTTCGTTCGCCCAAAGTATTTATATCAGCAATGCCGTTTCCTGTATAAATTTTACTATCTTTTGCAATTCTTGCAGTGGCCCATATAGTTTTGTCTGTAGTGTTGTATCTATGGGCCAATGGGTTTTCCTCAGTCTACTATATTCAGTACAGTCTTGAAGTATGTGTTCAGCAGTCTGGGTCGCCTCTCCACATGTTCAAGTAGTTGGTGTGCCGATCTTGAATTGTGTATACATGTGACTATGGAGTCGATTGTGTCCTGTTCTGAGGCGTATAATGATAACTTGTTCATATCTATTCATATTATGAAAGGCATCCTGATTTGGGGCTTGTGGTCCTCTGATTGATTTGATTATCTGTTTCTTATGATGGTATGTAACCGGTGTATCTAGTTGTGTGTCTGTTGAACCTTCCTTTGCCAACTGATCTGCTTTCTCATTTCCTGATATTCCACAGTGAGATGGGATCCATTGCAGGGCAGCTCTGTGGTGCTTGCAGAGTTCAGTCAATAAGGTCTGCAGATGTGGTAATTTTCTGGATTGTAGTGCCTGGAGTACTGATCTTGCATCTGTCAAAAACACTACAGGCTACGGGCTAAGATTACTGTTCAGCAGTTTTTGTATTGGCAACTTTATTGCTTGTATTTCTGCATCATAATTGTGACAATATTTCCCTGTTGCTATTTTATTCATATCCCTATAAATTATTTGGGTACTCTATATATGAGAGAGAGATGGCTAGAGAGAGAGAGAGAGAAAGAGAGAGAGAGAGAGAGAGAGAGAGAGAGAGAGAGAGAGAGAGAGATTATTATAGACAGGGTGAATGTAACGTCCTGTAAAGGACGATCTGATCATGAAAGTTCAATGCTTGGGTTCACCCAATGACTCGAGGAATGGTTAGGCCTCTTCGTCATCCGCTCCTAAAAAGACTTGAAATGGGCGTGCGCAGATGGGTTCAGTTTAGTTTGCAGCAGGACTGTGATCTTTGCGCCTTTTGATCCATCACTTGCGACCACCTTCCAACTTTCCTTCACGTGACAAAACCAACACAACAGACATGTCTTTTTAGGCTCTGACATCAGCTTCATAAAGTATACCCAGTGCTCTTAGTTGGGTCATTGATTGTCAAACAGTAATTTAGTTATTGAGTTATTAGCGGGTCATCATCATTACACTCCGAATATGTCCATAGGTGCTCAGATCCCCTCCTTAGCTAGTCTTGTGGTGTCCAGTGACTGACGACTCCAGTTCTATGTTGTTGATTAGTCTTCTTACACGACAACTAAGTTTCTTGTTTCTGGCTGTGCTTATTGATTGTCAACCAGTATGTTTAGTCATTGATTGTCAAGCAGTTAATTTAGTCATTGATTGGCAAGCAGTTAATTTAGTCATTGATTGTCAAGCAGTAAGTTTAGTCATTGATTGTCAAGCAGTAAGTTTAGTCATTGATTGTCAAGCAGTAAGTTTAGTCATTGATTGTCAAGCAGTTAATTTAGTCATTGATTGTCAACCAGTAAGTTTAGTCATTGATTGTCAACCAGTAAGTTTAGTAATTGATTGTCAACCAGTAAGTTTGGTCATTGATTGTCAACCAGCATGTTTAGTCATTGATTGGCCAACCAGTAGGTTTAGTAATTGATTGTCAAGCAGTTAGTTTAGTCATTGATTGTCAACCAGTAAGTTTAGTCATTGATTGTCAACCAGTAAGTTTAGTCATTGATTGTCAACCAGTAAGTTTAGTCATTGATTGTCAACCAGTAATCATCTGGATTGTGTATTTGCGAATGCGTTAATAGGATTGTGTAAATGTGTTTAATAGGATTGTGGGAATATGTTAAATGTGATTGTCTGAATATGTTAATAAGATTGTATGAATATGTTAATAGTATTATGTGAATGTCTAAATAAGGTTGTTTGAATGTGTTAATAGGATTGTGTGAATGTGTTAATAGGATTACGTGAATGTGTAAATAGGATTGTGTGAATCTGTTAATAGAATTGTGTGAAATTATTTTATTTATACAGGGAAACTAATGTGGTGGTAAATACAAACTTTCAATGCGACACCAACGTAAAATAAATCATGAACAGAAATAGAACACCAAGAAACATGAACATCTTAATAGACAATTACAAATTAAAGCAAGTACAAGAATTCAAATACCTGAGTGGTGTTTTCACACAGGATGGAAGACTTAACAGAGAGATTGAAGCAAGAATTCAAAGTGTTAACAAAGTTACATACCAAAGTTAGTCAATTTTAAAGCACCCTGCTATCTTACTGGAAACAAAAAAAAAGAACTTGATAAACTCTGTCTTTATTCAAACTCATTGCTATCAATGGGAAACATGAACTCTGACTAAAGATTAAGAAAGAAAACTGACAACATGTGAGATGAGATGCATCAGAAAAGCTGTGAACAAAACAAGAAGAGATCATGGAAAGAACGATGAAATCATAAACACTATTCGTATTCTACCAGTATTCGGATTCATAGAGAGACACAGATTAAAGAGGCTTGAACATTGAATGCGCATGAACCCCCTGCATCAAGAGCTTACAACAACAAAATAGAACAACAAAGATATAGAGCTAGACCATGAAGAAGATGGATTGACAGCATAATAAAACAATACAATATCACTAAGTGCCATGCCAGAGAAAGTGTTCTAAAACACATCATTGACTCAAGCCTGCCAAGCCTACCGGCATAAACCAGAGCGGGATGTTACATAACCCGACTTCAGCATGCTATTTATGATAACAGGGTTTGCTTCTCTCTCGATCCCTGGCCAGTCAAGACTAGTGAAACGCTTTATATACATGTACTTCAATACAACCGCTTTATATGCTTCACTACAACCGCTTTATATGCTTCAATGCAACCGCCTTATATACTTAAATACAACCGCTTTATATACTTAAATACAACCGCTTTATATTCTTCACTAAAACCGCTTTATATGCTTCAATACAACCACTTTATATACTTCTATACAACCGCTTTATATGCTTCACTACAACCACTTTATATGCTTCACTACAACCGCTTTATATGCTTCACTACAACCGCTTTATATGCTTCACTCTAACCGCTTTCACATACAGATTATCTCTAACAATAAGTAAGTATTATTACCAATAGTCACATACAGATTATCTTTAACAATAAGTAAGTATTATTACCAACAGTCACATACAGATTATCTCTAACAATAAGTAAGTATTATTACCAACAGTCACATACAGATTATCTCTAACAATAAGTAAGTATTATTACCAACAGTCACATACAGATTATCTCGGACAATAAATAAGTATTATTACCAACGGTCACATACAGATTATCTCTAACAATAAGCAAGTATTATTACCAACGGTCACATACAGATTATCTCTAACAATAAGTAAGTATTATTACCAACAGTCACATACAGATTATCTCTAACAATTAGTAAGTATTATTACCAGCAATCACATACAGATTATCTCTAACAATAAGTAAGTATTATTACCAACAGTCACATACAGATTATCTCTAACAATAAGTAAGTATTATTACCAACAGTCACATACAGATTATCTCTAACAATAAGTAAGTATTATTACCAACAGTCACATACAGATTATCTCTAACAATAAGTAAGTATTATTACCAACAGCCACATACAGATTATCTCGGACAATAAGTAAGTATTATTACCAACAGTCACATACAGATTATCTCTAACAATAAGTAAGTATTATTACCAACAGTCACATACAGATTATCTCTAACAATAAGTAAGTATTATTACCAACAGTCACATACAGATTATCTCTAACAATAAGCAAGTATTATTACCAACAGTCACATACAGATTATCTCTAACAATAAGTAAGTATTATTACCAACAGTCACATACAGATTATCTCTAACAATAAGTAAGTATTATTACCAACAGTCACATACAGATTATCTCGGACAATAAGTAAATATTATTACCAACGGTCACATACAGATTATCTCTAACAATAAGTAAGTATTATTACCAACGGTCACATACAGATTATCTCTAACAATAAGTAAGTATTATTACCAACAGTCACATACAGATTATCTCTAACAATAAGTAAGTATTATTACGAACAGTCACATACAGATTATCTCTAACAATAAGTAAGTATTATTACCAACAGTCACATACAGATTATCTCTAACAATAAATAAGTATTATTACCAACGGTCACATACAGATTATCTCTAACAATAAGTAAGTATTATTACCAACAGTCACATACAGATTATCTCTAACAATAAGTAAGTATTATTACCAACAGTCACATACAGATTATCTCTAACAATAAGTAAGTATTATTACCAACGGTCACATACAGATTATCTCTAACAATAAGTAAGTATTATTACCAACAGTCACATACAGATTATCTCGGACAATAAGTAAGTATTATTACCAACAGTCACATACAGATTATCTCTAACAATAAGTAAGTATTATTACCAACAGTCACATACAGATTATCTCGGACAATAACTAAGTATTATTACCAACGGTCACATACAGATTATCTCTAACAATAAGTAAGTATTATTACCAACAGTCACATACAGATTATCTCGGACAATAAGTAAGTATTATTACCTTCGGAAGCTTCTATCTGCCGGAAGTTTGTGTGAGGATAAAGATAATGAGATAAACTTGAGAAATGTTGAGGATGAGAAAAGTGCAATCAGGAAACCATGACTCAGAGAGATACAGAGACTAGAGTGAGAACTAAAGAAAGAAAGAAAAGCACGACGTCTATGAATTGTTGCCTCCCTGTTGTGTCTCTTGTTGACTTTGAAGTCTGCTGGCACATCGAACATGTGGAAATGTTGAGGAAACAAAAAGTCAGGAAGTAATAATTAGTTTGGATATGTCCAGATAAGTAGTCCCGAACAGATGGCAACTGAGTTTTTACTATAACACACATATAATCGCTTTTGATTCATGTATTATTATATTTGTGTTCGTCTTTTCTTAGTTATTTCTGTAACAGATGCTCATCATTCATTTCGCCAGCGGCGCAAACATTGTGAGCATTTGATTTATTCCCTAGAGCTTAGAGACAAAACTGTCATCTGTTTTAGTCTGTGCGGAGTCTGCATAGCAATGTTTGCTCTTAGGGGCATAGTTTTCTAGCGAAGCTGGTGTTTGAGTTGTTCATTCATCTGTTTCTGACAAATTTCCTTCACTTTGAACAACTATGTTTCCTTCTACTAATGCATCATGGGAGTTTGGTTCTGTGGGACCAGACATGAAATGATCGGTCAGTGTCTCTGGTGTGATGTACCGAGGTATTAGTTTCCCAAATTGCGTTCTGTGATTACTAACATGAAAAGAGTCAAAGCTCCAGGTCTCGACAATATAGCAATCGAAGAGATAAATGCATTAGGAGAGCTGGTAGTACACGTCATAACAAAACTACTCAGTCACATATATAGCACTGGACACATACCCTAAGATATACTAAAATCTATCTTTGTAGCCATACCGAAGAAGTCAGACGCCACTGATTGTGAAGACTATCGCACTATTAGTCTCATGAGCCATATGACGAAACAATTACTAATAATCATGATGAGACGTTTAAGGAACAAAATAAAACCAGAAATAAGTGAAGAACAATGTGGATTTGTGGAAGGGAAGGGCACCAATAATGGAATATACATCTTAAAACATTGATAGAAAGATCTATAGGGGTAAAGAAAGATCTATATATGTGCTTTATAGGCTACACAAAAGCATTTGACAAAGCTCTCTGAAGTCATGTAGAAATAATCAATATGCTGAAGAAATTAAACATTGATGGCAAGGATCTGCGAATCATAAAATCATGAACTAGCAACAAACATCAGCTATACGAATTAACAACCAAACAGGACAGTTCCAATATATAAAAGAAGGAGTCAGACACGGCTGTGTTCTGTCGCCGGATTTGTTTTAACTTTACAGTGAACATAGTATAAGATCACTAGTAGACAAAATACATCTCCCCTGATCCAGTGTATCTCATTTCACAAAGTCCCAGTAAATGTAAACCCATTCTTTTCATTTCTTGTATGATGTTTTCCATTTTACCCTCCTGCATGAGTGTTCTCACATTCCAAGTACCTATCTTTAGAGTTCCTTTTATCTTTATGTTGCTTACAGTAGCTTACTGAAGATCGGGTATCACCTGTAGCATATGACGTCCCCTACCGAACGAGGGTTTTCCGTTGGAATCCCTCTTAACTTTGTTGTCGTGATTTCTATTGAAGCGAATTTCCAATATTAGGAAGAAACAATCATTATTTTTGGCAATGTAATGAGAAGAGAAAAACTGGAATATATTGTAACACTGGAAAAATTGAGGGATGAAGAGATAGAGGGAAGCAAAGAGAGAAGATACCAGACAGCTTAAGAGAATGGCTTGGCAGAAGGTCAACAACAGAAATGATAAAGAACTGTCGAGATCGAAAGTTGTGGAGAGACATGATCACCTACGCCAGCGGGCCCGGTACTTTATGATGATGATGAGTAGACCCAAAAAAAAATTGAAGTCAACGGTCACAACATAAATAATTTGCGATATGCGGATGACACAGTCGTAATAGCAGAGACAGAGAATGAACTACAAGAAATGATAGACATAATAGTAAAAGAAAGCAACAAAAAGGGTCTTAGTCTGACTAGTAAGAAAACAGAAGTAATGGTCATATCGAAGAAACAATCATCACCATCATGCAGCATAAAAATAAACATGACAAATCTTAAACAAGTGCAATGCGTCAAATACTTGGGTACAAAGATAACATCAGATGGAAGATCTATCTATCTATCTATTGACCTTTCGAGCCGTAACCGGCCCATAGGGCGTAGACCAAGATACACCTTCTCCTATATGGATTTTTTGTTCTAGCAGTTTTCTTTTAAAGATATTTTATCAAATCTCGCCATCTGTCTCTGTTCTGTGCAAGCAGTTCTATCTCATTGAGGGAGCCGACTCCTGCTGCTCTTGCCTCTCTCATCAATGTTCTTCTCAGTGTCTCCCTGGGTCTTCCTCTTTTTCTTTTACCTGTTGTTTCCCATATGAGGGCTTGCTTTGCTATTCGGTTATTATCTCTTCT